>JAHWGI010000898.1:0-400000 GCA_029379305.1 Frankliniella fusca | reverse complement strand
ACGGCGCCACAGGGCGCGCTCCTTCTCACGGGGCGGGGCGCCGCGGCGACACGAAGCCAAGGAAGGCGCCGGGCCGGCGGCGCGCGCGCGCTAGAGCTAGGCGGGGCGGGGCGGGGCGGGCAAAAAATATAGAGCTGCTGGGAACCGCGGCGGACAAAGTAGTGGTCTAATGATAATAACAACCATCATCAGCCGGCGGGGCGGCGGCGGCGCGGGACACGCAGTTCTCCCCTCCACCTCGGCTGCCTACCTCCCAGGCGCCGCCCCTTTCCTGCTCCCCCCCCCCCCCCCTTGACAGTTGCGAGAGTCCAAATTGCCTCGGGATGAGAAAAGGCCCTCCAACCCCCACCCGGCCCCCCGTGCTACGTCGTACCTCTGGGACGGGCCCCTCGAACAATGCGGCGCGAAAAACACGGTAAAAATGAAAATTCCCACGGGGGGGGACGGAGAGGGGAAGGGGACAGCGCGCAAGCAGCCCGCTGGAGGAGCAACGGCGCGGCGCCCCTAAGAAAATGTATGTGTGAGGTGGGGGGGAGGGGGGGAGCATGCAGCAAAGACTTGCAATGCCAGGCCAGAGTAGATTGTCCCTGCGAGTTGTTGTCCTCTACTCCAGCCTCGGCGGCTGAATCTCGCCGCGCCGCACTAAGATTCACAGCATGCCAGAGCTGCATACGTCCGCCTGCCAACAATATCGGACTCCATACCATACCAACGTATTCTGGGTTTTCTTTCCATCAAATAATAAGAAAATAAAATAAAAAGGGAACCTCTAGTCCCACACGCAAGAAACGAAGGAATAGTATAAAGGCAACGAGCCAAGTCAAGTAAAGGCTGCACCCACCGCGCTGCAAGAGAGCTCTCAGTGCTGCGCGGCTGCTATATGTATGGCGTCCGGTCCGGTCTCGCCTCGCCTCGCGCGGCTGCACACGGAGCGATGGCCTTCTGGATGCACAGCAGAATACGTAGTATAGTCAGCTGGGTGCAAGGAGCGAGGGAGGGCGCGGCGCATAGTGTGTGACTCCAGCCCTTACCCCCGAGGGGAAAACAACTCTGAAATTTTTGTTCACCTCGTAAACCAGAAAAATCACTAAAAGTCAGGAAACTTCAGAAAAAAAAAAAAAAATTAGGAAAAAATCAAGAGATTTTAAACAAACAAATAATTTAAAAAAAAAAAAAAATCGGGAAAATTAAGGCAAAATTTACAAAAAAAAGAATTGGTAAAATCCAAAGGAAAATTCACAAAAAAAGTATATAAAAATTCACCAAATTCACGAAAGTTCACAAAAATTCACAAAATGTGTACACCAAAATTCAGAGTTGTTTCCCCCTCGCCTGCCCCTCACCCCTACCCACCCCCAGTTGCGTCACACTCAAGAGGGCGCAGACAGACGGACACACCTGACCGCAGCGCGGTGTGGGGCGAGGAGACCCCTCAGCTCGCACACACACACACACACAAACGGGAGGACAGCGCGCATAGAATGGAAAAGGGAGCTGCTGCTGCTGCTGCAGCAGGGCTCGCCGCCGCTCAGCGCCCAGGAGGAGGAGGCCCTACCGGACGTGGGAGAGTTCCCACACGGGGCGGCTGAGGAGCGGGAGCAGCCAACTCGTCCCCTCCCCTCCCCTCCCCGCCATGTCCGGGCCTGGGCCGCCGCGACGTCTGATGCGGTTATTCAGCGGCCGCTCCGCTCCGCGCCTCGCGACGGGCCGGGCCGGGCCGGGCCAGGTGAGAACGCCATGCGCTAATGAAACGCCCTCTCCAACCTGCTGCGCCGACACCTTCACGGCGAGACATAAAGACGGAGAAAAGTCGTTGTTGCCGGTGCCGTAGATAGAAAGAGAGGAAGCGTTCAGACTCACACCACATCATAGCGCTGCTGCGAACGCTGCATTTTTAATCCGACCAAGACAAGAGCCCGCCCGCGGCTGCGACTCGAGCTGGCCTGATCAGCTCGATGCTTCGCGCGGCATAGGCAACCTGTTGAGCCTCTCGCCGCCCCGTTACTGTGACAGCCCGCGGCGGAGGCGCACTTCCGGCGGGCGGGAAACAACTCTGAATTTTTGTGACATTCTATGAATTTTTATAGAATTTGTGAATTTTCACTTGAATTTTACCTAAAATTTCCCTGAATTTTCCTGATTTTTTTGTGAATTTTCTTGAGGTGCACAAACATTTTTGAGTTGTTTCCCCCTCGACTTCTGGTCATTGGGGGTAAGGGGAGGGGGCGGGGGGAGGGTGGAGGGAAGCGTCGCGACGACGCCAACACATCCGCCGCAGGGCGGACGGGTATCGCGCGGGTCGCTCGGGACGGACGGAACTAGGGCAGGACAAACATGTCGCGCAAGCAGTTGCGTCGACAACTCTTTTCTTCTGACAAGCAACAACCTTGTTTGAGGGGAGGGGAAGGACGACCAGGCGCTCACGCTCACAATCACCCGCGCACCCGCTGCGCCCGCGGGGTCAGGCGGCGGCAGGGCAGAGGTGGGCGGGCGCCGGGCGGAGGCGAGCGTGCGTGCGTGATGTGATGGGCGAGCGAGCGTGCCCGCACGCTTTCACCCGGCGTGCCAATAATCCATCCAATCCCTCCGCGCAGCGCACGACAAGCCAATTCCGTACACACACGTGGAGCACGCTCTCCTCCCGGCTCCTGCCCGCCCACCCCCGCAAGAAGGAAAAAAAAAGAAAGAAAGAAACGGCAGCTTCCTTCTTTTCTTTTGTACACTTCCGCATGAATGTACTTTTCATGTCGTGATAGCGAATAATTATTTTGTACACCGCAGGGAACAGTTATTCACGCCATCGTTGTGGGTGTATTTGGAGGAAACCAGCGCTTTATACTATTGTCCATGAAGCTACTTGCGGCGCACGCGGGCGCCCCGCCCGGCTCATGCCTGTGTGAGTGGCGCCGCCGCCCCGCCCCGCCCCGCCCCGCCCCGCCCCGCCCCGCCCCGCCCCGCCCCGCCCCGCCCCGCCCCGCCCCGCCCCCACGCCCCCACGCCCAGCGATCACAACATAATGCCGATCTACTCGACCTGCGAGTCGAGCGGAGCCAGCCGTTCCTTTCACCACGAGGTCGTGCGCGAGGGGCGTGGCGTGGCGCGCCTCGCCGGCAGGATGTTGACAGTGTAGCCGAGGAGGACTCGCCCCGCCCGCCCCGCCCGCCCCGCCCCGCCCCGCCATGTCCCGCCCTGCCCTTCCCCATACACGCAACAAAGATTTGGCCGCTCGATAACGCGGCCGCGGGAAGTTAAATCATAAAAACCCAAGCATGAAGGGCGAGGACAAGGAAACACGGGCGATCATCTTTTGACTTGAAGGCGAGTCGTCGACGACACAAGAAATATTCCAAAGATACAGAGGAGCCCAGGCCCAGCCGCTCCCAGCAGACAGACGGCCGCGCCATTACCACTCAATGCCTCGCTTTGTGAGGACGGGCGCCGCCCCTGGTAACAAAGCGGCGCCTTATGGGAATACCGCCGCCCCCCTGGCGGGCGGGGCGGGGCGGGGCGGGGTGATGCGCGTGCTCGCGGGCCGCGTCAGGACACGCAAGGCACTACCCAGCCAGACCTGCAAAGGGTCGGGCGGGCGGGGTCGCGGTGCCGGGCGGCCGGCAGGCAGCGCAAGGTCGGAGAGAGAGGTAGGCAGGCAGGCAGGCAGGCAGGCAGGCAGGCAGGCCAAGCCGGCGGGGCAGTGCAGCAGGGCGGGGCGTGGCGGGGCGTGGCAGGGTCATGTCACGCAAGTGAGAAATCGCGTGCCCTCGCCCCCTCCCCCCTTCCACCCTCACATCCCCCACCCCCCTCGGCCGCCGCCGCCACCGCCACCGTGCTGCCACCCGCCGCCCCCGCACACCGTTATGAGGTCAAACGGAAACGGCTACGCCATGGAAAGAAAAACAGAAAACATGTCGCGCGCCCCGAACCGTTCGTCCGGAAACGTCGATGACTTTTTGCTTAGCCATATCGACCTGTCTCGACACCTCTCGCTGCCGCTGCCCCCCGCTGCCTGCACTCAGAGAGGGAAAGAACTCTGAACTTTGGTGTACATGTTTTGTAATTTTTGATTTTTTAATTTTTTTTTAAAAAAAAATTACTTTAATTTTACCTAATTTAAGAATTTTCCGGACTGTTTTCTAAACTTTTCTAAATTAGTGATTTTTTCTAAATTTTTCTACATTTAGTCCGGGTCAGGCCTGCGACCATCACGCACACCTCCGCGGCCCTGCCCAGCGCACGCCCAGCTCCACCTCGACTACCCCTCCCCCCTCCCCAACCCCTTCGGCGATGAGGGCGGCGCCCTTGGCAAGCAGCGCGGGGCAAACGCCACGCCGGGCCGCGCCTACCGCGAAATGTACAAACGCTGTACACCCGCATTACACTGCAGTTCCGAGAAAAGTGCCAGCCTATCCGCGGTCAGGCCTGCCTCTGACCCCAAAGCACCGCCGCCGGTGTGGTGTGGGGCGGGGAGGGGCGGGGCTCTGCTACGTGCTGCGAACAGGGAAACGAACGGTGGAGACGACGACAAAAACCACCAGCTGACCTAACCGCAGAGGTTCAAACCTGGAGCTAAAGCATTTTTACTGAAGTTTTTATTCATTTAAAATTTCATTTATTTTTAGTTTTATTTCAAGAAAACCAGAAGCTTAGTTTCAAAGGACACTTTTTTCCATTTTCAATGACCATGTAACGAATTCAAGGACTGATCCTTGGAAAATGTCCGTTTATGGTGCATTTTGCCCGTCTCCAAGGATTATCTTGCGAGGACCGGGAAGGTTGCACCCTCCGGGAAAGTGTCCTTGGAACCGTGAAACTGGAGTTATGCAGTTGCTTATCCATCCAATACGCACGAAAAGTAACAACAAGCCTGCCCTGCGTCCTGCGTGCCTTGTATTCTATAAGATCGCGGGGGGAGTCACGTGCAGCACGTGCCTTGCGTCCCGCGGCCCGGCCTGGACGGACTTGAATGCGTTTTTGATGAAATAATGAGGCATAAGATGCCGAGCACGGCCCACTGCGCCCGCCCGCACAGTCCCGCTCGGACGGTACGGCCGGACTGAGCAATATCATTTTAATTGGGCGCTCAGACACGCTTCTTAATCAACATGAAGCTCAGCCCCGACCCGCGCGCTTCCTCTAAATCCCGAGTTCCCGCACCTCCCACCTCCGTCGCGCCAGCCGAGCGATTCCGAATTCCGCTGCCAGCACTCGTCAGCGCGCTCATCGAGTGCGAGAGAGACAGCATTCTCGCTCCCCTCGGTAAAGTCTCCTTGAGAGCGAGAGAGACAGAGTGACGAGTGCCGGCAGCGGAATTGGTCGGCTGGCCGCTCTATCGGAACCCGAATCCACATTCCACTCCGTCACCTTCTCTCATGCCCCGCGCCGCGCGTCAACGGGAGGCCAGCTCGTCCATAGCCGCGTACAATGAAAATAAGCGAGGTGAACTGTCAGAGAAATGACACGCGGCTGTCCGACTCGAAGGCAATTCGCAATTTTCGTCCAACACCGAGCGCTGCTGCGGTCGCCGTTCAATCGTTTTGACAAGCGCCGTCTTTTGACTGGACTTTTGGTCTGGATAGCGGCGGGGGCGGGGGCGGCAGCGCCGGGGGGTGGGTGAGTGGGCGTACTGCGGGAAATTACGGGCAACAGCAACAGGGCACATGGCAGGGTGAGGCAGGGCGGGGGGCGGGGCGGGGCGGGGGGGGCGGGGGGGGGGCTAACTCCGGACCGGGCAGCCAATTCAATTCAATAATAGTGAGTGGAACGGAATGGAAAGGAAAAGAGCCGGTAGAAGGAGAGGAGACGGGAGGAGAGAGGTCACCAAATCAAAACGCGCACCCGCCGCCAGTCGCCAGCCGCCAGCCGGCCGCCGCAGCCGCTCCGCTGCGATTCGAAATCGCGGGCGACCGAGAAATGACTCAATAAGACCGCAGACTGTGGAGTGGCACGGCGTGCACCGCAAACAAGTGCAGCCAGAAACAAAAGGAGGCAGTAAGCACCAAAGTCCAGTGTTGCCATGGCACATAAGACTGCAAAAATTAAAAAAACACTTGTTGTGAAACCGACAGCAGACCTACATATTTCCTCCTCACTAATAGACAAACGTCCCACATGAGACAACTGTCGTAGGTAGGCCGTCTGCCTCACACAAGTGTATTTTTGCGGGAAACTTTGCTTATCTTAGGCAACCACTGCCACAGTGAAGTAGAGCGGGCTGCATATGCACCAGCCGACTGTAGGCAACACCGCAGCGCAGGGAAGGGGTGTGCATGTTACCTGGTAGGCAGCCGCCCACTTTATTCTGATTGCCTACTACTTTCTGAGCCCCTGGCGCAGACTATGATGACTGAATGCCCGCCCCCGCTTGAGCTTCGAGCCCTGCCCTGCCATGCCCTGCCCGGCGCGGCCGCATACCATTCAGCGACACCTGAGAAAGGAATTCTCCGAGTCAACAGAACGGCGGCGCACTTGCAGCCCCCGCCCGCCGGGCCGCGATACCAAGCACCTGATCAAACACAACTAATTCGAACTGCTCCTCGGTCCCTGCCGGGCCGGCCGGGGCCGGTCGGCGGTCGGCCCCCTTCGGCTTCACGCTCTTCAGACGGTACAGTACTTGCGGGACAGAGATTTCACGGTGATATATTGAAAAGCCGTTTCCCCGTGAGACCTGCTCGGCCGAGGGGGAAACAACTCTGAAAGTTTTTGTACACCTCGTAATTTAGAAAAATGCAGAAAAATTTAGAGGAGTTCTCAGAAATTCAGAAAAATTCGGGAAAATTCATGGAAATTTAAGTGAAAATTCAGAAAAATTTTACTTTTAAAAAATCACCAAAATTCACAAAATGTGTACACCAAAATTCAGAGTTGTTTCCCCATCGAGCTCGGCTCACCGTTCGATAGCAACCTTCAAATTATCAATTTTTCGGCGCCCGCCCTTCGTGATAGGGCCTAAGCCAACACATCCCCTGGGGCGGGGCGGGGCGGGGCTGGCGCCACGCGTGGGCACGACGGAAGGGCGACGGGCTAGGAGGGCGGAGCAGGGCAGGGGTGCGGGACCTTGGGGCGTTACGTCCCCATCCAGGCCGGGCGGGGCTGGCTGGACACACAACCACGCCAAGGTCAGGCGCACCAGCGCAGCGCCACGCCACGCCACCCCGTACACCTGTTAACATAATAAGTACTCCCCCTATTGATCCAGACCATCACCGCCGCCGCCGGCAACGCCCCGCCACGACGCCCGTGTCCACCTGACGCCATGACGCCTACTTCTCCCCGCCCCGCCCTGCCCCGGGAAGGCCCGCATAGCCTGTCGGCTAAGGCGCACCCGCCCCTCGCCGCACACACAACATCCCATTGGCGCCGACGGGCCGAGTGTACTTGAAGGCGGACTCAAATATTTAGTCCTTTTGCCGTCGCTCAATGTTTCAAGGGGCGTGGCGCCGCGTAGCGCCTGTTCCTCCCGCGGCTGTTAGGCCCTTCCGTCACGAAAGGGCTCGTCGTCGTCTCGCCACTTCCGCTGGCCCGTTGGGGTTGCAGAGTGCCCCACCATGCTACTTTGTTGCTATGTGCAAGCTAGGCGCACACTACTGCCCGCTGCGCTAGGCCCGTCCCTCGAGCATCGCGGCTCTTCTCACACTTTCGCAGAGCAGCAGCGGCGCCGCGACGCCACAAGACGCCCTTCCGCCCGCCCGCCCGCTGCTTCCTAATGGCGTCGGCGGTGACGTCCTGCATCACATGCAGCGCAGTGGGAAGCCGCGACCAGCAGGGCGGGGCGGGGCGGGGTGGAGCGGCGGCCGCCGGCCTCACGACCGTACACGGAGACAGACTTAGTCCACCGCTGTGGGAGTGAAAGTCGCACATCATTGCCGAAAGTGCAGCGGATCAGACTCAGCCAGCAGCACACGGAGCGCAGCGCGGTTGCCGTTGCCGAGGAAAACTTCCCACTGCTCGCTGGCGCGTCGACTTTTGTGAGGTGGCGTCACTTGCTGACTTACGAGGGCGCGGTGGAGGCCGTGCCGGGCCGGGCCCAGGGTGTTATTACCATGTGGAACAAATGAACAGACGGACTCAGACGGCCACATCGCGAAACACGAGGACTTCTAGTCTCGGACCAGGCAGCCTCCCCCTCCCTCTCTTTTCCCGGGACCCGGGCCGCCCACGCCGCGGAACCAATGGGCGCCGGAAAAAAAAAGGAAGCTCGAGCACCAAGACGGATATAAATGTGGTGACAAGCGAAGACAGCGCGCGGACGGACCGGAAAGAGGAGGAAGCTGCAGCGGCGGCGGCGCCTCAAAGAGGAGGGAGTGGAGCAGCAGAACAAAGCGGCCTCTGCGTCAGAATGTCGTCGAAGAATTACTATCCCGGTGAAATTAGAGGAGGAGGTGGAGGTCAGAAAGGACCGCCGCGCAGTCTCAGCAAGTACCTCGAGGGGAAACAACTCTGAATTTTGATGTTCACATATTGTGAATTTGTAAATTTCTGAATTTTTCTGAATTTCTGTTTTATCTTTTTCCAATTGAATTTTAACTAAATTTCTGTGACTTCTGAATTTTTCCTGAATTTTTTTTTTCAATTTTTTGATAAGTTTTGTGAATACCTTTCTAAATTTTGCTGAATTTTCCTGAATTACGAGGTGTTCATACATTTCAGAGTTGTTCCCCCCTCGACGTACCTCCACTTATTCACTTGACGCGCAGATGACTCACCCTGCCGACGAAGAAGCGGCGGTAGCATCGCGCCGTCTCGTCCGTCTCGAACTTGTGGGCGCGCCAGTCGGCGTGCGGCAGCACCGGGTTGCCCATCGTGTCGAAGGCGCACTCGTGGTCGGCGCCGTCCAGCCAGTAGCCGCGGCCCGTGCCGGTCGGCGGCGACGCGCCGCCCCCAGTGCCGCCCCCGGAGCCGCCCCCTTCGGGGGGCAGCACGATCATGGGGAAGGGCGCGGGGCGGGCGAGCGCCTCCTCCAGCAGCCGCTGCGAGGCCGACACGGCGGCGGGGGCGGCGCTGGCCGCGGGGTTGGGGCCCGAGCATGACGACGACCTGTCCTCGCGGGACGCCTGGAACAAACAAGGACAACAAGTGTCAGAACCGCCGTGCAAACAAAATTCAACAGAACGGGCGCAACCGCTGCCGACAACCGACAGCCCTCTCGAAGCTGCGGCCATTTGCTTCGCCGACGCTATGGATTGTATCACCGATCCGCGCCGCTGAACGGCCCATAAGCATTATTGAATATACTTGAGTGGAGGAGTGCGATCGAGAGAGAGAGAGAGAGAGAGAGAGAGAGAGAGAGAGAGAGAGAGAGAGAGAGAGAGAGAGAGAGAGAGAGAGAGAGAGAGAGAGAGACCGCGTACCATACGAGTGCGCGCGCGCCGTTACTTTAATTAATGCACCCCCCCCCCAACCCCCCTCGAATTCCCCGCTTTGTCGGGGTACAGTACATAGCCTACGCTGGCAGACAGCCTCTTTGAACTTCCCCGCCCCGCCCCCACCCCCTCCGCCCCCGCTGCTCAAAGCCGCTCTTTCATAGGAGGACGCGGGCCTGGGCTGCACGGGCCAGGCGGGCGCAGCCTCGGGCGCAGCCACATGTGGACACGGCGCGGGGCTGCATGCGTCTGCCTGGACTCCCTGCGGCGGGCCGGGCGGGGCTGGGGACCCCACACAGAACACGTCCCAAGTGGACACGGGTAAAGTGATACAACGGGGCCCTGCATCGCAGCGCATATCACTGCACACCTAGTCCAGCCCACCCCAGCCCACGCCGGGACATCCAACTCTTTGCATAATGCACCATCGTGGTGGCAGTGGTGGCGGCGGTGGTGGTAATGGTCGTGGTGATGGTGGTGGTGGAGGTGTGGTGGGTGAATCCGAAAACGCTGAGCAGCGGCACTGCTGCCGCTCCAGAAGGGCGGATGATATATATCACCTTTCGCCCACGCCGGACGGCGGAGGTAGGGCGGGGCAGGGAGGGGCGGGGGGTGGGGGCTCCCACAAGAAGACGGGACCCTCTCGGCAGGGCAGGAGGACGCTGCTCCTCGTCCCGACGGGGCGGGGCGGGGCGGGGCGGAGCCGGGGCCACCCACCCGGCGGCGGCAGAGAGGCGAGAGAGATGCCATCAACAAGTGCATGTCCGAGGAGAGGAAGGCGAGGCGCTGGACGCGGCGAGAGGCGGCCGGTCTGGCTCGGAGGAGAAGGAGGAGGAGGAGGAGATGGTGGTGGAGGGTCAAGGGACGCGGAGCCGCGCCGCGCCGCGGGGACCTGAGTGCTGCAGCAGCGGCAGCAGCGGGGACGAGGAAGACAAGCCGCAGAATAAAATCACGCGACGCTTTTCATGTCCCGGTGCAGGTCGGCGGCTGTGGCGTGGCGTGGCGTGGCGACGCTATGCCATCGCGCGATGTCTATACTTTTGGAGGAAGATGCCGTCACGCGAACCGCACCGTGGCGTCGTCCTGTCGGGACCCGCCCGAGGTCACCGTGTAGCTCAGGACACCGCGCTCTGCTCTGCCATCGCTATTCGCTTCCCCTCCCTCCACCCACCCTCGTCGCGTCTCTTTTGTTTCCCAGCTTGAGCGATGAGCAACGACTTGCGCGGGCAATAGCGAAGACCGCCCCGCCCCGCCTACACACTCCTCAGCAGCCCGCGGTGGCGGGGCGGGGTGGGGCGGAGCCACCGACGCGCATTCCAGGACGGCGGGGCGGGGCGGGGCGGGCCCCCAAACAGAACCCGTACGGGTGCAGGAGGGGGCGTGGCGTAGCGGGGGAGGCTGGCTGGGGCCCAGGGCCCAGGTCCCGCCAGGTCCTCGCCGAGGGGTGCCCCGGCCCGTCTGCCCCACCACACCACGCCACCACATTGCCACGGGCCACAAAAATTCCATCCCGTCCCATCTTAGACTATATATCCAAGGCATTGATGAATGCACCTATATGGGCCGCCGGCGTCCTAACTCGGGCGGAGCGGGGCAGCAGTGCGTCGGGTACGTGCGTCATGCCACCCGCGTGCCTCGCCCCGAGCCCCGAGCACGACAAGGATCGTTCTGAGCGACGTTAATTCCCCGAAGTAAAGAGAATGACGCTTAGCATTTAAAAAGGGCCCCCAAGCGACCCTCCCATGGAGCCCTGCTCTCTATGTACCTGTGTTTATGTGTGTGTGTGTATGTATGTGTGAGTGCGTGCATGTGTTGTGTGTGTCTCCGGCACTGACGTCATGACCGTGAGGTAGGCCGTCCCGCCGCACACACAATTCTCACACACACACACACACACACACACACACACACGTACACACACACCTCTCACACGTCGGGTCGGACCGAGGGGGCAACCACTCGAGAAATCCTGTGTACAAACCTGCGGAAATCTCGATGAAATCCTCAGAAATCTCGATGAAATCCTCAGAAATCTCGATGAAATCCTCAGAAATCTCGATGAAATCCTCAGAAATCTCGATGAAATCCTCAGAAATCTCGATGAAATCCTTGAAAATATAACTGAGAAATCTCATGAAATCTCATTGAAATCTTGTGAAATCTCATGAAATCTCATTGAAATCTCATGAAATCTCATTGAAATCTTCTGAAATGTCATGAAATCTGAGAGAAATCGTGTGAAATCTCATAGAAATCTCTCAAAATCTCAGAGAAATCTTGTGAAATCAGTAGAAATCCCGTGTACACTAGGATGGGGAGTGGTTGCCCCCTCGGGTCGGACCAAGCGACCTGCACCCGCTTGGAAAGGTCCGCGCGGCTCAGCACAGCAGGTCCGAAGCTGGACGCGAGAGACTTTCTCAATCACATTCATCGGCGTAGAGGATCAGGATCTCTCATTCACGCGGTGGTTCTGGCGTGGGGAGGGACGCGCCGCGCCGATGCGATGCTATCAGTCGTGCTCTCGAGGGCCGCGGCCGGGGATAGCCAGGCCGACTCCGAGTCCCGGTTGGAATGGCAGGCCATCATCACACGCCTCAGAAGTGGGTGACCGCCTCGCCCCGCCCCGACGAGACACCAGGGTTCCTCACTTAGGCTCCAGGCGGCATTTTCCATGACTTATCCATGAATTTCTAGGCCCAAGTTTTCTTCCGCAGGCAATTTTTCAAAGATTCGACAAATTTACTGGTCAAAAATCTCGGTGGGGCGTCTGTGGAGTATTTCCCACAAAGAGTCCCCGTCTTCCGAAAATGCTTCCTTGGCCGTCCCTGCAATATCGATGACTTCCCAGACTTGCAGGAACCCTGCACACGCGCTGGATAGAGAGGAGAGGGGCGCCCGAGGGGGGAACAACTTTGAGTTATGGTGTGCACATTGTGTACATTTTAGTAAATTTTTATGAATATTTGTAGAATTTGTGAATTTTGACTTGAATTTTACCTAAATTTTTGCGAAATTTCCTGAATTTTTGCTGAATTTTTGTTATTTTTTCTGAGTTGTTCTGAATTTTCCTGAATTACGAGGTGTACAAGAACTTCAGAGTTGTTTCCCCCCGCGAGCGCCTGCCAGAGGTGGAGGGACGTCGCGACGGGCGGCGAGGACGCTGCTAAGCTGAGGCGCTAAGGCGATTATCGCCAAGGCGCGCGCGCGTTCGTGTGTACTTCCGCTCAAAGCCTCCTCGCCACAAGGTAGAAGCCGCGCGTCGTCGTGGCGGAACACAACGGAACAGGACACACCGCGAGCCCCATCACAGTGTTTGTAAATGTCCTGCGTGTCCTCTCGGTCAAGGACCTCCCTATAACCCTCTCTCCCCACGACAACGACGCGGCGCCGCCATGCGGGCGGCGCGCTGAGGCACCTGGCGAGGCAGCGGAGCGCGTGGCGTACCCGTACCCGTCCAGTACCCCACGTGTGTGTGTGGGGGGGGGGGGGCGCATATCAGTCGGGAGGGTGAGGAGGGTGTAGAGGGCGGAGGTGAGGTGAGGGCCGTTATTGGCCCCGCCCCGCCCGGCCACGCCGCCATGCTCGAGTGGACGCTACTTCCGGCCGCGGCCAGGCCCGGCCCGGCTCGGCCGCACACCTGGCCGGGCCGCCACGCGATACGTACCACCCCTGCGTACCCGACCCCCCGCCCAACCCTGCCCCACCCCACCCCACTTCCTCCCACACTGATTTCACACACATACACAAACTTACACGCGAGCAACTGCTCTCTGTTCTTGTTCTTCCCCGAATCATAAGCGAGCACCATAAGAAAGACACGGGGGAAAATAAAAATACAAGTACCGCGTGCCACCTGCATGTTAGCAAAGCCAACGCCAAGCACCGCCAGCAATGAGAGTGCCTGGAGAAAAGAGGGGGAAAATCATTTGAAGCGGCCCGGCCCAGCTCTGGGAGCGGGCTGGCCACGCCATGCATCTCTCTCGCTCTCGCTCTCGCTCTCGCTCTCTCTCTCTCTCTCTCTCTCTCTCTCTCTCTCTCTCTCTCTCTCTCTCTCTCTCTCTCTCTCTCTCTCTCTCTCTCTCTCTCTCTCACTGGTTATTAATCAACCAATCACTCACTCACTCGATCAAAGCAACAATAACGCGTGTCCAGGCCGCCCAAGAGCGGCGGGCCGCAGGGGCAGGAGGACCTAAGTGACGTAATGCCCCTCCCGCTCCCGACAGGACCTCTAGCCACCCCGGCCCATTGGCATGAAGCAGCCAAGGGGAAAACAACTCTGAATTTTGGTGTACACATTTACTGAATTTTTGTGAATTTGTAGTAAATTTTTGGTTGAATTTTTCCTCAAATTCTGTGAATTTTAGTGAATATTCCTGATCTTGTTTCTAAATTTCCCTCATTTTTCCAAAATTTACTTATTTTAAATTTCTTTGAATTTTTCTGAATTACGAAGTGTACAAAAATTTTCCTACTCGTGAACAGCCCACCAGGGAATCAGCCAGTCTCCCGGCCCGGAGGACAGTCCTTCCTGCCAAAAACCTAATCATCAGGCAGAGCGCTGACCTCGTTCCATGAAGTCAAAACAAAAACTATAGGGATCCGTCGAAGGGCGTACGGGGTGGGAGTAGGGGGTCGGGGCGAGGGGTGGACATGACTGGCAGGCCACTTAGGCCCAACGGGGGGGCAGTATTGCACAGAGTGACAGCACCGTCACGAACCCACACAGTCACGAAGCGCGCGGGGGCGAGCAAGGGAATAGAAAGAAATGGCCGCCCACTCCAGCTCCTCTCCGCACCACGCCCCGCCCAGAGCCGCCTGTTTACGCCGAGGTCCTAACTAAAGCCTGCGGGGAGGGGCGGTGGGGCCACGAAGCGCGTTTTAACGACCTGCTGGCCAACGTCAGCCCGATCGTGCTCCGACAAACCAATCCAGCGTAGTGGCAGTGGCGGCCGGCCGGCCGCCCGGCCGAGCGCCCGGCGACATCCTGGCGGGCGAACCGCGCAGAGGGCGTACCGCGGGCGTATCGCGGGCGTACCAGACCCGACCCGACCGAGGGCGTATCGCCAGCGCGACCTTGCGACCACGACAGACAATCAATGTGTTGTTGGGCGTCGCAACGAGTGAGCGCATTGGGATTTTTAACACCGCGCGTCTGACAGAGACAGTTTGACGAGGGGTACCTCACCTTCTCCAATCAGTGTACACCCTGCGTTCCAATCATTTTCCAATCACTATCCAGTCACAAAATTTTTTGACAAAAATCTACTTTAAGCACCTTAAAATTGCAAAATATCATATTGGAGCCGAAAATGTATAGCTTTCTTCAAAGTTGAGTCAAAGTTTCCTTCCAATCACGATACAACCCTCCAATCAGTGTACACCCATTCAAAGAGTGCGGTACCCCTCGCAGTTTGACACAGGCAGCAAAGTACAAAACAACAAAAAGCCCGTCCCAAAAGGTGTCGGGCCGGCAATAAACATGCGAGCGCTAAGTAGTAAATCGAATCAGAGCAAAGTGCGCGGCAGCGACAGGGTCAAAACACACTCACCCACTTCCTACACGGCACATCGTAAAAACAGCGTAAGACAGTCGCGAGCTCATAAAAAAAAAAAAAACGGTGCGGAATTTAATATTTTTTGTAAGAGACAGCGCGAGGGCAGGGGAGGGGAGGGGCTTTGCGAAGGCGGCACAGCACAAACGTAAAGGTGCCGCGCTGCGCTCGCGTGGCCGAGCGTGGCGCCGTGCTGCGTGGCGTGGCGCTGCCGAGACGACGCCCCACGCCCCGTGCCCTTGGGCGCCGCCGCGACGCCACGCCACGCACCGCTGAAGACGAATCTGCCGGTCACCACAGCGAGCGAGCGCTGTGCCAGGCAGGCAGGTAGTAATTCGTCCCGAGACAAACTAATCGCCGGGGCATGTGCGTCTCTACAACTACGACGACGACGTGGTGGTTGCCGTCATCGTCATCACCATCGTCATCAGCGTCTTCGAGCACAAGACGAGCACGTCACTTCCGCATCGGCCTACGATGAGCTTGCTCGCCAAAGGGTCCTAGCGAAACACAGTGATTACAGCACGCAGCGGGTCACCACCCGTCACCCCCGCGTCATCCGGCGCAGGGCGCAGCGCAGGAGGGCGATTCCGAAAAGCGTTTCATAGTGATCTTTCCCCCCCCCTCTCTCTCTCTCTCTCTCTCTCTCTCTCTCTCTCTCTCTCTCTCTCTCTCTCTCTCTCTCTCTCTCTCTCTCTCTCTCTTGCTCCTTATGGACGTGACCCATGAGAGCAACAAGGGCAGACAGACGAAATCACGGTGCGGAACCACCTTGCAGAGACACCACGTACGGCCTGTCGTCACCGGGCCGGGCCGGCCGGGGCCGAGAAAGTGCCTAAAACGCCCGACGCCCGGGCCGGGCAGGCGTTTATATGACGGACGCGAGGTGGTGACTTGCTCATCAAGACTTTCGCTCCATCCATCCATCCAGCCCCCGCCCCGCCCGTCCGCGTCCGCCTGACGGCTTGATCGGGCCGCGTCGCGTCGCGCCCGCCGACCGACAGCCGACAGCTTCCCCCTCGGCTCCCCCGGCTCAACGCGGACGGACTGGAAAATAAAACCATGAGCTGCATCACCCAGCCCAGCCCAGCCCACCGACACCCTATTGCGCTTACGTCATGCTCCTCAGAATCGCTGAACCAGCGGCGGCGCACGGCGGCGCGCGCCTCCACGGCGGCCCGGGCGCCCCGCACCAGCAGCGTGTCCACCGTGGTCAGGAGGCCGTCCAGGCCGACGCCCATGGCCGCGCCCGCGCTGCCGCCGCGCCCGCGCGCGCCGAAGTAGTCCATGAGGGTGACGGGGCGGGGGCGGGCGCCGCCGCCACCACCGTACCGCCGCCGACGCACAATTGTCGGAATCGCGCCGCGCTGCGCTCCTCGACGCCACCGGCGGCCACACCGCGCGTTCCGCTCCGTGCCGCGATGCCGAATCGACTGCAGCAATTAGGACCGCACGACGGCGCAGAAGGCGCGCGGCGTCAAATCAAAAAGGCGCCCGGTGCGCGCAGTCTGCATACCGCCGTAACTCAGGGCGACGGCAGAGCCAGTTAGGGCTATACGTACTCGCGAGCGCTGCCAGTGGTGCGCCCCGGGGCCTGCTAAAGCCAACACAGGTGGTAGCGCGGCATACGAGGGGGGAACCACGAACCACTCTGAATTTGGATGTATACACAGTTTGTGAATATAATTGTGAATTTTCGTAAATTTAAGAATTTTTATACATTTTTCTGTGAATTTTCACTTGGGTTTTACCTACATTTTGGTAAAATTTTCCTGAATTCTCCTGAATTACGAGTTGTTCAAAAATTTCAGTGTTTTTTTCCCTCAGCGGCGTGGCTACCAGTGGCGCGCACCCGCCGCGAGGCTACCGGTCCGCGCCGCCGCGCCCGCTGCTCGGCTAGGGCAGTCGCTAATCGACTCCAGAAACACGCCCAGCAGCAGCGCGCGTCACCCGGACCTGGTGGACCACACACACACACTGCGCCGCCGCGCCGCCAGAGATTTCTCTTGCTTTCCAAGTGTTCCCGGGAATATTCAGGGAGCAGCGCTACTGGAATAGGCTGCAGCAGCGGCTGGGCCCCGGCGGCCGCTGGGCGGGGCGGAAATGAGGTTCCCAGTCGGTCGCACAATGGGCGCCGCGAAACGCTGCTGCCGAAGCGCGCGGAGCCGTGACCACCGCCCGCCGGGGCCGAACCCAAAGCCCCAGCCCCAGCTCGGGCCCAGGAGGCCGCCGCTATCGACAATGACCGCGACTGACCACCACGGTCCGGCCCGGGACCGGCGTCGCGGCGTGACCTCCTGACCGACAGTGGCGGCGCCGCCGCGCGCCTACCAAGGACAGGGTCACCATGGCGACGGTCCGAGCCGAGAGCCACTGCGCGCGGCGGGTGACCATATTCCATTCCATTCCCAAGCAGGACCACGCGCCAGCCAAGGCCCCTGCGAGCGCCTATTTGTGTCCCGGGCCAACCGCGCGGCGCAAAGGCGCTCTCGTGCCTCCGTCCTTGTCACACCTATGGTAGTGCCCTATGTTGGGTGCGGCAGGCCCCATGAGTGCGACAGGGACGGAGGCGCGACAGCGATGTTTGGAATCAGACGGCAGCAGCAGGGTGAGCTCGCGGAGCGCGGGTCCGGCTCCGCCTGGACGCGGAAGAGTAGGGGCAAAAGCTCGCTTTGAATACGTGCGTAAGTGCCGACAGTTTGCTCGGTGGTTTGCACAATTGGACGTGCGCGCCACTAGTTCCGAGGGGGGGAACAAATCTCAATTTTGGTGAAGGCATTTCATTTTGTAAATTTTTGCGAATTCACGGGATTCTTTTCGTAGGTTTTCGTAAATTTTGTGAACTTTTATTGATGTTTATGTAGTTTTTTGCTTGAACTTGACCATTTTTTTTTCATGTAGATTTTTCAGAATTTTCCGAAATATCCCTCAATTTTCCTGATTTTCTCTAAATTTTCCCGGATTTCTCTGATTTTTTTTCTGAATTACGAGGTGTACAAAAATTTCAGAGTTGTTTCCCTCTTTGGACGGGCGGTGAGGGCCGAGGGCCGGCGGAGGAGGCCCAGCGCCGCTCCGCGGCCGCCCCTCCCCTCACCTTGAGTCTTGTTTTCCGTCAACATGCGAGCGAGCAGCGGTACGGGGCGCGTGGGGCACGCGGGGCGGGGGTTGCGCACTGCGGCGCGGGGCTTGGATTTCAGTTTCTGAAATAATGAAAGAGCCGTGGTGAGGCTTGCTTTCCCACTGCGCGCTGCGGATGTGTTTGAGTTGGCGCGGGCAGCGGGCATCCATCCATCCCCTCTGAGGAGCTGCATGCATCGCGTACCTCCTGCCTCCCCGCCGCCCCGCGGCACCGCCCCGTCCCTTTCACCACGAGGAAGCTAGCTGAGCAGCCCGCACCGCCCTGCGGCATACGTCCGCCATGTTTATGCGCGTCGTGCTCTTGTCGTGGTGCGTGGGAAGCGCCCTACTCCATCTGCTGCAGCCCCGCCACATATGATGCAGATACAGATGCCGCTGCAGCTGCGACGGAACAGCTGCAGCAGCTGCAGCAAAGCCGCGGCGCGGAGCCTCGCAAAGAGATGAATGAAGTCGCGGCGGCCTTGCGTCATCGCCCCACCACCACGCCCCTACTCTACTCTCGCTCATGGGGTCCGGCATCTTGGACGCCATCCGTCATCTCGCGACCGGATCGCAGCGCCGCACAGCGACATCCATCCAGTTTTGCTTTCCCAGGAGAGGGATTAGAATGCGCCACACAGCGCCGCTCTAATAGCAGAGCAACCTTGTAATGGACCGGCCGGCCACCCCGCCCCGCCCCAGCCGGTCGGGACAGAACGGGTGTAATCGGTTCGGTCATCGCATACTTGGGAAGGCCATCACCCATCTGGCCTACCCCGCCCCCTGCCCTGCCCTAGCCTTACCCTACCCCTCCCCTCAGCCATCGCCCATCTCATCGGAAATCTCTCACCTCAACAGCCCCCTAAGCCTTTCCCACTTCACGCCGCTCCCGCCACCCGCCACCGAGGGAGTCACAAACTCAGAAATTTCTGTACACCTCCAAGGTAATTCAGGAAAATTTAGAAATATTCAGGAAAATTCATGAACAATTCACGAAAAATCTAGAAAAATTCCATAAACATTCGCATAAATTCTCAAAACGCACAAAATGACTACACCAAAATTTTGAGTCGTTTCCCCCTTGCTCAATTCCAATAACCTCTGACATCGCGCGCCTCGCCCCGCATACCCCCCCCCCCCCCCCACCCCGCTCGCTTGTACTCTACTACACGGCGCGCAGTGCCGACGCATACATACAGCACAACTGCTGAGGCGAGCACACACAGCGCGTTGTCCCCGTTTTCACCCGATGAGGATGCAAATGCTGAGTTGGCTTGGCTAGGCGCAGCATAGACGGGCCGCCCGCCGTGTCCTGCCACAGCGTGCTGACGGCCTCCCGCTGCCGCTGCGCCGCCTCACTGTTTCGCTCTGCTTTCGCCCCGGCCCGCCCCGCCGGCAGCCGTGTGCGCAGTGCGGCGGCGGTCCCTCACGAGCGCCCGGCCCGGCCCGCAATAGTTTCAGTTTCGCCGCGAGAGATGGACGGCGGACGGCGGCAGTCCCCGTGATCGCCGTACATCGTGTTCGCCGCGCCACCGCGGCGGCCCCGGCCCCCTTCTACGTGTACCGGTCCTACGACGCCCGCTGTGCGCGCCACCCCGCCCGGCGGCACCAGCAGGTCACAGAAAAATATGCGAGCACGTCTCGAGAGCGGCCGTCTCTCTCGCACTCACACCGACTGCTACTGTAGCGGGTCGCGCGGAGGTACGCGCGCGGCAAGGGGGTCAGCAACAGTGGCAGGGCCGCGTCCGGGGAGCAGACAGCGTACCGCGCAGAGGGGTACATCACGCGCGGCCAACACGCCCGGGCGCGCCCCGCGGAGCTTAAAATGGTTAGATTATTACCGGCAGGAACCCAAGTTTTAAGTTGAAGGGCCGAACAACGGCACACCACCTCTACTCTCGAGGGGGTACGAGGGGGTATCACTGTTACAAAATGTAATCTGTTCTATTTTGATTTTATTTTAATTTTCTTATTTTTCTTTTGATTTTTGAAGGAAAATTTCTGTTTTATAGATTTTGATTGTTAATTCCTATTCCTGATTTTTTTTCTTTTTTTTTCAAATTTTACTTCGGTTAATTTTGTCATTTTTTTTCAATTTCTGTATCTTTGTTCTTGATTTTATTTTGATTTTTTTCATTATTTTTAAATGATTTTTTTAGGGGGTCCGTTCAATGAATTTTCGAAGTGATACCCCCTCGACCACCTCTACCCCGGCCTTGGGGCAGCCGCGCGGCACAGCAAACTCAAGAGACCGCGAGAGTAGTCTCTCTCCACGCGCACCGCGCCGGCGACAGGAAGTTTACAGATGCATGCGCGCGCACGCGACATTTCTACAGCCGAACTGGTCAGGGGCGCACGCACGCGCATGCGCCCCGCACCACAACCGCGTCACGCGGCGCAGTAGGGTGATTCCGCACAGTGGTTTCGTCGCTCTTTCCTTGTTGCACTCATTGGGCACGGCTATGAGGAGCAAGAGAGAGGGAACTACAAAACGGTGTTCGGAATCGCCTTGCAGCCGTACAATGGCGCACACAAGCATCCTGCTGCACCGCGGTAGTCACACAGACCGAGATTAGCCACAAGTGCGGACTTGGACTGGACCGCGCCGGGCCCGCCGGACCCGCCGGATACCTCACGCTCGCGCCGCGCCCCACCACTTTCTCCGCCGCGCCGCAATCAGTAACGCTCCGTCCCCGTTCGCAGTAAATTTTTCATCAACTGTCACCTCGATATTGGCCTGCAGTGGCGCTGGCCCGTTCGTCACACTTGCGCCCGAGGGGGCAACCCTCATTAAGGCACCGAAAATAACTATCAAAGTTTCCACAGAATTAAAAAATTAAAAATAAATGTGGTCTCCTTAGGGGTATCTCGACGAGTTATGACCTTCAGTTCATTTGTTCATTTTTTCTAGATTTTTCGGATCTTTCTGTATCTTTCTTCATGATTGCGTTTTAAATTTTTGTTAAATTTTTTTTTTCATATTTTTAAAATCATTATCTTTGAAGTGATTTCCCCCCCCCCCCCCTCCCTCCCCCACTCGCTTACGCCTGGGCGCTAGAGAGGTGAGGTTCCCTCCGTAGGTCACCGCGTTACACGCACCTATATACAGCAGCAGCGTGCCCGACCCGCCGCGCTGCTCGGACACAAATAATGATAATAAAAAGTCGTCCACGTCCTGAAATAGACGCCTGCTTGGCGGCGACAACAGCTAACTCGGCAGCTGCTGTGCTGTGCTGACCCCGCGGCGGGCAGCGGGCCGAACGGCGCATAGGCGGGCGCGGGGGGCGGCATGCACGTGAGAGGAAAGGAGAGAGGAGAGGTGAGTGAGTGAGTGAGGCCGCGTCGACCCCGGCTAAGTAGAACGTTACGGACGGACTGGCGTTACGGCCATCTCCCATCTCTTTTCTCCCTTTTGTGTCGCGCGGCACAATGGGAAGTGTGCCGGCCAGGCGGGCGCATCTATGACTGTACAAGCGGAGCGACGAAGAGGGACCGACGGGACGACGGCGAAGAACATCTCGCTCACTCCAACCCAGCCCTATATACCCTCCCATACCCAACTACACTCCACCCTTCACCAACAACAGACGAACATCTGGGGCTGGGGGCAGCAGCCCGGCGCAGCCATACCTCTACACAGGAAGCAGAACAGAAGCATAGTGCACCTTCACCACCGACCGGAGGGAGGGCGGCTTGCATACGACAGGACATGAGTACACAGTCAGAATAATTTCACCCATCACAGCGCCCTCCCCCTCCCCTCTCTCCCTCTCTGCCTGTAGAGAGAATGTTGCGCAGCCCTTTTATTTTTTAAAAGGACGCCCAAAGGGAAGTAAAAGCTCATGGCAACATGCGGAGCGGAGCGGGCTCGACGTAAAAACGGGACCAAACCCCATATCGTGTGGTCGCCAGCTGTCGCCCCACAAACACACGGCACCCCTGCCCGGGCCGGGCCGGGCCCAAGGGGAGAGGAAGCAGAACACGGCAGAGGTCGGGATCGAGCCAAGCCGAGCTGAGCCAAGGAGAGCCGAGCCAGGTACGTACCCCACACCCAAAGAGAGCGGCAGGAAAAGAAAGTGTGCATTTGAGGGAAAAATTGTTAGGTTGAGATATTAAATTAGAAAATTAGAAAGAAACTCGGTGTCGATTATTTGTAGTTCTTTGAAAAGAAAATAGGCTCTCGTCAATAACACGATTCCTATCGTTAATTTCCAAAATCTTTCGTATTTCACAAGTTATGAAAAACGTAAATATACGAAAAAAATTTGAGCGGTCCATGTATCGCGCAATTCCATCGCAAGCTACCAAAATCCATGACAAAATTATCTTTGATAGCTTGGCTGAGACTGCATCAAATGGCAGGGAGCGAGAGTTGAGGGTATAAAACTGGTGTAAATCAGGCTCGACGTTGCTATCGGCCCCTGCTCACAAACAGACACACACACAGGCGTGCGTGCCGATACAAACCAGCGGCTACTTTGCCAGCAAAGCCGGCCGCTCTGCGGCGGCAACAGCAAGAGCAAACAGACGGACCGTACTAGACCAGTAGACTGATTCCGAAGGGCGCTTTCCTCTTCCTCGCCGTTTCTCTCGCACTCATCGATTTCGTCGTATAGGTGTGAGAGAGACAGAGCGAGGAGAGCGCTGTCCGGGATCAGTCAGCAGACTAGAGAAGACTGTGTCAGCGCCTCACTCACCTGCAACAGACAAAAGCAAAGCACACGTCAGTCAAAAGCGTTTGCAACGCTGACCAGTCCAACACACACACAACCTTCATCGCAGCATCGCTGAGCGTCAGGGAGGGAAACGAGCTGAAGCAGCGGGGTCACTGCCCCAAACGCATCAAGCACACCGGAGCAGAGAGAGAGACAGACAGACAGATAACGCTGATGGGCCTGCCAAAAAGCCGCGGCTGAAGTCGCTCGGGCCGCGCTGGGCGGCCGGCGGGGGGGTCACCGCGCCGTGCCGCGCCACCTCCGCGTCCTACCCAGTGATTCGCACCTGGACGCCAAGAAGAGGGAGGGAGGGAGGAGGAGGAGGTCTGCTCCGGATGATAAAAGAGCCAGGCAGCGAGTCTTGCTTGGCTGGCGTCTTACAACGCCGCCACGCCACTCCACGCCACGCCACCAGGCCGCGGCTCGGCCGCGCACCGCGCACACAAGGGAGGCTCTAAGCAGGAGAAGGAGGAGCGAGTTTGTCTCACCGGTCGGGTCGAGTCGGGTCGACTCGCTGTATAGAGCAGCCCGCCCCGCCCCGCCCCGCCCCGCCCCGCCCCGCCCCGCCCCGCCCCGCCCCGCCCCGCCCCGCCCCGCCGTGCTCGTCTTTCCTCGCCGAGCTGCCTTCGACCGTTAGAGCAGCGACGCCGCGCCGCTGCCCTTGCACCGCCGCCGACATCGCGCTCGTCCTCGAGGCGAGGGCGTCCTGTCCTGCCGAGGATCGCTCTCATACCTCCATCCTTGTCGCACCTGTGGCGGTGCCCCATGCAGGGGATGGCGCAGGGCCCTACGAGTGCGACAAGGACGGAGGCGCGAGAGCGATCTCATTCGGAAAGGGCTGGGCGGTGACCATGACGAGCAGGGCGTCGAGTCGGGCGCGAGTGACTCACTCCCTCAGGTAGGTAGGTACGTCCGGTGGGGCTCGGGCGGGGAGCAGCAGGTGCACAGAGCAGCCGCACCGCGCCACGCCATACACAGCCGTGACTTCCGAATCATCGCAATTTTTATTTTTTCCCACTCCGCCAATCCAGCCCGCCCGCCTCCCGCAACGCACCATCATGATGACGGCTGAGTCACCAGCATCCAGCTCAGCTCAGCCGCTCCTCAGCCTCCAGCTCAGAAGCGTCCTAGCTCAGCCTCAGCCTGGCGCGTAACACAATGGGGCGTGGCGGGGCAGCCGCGCTCGTGGGCGCCCAACGCTTCCTAATATTCAATATACGGGACGTGTGGCCCAAGGCTGCGTCCCGTCCACACCTCCTGGGCGTGGCGTCAAGCACGTGCTCGCACGCCGCCCGGCTGCAGCACTGTACGGACGGACGGACGGACGTACGCGGCACGTCCGGAGCGTCTCCCGCCACCGCACGTAGCACGTCTCCTCAATAAGACGCGTTCAATGCAGGTCGGCCCGAGGAGAGGGGGAAAGAACCCAGAAATTTTAGCACACACCTCAAATTCGGAAAAACTCAAAAGAGTTGAAAATAAATTCACGAAAATGTGGAGAAAATTCCAGGAAAAATTCTAGCAAAAATTCAGTAAAAATTCACGAAAATGTGTACGCCAAAATTCAGAGCTGTTTCCCCCTCCGGCCGCCGGGTCCCGTCCGTTTCGCCCGCCCGAATGTCTGCCTGCCTGCCTGTCTGAGAGCGCTTTTGCACGGAGCAGTGCAAGGCCGGCCGGTACAAGCGAACGACAGAGCGAGCTGCCGACAGCTGTGTGGGCGGACGGACGGACGGACGGACGCACTGGCCGACAGACAGACACACAGACACGGACCGATGGGCGTTCCCGGTTGTATTGGCTCCGATCTGATCAAGTCAAGGCTCGCGAGCAGCGCAGCACCGCCCCGCCCGGGCAGGACGCACGCACGACAGCGACGATTGTTTTTCTCGGGCGGGGCGGGGCAGGGCGGGGCGTGGCGGGGCGTGGCGGGGTGCGGCGTTCAAGTCCAGGGCCGCGCAGTAGAGAAGCCGGACTTCCCCGCCGCGCCGGGCGCCGGGCCGAGCAAGGCAGACAATAAGGGCCGCCGACCCGACTGACGCCAATCTACTCCTCCGCCCCGCTATCCTGGTGGTGCCGTGCCGGGGCCGGGCTGCTGGCCCAGGACGGACAGGGCCGGCCACGCCCCGCCCCGCCCCGCCCCGCCCCGCCCCGCCCCGCCCCGCCCCGCCCCGCCCCGCCCCGCCCCGCCCCGCCCCGCCCCGCCCCGCCCCGCCCCGCCCCGCCACTCTCAACCTTTTCCCCTCCGAGCACTTTCACCTTCAAACTGCTCCGCCAAGGGAAATAAATGCCCGTGCGCCCGGCCCAGCCCAGCAAAGCAGCAGCTCCGCCGCACCACCACTACGCATTTATTTGCAGACAGCCGCATTATTCCATAACAGCATGGCTCAGCTCGGTTCGGTTCGGATCGGTATTGCAGCCGTGCCGCACTCCAAATGGAGTCTGCGTCGCCCCGGGCGCTGCTGCACGCTGCACCGCTGCGCCGCCGCGCGCGGCCAAGGCCATACACGTCGCCGCCGGCCAGTCGTCTGCCCCACTCGGCCTTCTCCAGGGGCTGAGCTCAGGCGGCGAGCAGCAGATCGTTCGACAAAAACTCGAGAGGCACCCGAGGAACACGACACGGCAGCTCTGCCCAGGTGCTCGAGCAGGCGGGCTGGGCAGCCACATCGTGACTCGCCTGAGCCCTGCACCACGCCAAGCCAAGCCAAGCCGCACCGCGCCCTCCTTGCACGCTCGCACAGACACACCCGGTTAAAAACAAAAACAGCGCCGCCGAGGAGGTGTTATCACCCCGCAGGAATGCGGTGAGGAGAGCTAGCACACGCCACGACAGCTGCCCAACAGGTGATCAGTGCGGGTGCGAGGCCCAGCCCAGAGCCCAGCACACCTGCCAAGCGCGGCACAGCCAGCCAGGGCAGCGGGGACCCTTCACTGAAAATGGAGGAGTCGCCTTTTTCGATCTTTGGAGAGCGACTTTTCTGTACCAAATTTGGATTCTCCTGGGAGAGTGACATGGATGAACATCACTCTATTAGAGTCACTTTGATGACTCTTTTTGAGTCAAATCATCAAATGTCACTCTTTTGGAGCGATTTAAAAAATTCCAGAAAAGACTCGATTTGAGTCGTCTTAGCGAAAGTCACTTTTACTGAGCGATGAAAAAATACTCCGCTCATTACGGGCGAGAAATGTGACTAGTACATTTCCAGTGTTCCTTGTGTTGGCACCACCTGGTCCGAACCCGACGAGCACCTCTGGGCTCGTGCGCGTAGCAGCCGGATGCTGCTGACCTGCCGTCGTCCACCCATCCATCCATCCATCCGGAACAGGGCGACGGCATATGGCCAGGCCAGCGAAGGATATAACCATTGTGCTGCTCCGACTCTCCCCGTGCATCCGGAGGCAGGGAGGGAATAAGGATCCCTGCCGAGCCGAGGCGGAACAGCGTGAGGGGAAAACAACTACTCGGAAATTTTTATACACCTCGTAATTCAGGAAAATGCAGAAAATTTTGAAAAAAAAAGTGCGGAACAGCGTGAGGGGAAAACAACTACTCTGAAATTTTTATACACCTCGTAATTCAGGGAAATGCAGAAAATTTTGAAATAAAAAAATTTAAAAAATACAGGAAAATTCACAAAGAAAAACGGTAAAACCCAAGCAAAACTACACAAAAATCCACAAAAATTGTACACCAAAATTCAGAGTTGTTTCCCACCTCGGAACGGCGTCAGTCAGGAGCACCCGCGCGCGCACACTCGGCGTGGCCCCGGGGCTGGGACACGCTGGGCCGGGCTGGGCGTGTGCCAGCAGCCGTCAGTCATGGACTGCACGGCCCGGCCGGCCCGGCCCCGCGGCCTGTGCTGTGTACAGTACCGCGCGCGAGCCCAGATTGTGCTCACGAGCGCAATCAGAAGGGAGCTCCGCGCCTGCACACGCGCCGGTAGGCCACCCGCCCGCACCCGCGCTCCGCGGTGCAGCATACACAGCCAGGCTGACGAGACGAAGCCGTGATAGGACGCCCGCCCCGGGCATGCCCCCGTTACCTCCATTTTCCCCACCGAAAGCTGTCGCGAGATGAAATTATAACCCAACTGCGCACACACACATACACACACTCGGCTGCCTTTCTCGGCCGGGAGGGCCTTACGACGTCCCGTCACCCAGAAGGAGGAGGCCCCCCGGAGGGGAAAAGAGGGACGCAGGTGAAGGCGAAATTGCTATGGCCTCCTCCTCCTTCCTGCCCCAAGGCACATCCGTGCCATCATCGGCGACATGTCCGCCGCCGTATTCTTCATCAAGGCGAAGCTTTGCCCCGCACTGCCGGCCCCGGCTCGGCTCCCGAACCCTATACCCGAGACTACGAGCCTGCCCTGCTGCCGCCCTCCTCCTCTGCCGACGGAATTTTCTTAGATTGGAACACGAGACACGCGGCCAGGGCGTGCGGCCCGCAGTGGCTTCCCCCTTCGCTCGGCCCCGGGCCCAGCCCCCCAGATTCAGAAGATCGTTTTGTAGTGCCCTCTCACTCACTCCTAGTGGCGGAGAACCATGAGTGTGACAAAGAAGGAGAAACGAAAGCGCTTTTTCTGAATCTGACGGCAGCCCCGGCCGCCCGGCCTGCGCAGACTACTACTCGCTCCTGGATCATCGCCCTGGCGGAAAATTATGGCCGCCTTGCATGGCTTCGCTCCGTATCTCACACTTTGCGCCCCCTCCCCTCCCTCTCCCAAACGGCCTCCCCACCCAGCGGAGGAGGCTTGGGGTTGTGTTCGTCGTCACGGCACCCCTTCCGCAACCCCAAACCATTCCCCCGCTATATAGTTCACTGCCGTCCGGGAGAACGTAGGCAACAGAGGTGCCCGTGCCAAATTTTTTAATCATGTGCACGGCGGCTTTTTCAGGAACAGCTCTATGACTATGACAGAGCTTTAGGCGAGGGATCCTTCACTATAAATTCAAGCGTTTACCAATTTCTGATTTTACGAGATTTTCCTTCATTATTTTACCTGAATTTTTTTCCTGATTTTTATTTTAATTTTTTTCTGATTTTTCTAATTTTTCCTTGATTTGTTTTCTTATTTTTCCCTGATTTGTTATCTTATTTTTTCAAATTTTTCTTGTTTTTTTTTCCCGTATTTTTTCGTGATTCATTTTCCTGATTTTTTTGGAGTTGAGGACCCCTCGGCTTTAGGACGGGACGGGGGGAGGGCGGGCCCCCGCCGCGCCTTTAGGACCAGGACCGCGCAGCGCAACGAAGGCCCGCGGGACGAGAAAGTTTGGCTGTGGTCCGTCGGCCGGGCGGGCGGGGCACCTCACCTCGCGAGCTGCGCTGCCCCCCCCCGGGCCCCGCCCATACGCCTTTAATTCTGCCCCCCCCCCCCTCCTCAAACCCATCAGAGACAGCGCGCGCACCGCTTATATTCGAAACTCCTGCGAAAACATACACACGTAGTCGGGAAAGCAAACACAAACACAGGAGCGTCGCGACGCGCCAAACTCGCCGCAACTCTCCGCAAAACCGACGCGCGCACTCATCCAATTACGCAGACAATACCCGGCGCCGCGCCACGCTACGCCACGCCACGGCTCCTCCCGCTCACCCAGAGACGGGCGAGCAAACACACTCCGGGACGAGTGTGTGTGTGTGCGGGGAATCGCAGATCAACAGTCGGGCTCCCGTCTGCCCCACCCGACCCGACCCGCCTAACAACCTGAGCAGAGCGAAGCGGATTGCGACACGGGCGTGACCGGCATCGGGAAGGGTTAAAAAGGCAGCGGAACGCGCACCGCAAGTTTAATCGCATTCAACAACAACAAAAACTTTGTCGACAAGACTTTAATAGATCATTTCACTGCGATGACATGAACTTGACCCCGCGCCACCCACATCCACCGCGCTGTTTGCGAGCGATATAGCGCGCGTGCGGCTGCTGGCCGGTGACCAGCGGCAGCACGGGGACACCCGCGGGGCCGAAATAGCCGAGGAGGGGGGAGGGTGGGGGGGCTCACATCGGAAAATCGTTGTACGGCCCCCCAAAAATCATTTAGAAAATAAAATAAAATCAACAGAAAAATACAGAAAACACCGAAAAATCGAGAAAAAATGAACGAAAGACCGAAATGAAAATTTTAAACAGGCAGAAATTGTGGGAAAATATTTTTTTTTACAAAAAGCGAAATTTTCCTTGAAAAATCAAAACAAAAAATAAAGAAAATTAAAAGTCTAAAAAGTTATTGCGTACACATTTTGTATGAGTGATCACCCCTTTCCCCTTCAGAAATAGCCCAGCCCCTTCATGTCCGAGTCCGTCCCGTATGCAGCTCCGCCGCTCCGGGTCACAACTCACCTCGGCGGCCGCACCTCGCGCGCGCAGCCGCGCGGGCTGGCGACACTCCGCCGCTAAATATAACACCAGGGAGAAATTGCTGGGCTAATTTTACGGCGCACAGCTGGGGAGGAGAGGGGGAGGGTTTGCACCCGGTAGGTGTGGCGGCCGGTGCCGGCGGGGCGGGGCGGGGCGGGGCGGGGCGGGCCTTACCCTTCTCGACCGCGTTGCCAAAACCCGCGCCACGCGCGGGGCTGACGAACGGGCGTCGCCACATCTAGAACAGATCGCCCCCGTCAGACGCTACGCTACTGACCGGCACGCAAACGGGCGTCGTGAGCCTCCGCCTAAAGAAGAAGGAAGCGCCGCATATTTTATCCTGTTCATTTACATCGTCGTCCCGCCGCGCTGCCGGCCCTGCCATATAAAAGCCACCCCGACCCCGAGGTGTCATAAAACGTCGCTACAAGGCTGCCCTGCGCGTGTTCAGTCTAGTCCGGCCCGGCCCAAAGCCGTGTGTCCGATTGACCAAGCAGCGCTCCGAAACTAAACTATCGCTGATCGGATTAGAGAAGGCAAGCAGGGAGGCGCGCTCAGATTTTTACAACCTCCTTCTATGACGCTATGGTGCATCTGCATTGGGGAAGAAAAAGAGAGGGAGAACTTCCAAGAATGCGACACGGCCGCAAAGCCGCAAAGTAGAGCCCAAGGGGGGAAGAGGGCGGAGAGTAACTTTGGAAAATCACTGTACGGGCCCCAAAAAATTCATTTGAAAATTTTAAAAAAATCAAGAAGATCCAGAAAAATCCGAAAAATCAAGGACAAATGAATAAAAAAAAACTTAAAAATCATCTGCTAAAAATATTGATTTGTCAGAAATAGGAGAAAACGATCAAAATTTATCAAAAAGCGACAAATTTTCCTTGAAAAATCAATAGAAAAATATTTTTTTTTAAATTTTAATTTTTAATTATTTTTTTTTTTAAGGTAATGCTTGCCTGCGGCTGCGCCGAGCCACTCTGCGGCGGCGTTGGGTCGCCTGCGTACCGTTCTCACATACCTCGGCCTCGGAGCAGGCAGTGGGGCTTAGCGCGGCAGCACGTCGAACGCTACGCAGGCGGCATGGCGGGGCGTGGCGGGGCGTGGCGGGGCGGGCTGGCGTGAGGCGTGGATTAGGCTCTCCCGCGCCCGCGCCCTCCACGAGTCCAGATGCGCCCCGCGCGATTACGTCGCTATGGCGGCGCCTTTACTACTCTCCCACATGACTCGACGGCGATCACCAAGAAAACTCATTACGCGCCACGCTGCAGGGCCCCGCATCCCCGCATGGGCCCCGCGCTCCGCGCTGCTGCTCTTCTCTGATTTCCCACCTTAAACTTTATGCCTTTCCTAGCAGCAGCAGCAGCGTTTCACTCCGTACGCGAGCAGCGGCACAAGTCTCCGCGCCGCGGCTTCAGCTCAGCAACTCAATCCCAAGTGCGGCGACGACGACGTGAGGAGGGAGAAAGGACGCCCCTCTTTCACATTGCAGGTCATCCTCAAGAGGGAAGCGCGCGCGTCGCGTCGCGATACACGTGATGGTGGTGGTGGGGGGGGGTAGGTAGGGCGGACACACACACTTACGGACGGACGACGGACGGACGGATATGGACGAACACACACAAACACACGCCAGGGTCCGGCCGGAAGACCGCGGCCCAGCGCAGCAGGGAGAAGTGAGCTAAAAGGGAAGGAAAGGAGCATCAGCTCAGGAAGAGGGGGCGGGGCGGTGCAGGGCAGAGCCCCTCTATAGGATGACAGAGCTCACCCACCTCACCTGGGCACTTCCGCCGGCCGCCCCACCCCGCCCCCGCCCCGCCCCGCCCGTCAATGCATATAAAGCGCGCCCTCGCTGACCCATTGAACGGGCCGCCCGCAGGAAGGCTAGGAATATCATTTACGGACGGCAGAAAGGAAACGACGACGAGGCGCATCGAAAAGATATGAAAGAGAGACGCAGGCTGCTGGGCGGGCTGCCGTGCCGTGCCGCACAGTGGGGCAAAATCGAAAAAAGAGGGTCATAATTCCAAAGTGCTGGAAATTGCACAAATATTGATACATGGGGGTTTTCGAGTGTGCTTGATTGATTCCCGGTGTCCATTTGCACCTCCCGGGTCATCCTGGGGGTGTCATCGGGGACCTCATGAGGTCGCCGATGACACCCTTTTTGATAATTTGTATCCTGGGGTTTTCGAGGGCGCCTGATCGATTCCCGGTGACCGTTTGCACCTCCCGGGTCATCCTGGGGGTGTCATCGGCGACCTCACGTCATCGGCGACCTCACGTCATCGGCGACCTTATGACGCCTTATGAGGTCCCCGATGACACCCCCAGGATGACCCGGGAGGTGCAAACGGACACCGGGAATCGATCAGACGCCCTCGAAAACCCCGCGATGCAAATTTTCAAGAAGGGCGTCATCGGCGACCTCATGAGGTCCCCGATGACACCCCCAGGACGACCCGGGAGGTGTAAAAAAACATCGGGAATCGATCGGGCGCCTTCGAAAACCCCGCGGAACAAATATTCAGTGCTCCACCCCCATGTGAATAGGGTTGATTTCACACTAAATCTCGCAATTTGTGCGATTTGTTCAATGTTTGAGAGCGATTTGTAAGAAAATCGCTAAATTTCGCTAAATCGGCCCATATGCCTTTTGAAGAGGGCCATTAGTAGAACTCATTTCCGTAGCCGGCATGATGCGCAAACGTGCGCAACTCAACTTCTGTCACGGGAAAAGTGTGTCATACGCTGATTTTCATACTTTTTCAAAATTTGTTAAAAATTGTACATGGAATATTTCGACAAATCCGCTTATTGTATCACATGCCTCAGACCTTCCTCTTTCCATTGATGTATATAATTGATAGATTATGTCATCGGACAGAGGCGGAAAATCGATTTATGTAAACCCCTTGCTCACACACCGCGTTGACACTCGAATTTGGGCATCTTTGCCGCTCTATTTCAAACGGAAATCGTCCAATGAGATTACTAAAACGTACTGCATCAGGTGCTCTGAACCTTTCTGAACACAGATCGACTGCTGCCTGGACTGAAAACGCATTTTAGTCATGTACCCTTTTTGACCCTCTTTTTTCGATTTTGCCCCACTGTGTGCCGTGCCGTGCCGTGCCGTGCCGTGCCGTGCCGTGCCGTGCCGCTGGGCGTGGGCGTCCCATCAGGTGTGCTCCGCTCCGCCGCTTCGTCCCGCGGCTCCTACTCCACACGAAAACTTCCTCTCATGTCAGCGTCATTAGGAGCGCGCGAGCGCACGCATGAGGACGGCGCCGATGTAGGAGAGGTAGGCCGTTTGGGCCGAGGGGGAAAACAACTACTCTGAATTTTTGTGTACACATTTTCTGAATTTTCGTGAATGTTTGAGAAGTTTTATAGATATGTGAATTTTCACTTAAAATGTAACTAGTTTTATGTGAATTTTCCTGAATTTTTTGTAAGTTGTTTTTTTTTCAGAATTATTAAGATTTTTTCCTAATTTTTCCTGAATGTTTGTGAAGTTTTCAAACTTTTCTGAATTTTTCAGAATTTTCCTGAATTACGAGGTGTACAAAAATTTCAGAGTTGTTTCCCCCTCGGTTTGGGCTCATGGGGCCCAGCCCAGGAGGGAGCGAGCGGGACCTGAGCGGATGAGGTAGAGATGGAAGTGGTGTGTCGGGCGACACGTACGGCGCGCGGCTGAGGGACACACAATGGGCTGAGCCCAGCCTGAGCCTGCTGCGCCAGCGGATGAGCCGCTCAGCCAGCGGCGCTCAGCAGCACGCGGCCGTACGGCGGCCTCAGCAGCGTTCCCAGCGGCAGCGCCAGAGAGATACAATCACGAGCCATTTGCACACAAAGACATCACCCAAATATTTCTCAAACATAATTTTCACTCCGCGCCGCCTCCCGGGCCTGGCGGCGACGGCACCCGTGCTGGTGCTGAAGGGCGCGGCCATGTCGGGGCGCACAACAGCCGAGGGGTCCTTCACTCCAAAAAAAATCCTGTACATCCTAAAAACAAAATCAGTAAAAATCAATAAGGTGTACGCTTGAATTAATAGTGAAGGACCCCTCGTGCACAGTACGGGCATCGCACACCGCGTCAGCCGGAGCCGCGTCGTGACTCGTGACCACCCGATGAATGGCAGCTGCGGCTCCGCGCTCCGGAGCTAAAGCACAGCCAGAGTCACCGGAGTCACCCGAGTCACCCTCTGTTTTCTGTTTGCACCGGAAGCGCCCTTATACCCGCCTTACCTCCTCACCTTCCCTCCCGGCCCAAAGAAGGGGATGGCGATAGTCTCATTCTTCTCATCGGGCCGGAAGTCGGAGGCACCGCGACGCCGCCGTCCTTTAGAGTGCATTGCGGCCCCAGTACAGGCCGGGCTGAGCACACGACGCCCCGCCCCCAGGCGCCAAGCATTGTCATTACGGGCCGACCCGGCCGGCCTGCTCGGCTCGAAATGAGTCCCCCGCCCCGCGCCTCCCGTCCTGGCGGCGCTGCCAGACGCTCTTGAGCACGCACAGACAAATCGATTTCCTTTCAAAGAAAAAGAGAAGTGGAATAACAAATAATGCAACGGCGAGAACCATAACGACATTACGAAGCGGCAGAGGAGAGTGTAACCCCTGCCCGGCCCGTGGCCCGTCCAAGCCCGCAGCGCGGCGGCTGTGGCGTGGCACGTTCACCTTGACGCAGTGTGTCACCAGCACGCAGGGCGTGGCGTGGCGTGGCGTGGCGTGGCGTGGCGTGGCGTGGCGTGGCGTGGCGTGGCGTGGCGTGGCGTGGCGTGGCGTGGCGTGGCGTGGCGGAGCAGGGTGGAGCGGGGCGACCACGCCCGCGCGGCGCCCTTTGGCCGCCTCATTCTCACGAGCCACGCGCGCGCGCGCACACAGTGACACAGGAGGGTGAAACACTGAAACACCCGGCCAAGATCTCTATCGCATCTAGCGCCGCGCAGCCGCGCACCGAGCCCAGCAGAGAACCCGCGCGAGACCATAGTGGAAGGGCGCGCACACACACACACAGACACACAAACTCACACCGCTGCAGCAGCTGGGCGCCGGGGCGGTCGGTCGGGCAGCTATACAGCAGCTGAAGCTGCAAGGCACGAGGCCGCGGCGCGATTCCGATCGGCGACCAGGGCAGCATACGGACCCTCTCAGAGAACGAGGGCGGGAGGAGAGAGAGAGAGAGAGAGAGAGAGAGAGAGAGAGAGAGAGAGAGAGAGAGAGAGAGAGAGAGAGAGGAGTACCCAGACCGCTGCATGCACGCCAGCAGCAGCAGCAGCCAGCACGGCATCGCTTTGCCCTCTCCCTGAGAGGGAATCACCAGAAATTTTTGAAAACCTCGTAATTTAGAAAAATTCAGGAAAAATTCCAAAAAATTCTGAAAGTTTGAAAAACGAATTCCAAAAAGAATTCAGGAAGATTAACAAAAATTGACTAGAGTTTACAGAGTTCTAAGAAAACATAAACAAAAATTCACAAAATTTGTACACTATAATTCAGGTGTTTCCCCCTCGCCTCTCTCGCTTTGAATCAGTATGGTCTCGCCTGCTCACCCCCACCGGATCTGCTGCTGCAGTACGAACTCCGTACATCGAAAGGGAAATAAAAAACACTCCCCCTCCAGAGTGAGGCCGCCGCCGCCGCCGGGCGCTGCTAAAAAACCATAGGGTGGCGCCGGCGGGGGCGGGCCGGCGGGTTGCTGGCGAGGCGTCGGCCAACGCCAACGCTGCAAGAAATCGCCGACCGGCGCGGCGCGGCGACACGCGAGGTCCGCGGGGCACGGCTAATGATAAGAGAGGCAAACGCGAGGCAAACGCCTTCTCATTCCCACCACCACAGCGGCAGCGGCCAGCCAGGCCTGCCCCGTGCGCACCTTGCCCGTGCCCGGGGCCGCACATTTCTCCACTCTTTTTATTAAAATTTTTTGTTGATGTGGTTGTTCGCTTTCGATGTTGGCGGCAGCAGCACAAAGTCCTGCGACGGCGAACACACGCCATAACCATCTCACTACAAAATCTCTCTGCACGCTGCCGCGGCGGCAACGGCGGCGGCAGGACGTGTGCAGAATATTCACGACACCATCTTCTGCAACCATCACCATCACCACCACTCAGCCACCGCTACCACCACGCATCACGACGCGTATATAATCACCATCATCATTACCATCAACGCAATTAAACGAGCGAAGTATAGAGTGGTGGTGTGGAGAACGCCCCGGCCGGCCAGACTGGGCGGTCCGCCAGGGCGAGCATATAGTATAGTGGGATCGGGGGGAAGGGGGGGGGGGGTCGTCATCGGTCACCAATCATTAGAGGCACCGCGGGGCAGGGTGGGGTACGGGGCGCGGGGCGCGGCGTGGCGGGGCGGGGTCGCTCGCGCCTGGGCGGCTAGCTCCAGGTGTCCACCGCTTATGCGCCATTGTGCGGCGCAGCGCAGCGGGCTTTCTCTACGGTGCCGGTGTGACAATAACGCCCGGCCAGCCTTGGAATCAGATTCACATTGGACGCTACGCCGCCGCTGCTGCTGCTGGGGCCGTAATGCACAATGACCCTATAGATAAATTAGCCTCGCGCTGCGCTACAACAGTGTAAGAAGAGGGCTATCGGAAATATTCAGAGGTGGAAACAGCTCTGAAATTTTTGCACACCTCGTAATTCAGAAAAATTCAGAAAAATTCAAGCAAAAATTCAATAAAATTCACAAAAATTCCCCCAAACTTACAATATTTGAACACCAAACTTAAGAGTTGTTTCCCCCTCAAAATATTCAGAGTCGCTTTGCCGCTGGTCGCGCTCCGCCTTTTCTACACGTCGGGCGAAACGAAACAAACTGCGGAGCCAAAGAGGAGCAAAACTCTCCTTCCAGTTTGCGTTGACACAGCGAGCTTGTGACGTCACGGCCCCGCCAAGGTAATACCGGTCCGCCTACATACTCGACGCGATCTCCGCCACGCAGCCAGTCACCACAAGGTCAAACGCGACGGCCGGGGGGAAAAAAAAGATAAAATACACACAATTTTTAACGTGAAAGTTTTCGAGGGAGACAAGAAACAGACCACGCGTTTCACTTGAGGAAGGATCCTATTTTCCTTTCCATAATAAACTCGAACAAACGTAATGACTGCCGCAGGACGTCCGACGTACAGCGGCACGGCGCGGTGTCCAGGGCCGGGCCGGGCCAGGGGCGCCACACGTGCAGCGGGACAGAGCAGGACAGTCCGCCCCGCCGTAACTCCCGTGACGGCGTCCCCGAGTTGCGATGTTCTCGTCACGTTCTCCCGCCCGGCCGGCCTATCTTATCGCACCGCGCGCAGCGCAAACAGACCAAAACCGAACCAAACGGGCGGCGCGGCACGGCGGTTCGACGAAACGACGAACTACACCCCTCCCCTCCCCTACTCCTTACCTGATTCCCTATACACCAACCTCACCTGTGCGCGCCGCGCGCCCCCTGTGCAGCGCTGCACTGCCCAGCCGGGCCCCCCTTTCTTCCACCCTAATTGTTTTATCTGCTGTGCTTCAAAAGGGTTGTGCTGTGCTGGCGAGCAGGGAGAACAGGGGGAGAACAGGGGGAGAAAGGGGGGGGGGGGGGGTTACGGGGCGGGCTGTGACCTCGCATGGGTGCCGCCTATTAGCGGGAAGGGAGCACCTTCCAGCCCAGCCAGCACAGGTCTCCGCGTCTGCAGCAGACCAAAGGCACGCCAACAAAGAACGCCCCCTTACCCGCCCCGCCCCGCCCCAGGTGGAGGTACGCACGTACTATACGTCGCTCCCAATCGCCACCAGGCTGCTCGCGCATACCAAACCGCCTGCCTGCCTGTCTGTCTGCACTCTGCTACTCCCCTACAACACCCGGCCCAATATACTAAATAATAATCATACCACACTGCGAGCTGAATGAGGAGTGTCGGTGTAGGCCGTCATTAGCTCCGCGGGGACAGCAGAGCGCCCCGTCGCCGCCGCGCGTCGCCTGAGATTGGAGGTTATAACAGCCCGACCCTCACTGGCCGTATGCAAATGCACGATGTCCTTTTCGCCGCGCGGCCACCCCTGATGAACTCCGCCATAAAGTGCACCGCGGCGGCGAGGTGTCCCCGAGTGTGTGCAGGAGACACACCGGCTGAACCTTTTTCCAAGCAATACATATATATTTTTTTGCAGTTTTTCTTTCTTTTTTCCAGCTTGCTTTTTTTATCGCTTGCCGCGCCTTGGCTTCATAAATAGCGTGTACTTTCCGAGTGTTTGCCGTGCTCAGCACGGCCCGGCCCAAACCGTTGCCGTCGTTAGACCCAGAGACTCGCTTGCAGCAACAGTGATGATGATGATGACTTTGAACCTGAGCGCGCCGCGCGGCACGGGGCGACGCTGCCAACGTCTTCTTCCGGCGCACAGCAGGGAAAAAAAGGTCGTTCGGCGCGAACATTCCGTCTCTTTGCCCCCCACCCCGTCTCACTCTTGCGCCGGCGGCGGCGGCGAAGTTTGCTAATGGAGGGTTTCTGGTGCCTCGCGCAGTCGCGCAAAACAAGTGGTGCGAGCGAGACGGCAAACCAAGCCAGTCGCAGCTGGTCGGCCGTCACTCCACCCCCGCCCCTCGCCCCTCTCCCCCACCCCCATCCCCTTGAGGAGCGCTTTTCTACAAACGCGCGGCTTTGTGAGTGAAAATCCCGCTAAAGAATGGAATAGGGTGATCCCTGTAGTGAGTAGCGGGCGGGGCGGGGCAGGGCGGAGGGGTTATCCTGGGAACGTCTCGCCCGCCCTGCCGGCAAAACCGCGCGGGAAGCAGAGACGCGGCGACACGCGATACTTTTATCCTCCTCACACACACACACAGAGAAAAGAGGAAAAAACTTCATACACAACAAACCTCGCTCTATGTCTCTCCCACCCCGTCGTCCACAATATGCCCAGCCAGCGACTGTCTCCGCCACAGCGCGCGCGAGCACCAGGACGATCCTCAACGAGAAGGAGCACAAGCAGTACCGTGCCGTGCCGACCCGTCCAGTCCAGCGCGCGCGCGCAAAAAAAAAAAGATATGCAAGCGATTCCCGCAGTGGAATGCTAAAAAGAGTCGCGCGCGGAGCCGTTGGAGACGAGAAGGCGAGTGAGGAGGAGTATGGGGTCATGTCATTGACCCGCGCAGCACCGCCGCTGCATCCGCCGCACGCGCCCCGCCCCGCCCCGGCCCGCCCATGATTGCATTCCACTTGGACCGGACCGTCACCGAGACCACCAGGGTCGTCCTGGTCTACCTCCAGCAGCTCGTGCTGCATATCGTCGTCATCGGCAGCCTCGCGCGACTTCAGCAACATCAGCTGGCAACACGGCCGACCTGCAAACCCGCGTTCGCCGCCTACGACCGGCCTCAATTCTTGAGTTGAAAACGGAGCCAAGTCCCCCCGAAAACTAAAGCGCGATCGGCCGAATACAAAACACACGGGGAGGACACCGAGAGGAGGGGGAGGGCGAGGGGGAGGACGAGGTAGGCCGCTATTGTTGTTTACAGCGCGCAGCTGCCAAGGTGTGCTGTGCCGCCTGCAGGCAGGCCTGCCCTCCGCCCTGCCCTGGCCCCGCCTGACCAGCTGCGCCCCCAAACACCCCCGCTCTGCCCCACTCTCCCCTGCAGTGCGCGCGTCGTACTATACCATGCTCTCTTCAGTATTTCATAGCTTCTCTTCACGCAAGCAAAAGGGGGGGAAAAAAGAAAAAAAGGGGGAAAACACCTCTGAATTTTTGTGTATACTTTGTAAATTTTTTGGTGAAATTCTAATGTTTTTTCTTCTAAATTTTCACTAGAATTTTACCAAAATTTGTGAATTTTTTGAATTTTTTCCTGAACTTTTCCTGTTTTTTTCCCTTCTGAAGTTTTCCGAATTTTCCTGAATTACGAGGTGTACAAAAATTTCAGAGTTGTTTTCCCCTCGGTTTCATATCTCCAGCATCCAGCAAACGGAAAATCTCCACCCAACCCGTCAGCAGCGTTTCTCTCTCTTCTCAAGGCATACAGACATCCTCCTCAAACGACGCATGACGAGTTTCGTTGGCAGAGAAGCGCGATGTCAGTCGTGGTGACAACGAAGATGTTCCCAAATAACCGCTCCTGCGCCATCAATCTCCACTCACCCCCGGGGCCCTGGAGAGGGGAGGTGAGGAGAGGATGCCGTCAAAGGGTTGGGCTGTCCGCGCGGAGGACAGAGGGGAGAGCGCCGCCGCTTCACACGGTGGCACTGCGCGTAATGAGGCCGGCGGGGTCATGCGAGAGGGCAGGCCAGGCCAGGACATCCGTTTGATGAACAGCTCTTGTCAGTCTGGCCAATCTGGCTGGTCCAGCTGCTGCTGCAGTCCGCGCAGCATCCAGTCTGGAGGTTGACACGTCACCTACGACGCGAGACAGATGAGTCAGGCTCGCTAACGGCCAAATGGACCGGGCCGGACCCGGGGCGCGCGGGGGAGCCGGGTGGGTAGTGACCAGCAGTCCCCCCCCACCGCCGGGAGCGCGCCAACATCCCCGCGTGTCTCTCTCTCTCACACATCACTCCAGATGATGAACACACGGGGCGGGCGGACTCGCGCCGTGACCCCGCGTGGCCACGCGGTGTGGCGTGGCGTGGCGTGGCGGTCTCTCTTCTCACGGCCGCGGCTGGTCGAGGCGCACCGCAAAGCAAATCCAGCAGCCGCACTGCACACTGCACACCGCAGAGCGCCGCCTGCCGTCTCATTCCGAAGATCGCTCTCGTGCCTCCGTCCTTGTCGCACTCATGGGGCCCCGCCATCCACAACATAGGACACCGCCACAGGCGCGACAAGGACGGAGGTACGAGAGCGATCTTCGGAATCAGCCTGCTGCTGCCGACCCCGCACGCCAGCAGCAGGGCGACGGGAAAGCAAACGGCTGCGGCGATGCAAGAGCCGATCACACCGCAGCCCTGGCCTGCCCTGCCCTGCCCAGCCTCACATACACACACACACATGCCGTCCGCCAAAACCACAGCAAGAGCGATACAGCATTTCTCACAAGTCAAGTCCCACCTCTACAACCGTTTCGAAAACAGCAGTATCGTGATCGTGTGTGTACTGCATTTCGTCGACCAGCGTCATCAACAGCAGTACGAAAATAATTTCCAGTAGTTCCCTCTCTGGTGGCCGCCGCTGCAGCCTGTGACAGGCTATTGCTGCAGCGCGTAGGCCTGGCAGGCCGTAAATCGCCAGCCGTTATGACAGGCGGGCGTTGCATCTATGGCTGCAGTGTACTGAGGAGGGCCGTCACCTTGCCATCAATTTTTGTATATCTCAATTTTAAAATATTCGAAAAATATTTTTTTAAAAAATTCGAGAAATTTAAGGAAAATTAAAGCCTCTCTAGTAAAAGATTGAACTATAAAAATATGGGAAAAAACGAAAGAATTAATGAAAATTTATGTGAATAAACAAAAAATCTTAAGTTTACAAAAATCCATTAAAAATTGTAATAATTCATAAAAATGTAAATAATTTTTACTCCAAAAGTCTGAGTCGATTCCCAGATCACTCAGCATTATCCAGGTGACCGGGCAGGGGGAGGGCTCGCCTCCGTTCCCTTCGTCTGATGAGCAGGACGCTCACGACCGTTATGAGAGCGCGCGTCCCCCTCTCACCTCGCGTGCGACGGCGCGGCCCAGCCAGCCGTCCGATTCCGAAGATCGCTCTCGCGCCTCCGTCCTTGTCGCGCTCATGGGACACTGCCATGCCCAACATAGGGCACCGCCATAGGTGCGACAAGGACGGAGGAAGGAGAGCGGTCTTCGGTCTCAGTCGGCAGGCCGGGCCAGGCCCGCGCGGCCCCTGGAGCGGCGTCGCGTCGGCGTCCGCACATACACTCGCGTTGTGATACGACCCATCTCACTTCCTGCGGCGACTAACGGCGCTGATGAACTTGGCAATTATTAGTTCTTCTCTCTCACTCCCTCCCGAGCAGAGCAGTCGGCCCCCCTGGGCCCGGCGGCCCGCTGTCCTTCCCTCGCGCGTCCTGTTATACTGCACGGCATGCGCGCCGCGGGCTACGGGTGCACGCACGCCACGGGGGCCTCACAGCAGAGACCTACTCAGACGACAGGGCAGAGTCATCATCACATGCATCGATCGATGAATGCACACGATGCACACACGGTTGCCCCCGAGGGGTCCTTCACTGCCGCTGCAAATTCAAGCGTACACTGATTTTGTTTTCCTTTTCTGGTCTTTCGTGATTTTTCTTAATTGTCAATGATGTTTTTTCTGTTTTTTCTCTTTATATTTTCCTAATTTTTCTGACTTCTTCTGATTTTTCACTGGTTTTGTTTTAAGATGTCCACTGAGTTTTGAGTAAAGGACCCCTCGGTTACCTCCGCCGCGCCAGCGCTCAGCAGTGCACCAGACCCGCTCATCACATCCTCCTCGCATGCAAAAATTGCACATACATATACGCACATCAAGTCGTCCCCGCGACGAATAATAATACCAACAACAGCGCGCAAGAAAAAAAGACAAGCTGTCGTCTTTTCTTCTATCGTAATAACTTTGAGTGATAATAATGTATTTTTTTTTTGTGTGTGTGGTAGTCATCAGGAGGAGGAGTCGCCCAACCGCCTCAGACCTTCCTTCCCCCTCCCCTTCCCCAAATCTCCGCACGTATAGCCCCTGCTGCTCAGACTTTAGCTTCGTGTGCGACGCGGGGGAATCAGCCCCCCGTCGCGAGACCGTGCCGTGCGGTGAGGGGGAAGGGAAAAGGGGGAGGGAGGGAGGGGGACACTACCTGTCCAAAGAACAATGGCACCATCAACCACAACCCGCGACTTATACCTCATTTCCTACATTTTCTTCCTTGCCCGGTATTCCTACACTAATGGAATTTTCAATGTCCTGCACTGAGCGACGCAGGTCAAGGCCAACATTTGCACTGATATGTTCCTTTTTAAATTTAATTTAGAAAAAATTATCCTACACATTCCTCGCAATTCCCCGCCTACATGAAAACCGCGACGCGACGGAGTATACTGCGGCGCTTCCCTCTCGTTACCGCCAGCGCGCCGCGCGACATTCCTCTCGCGGGTCGCGTCCGGGAAGGCGTCACCGCCCCTACCCTACCCCGCCGGGCGGGCCCAGCCCTGGGGCTTCCCTCTGCCGCTTCCGGACGCAGCGCGCAGCGCGCAGCGCACCGCTCGGGGCGGGACCCCGCGGAACCGTTAGCAAACAGCATTCAATACCACCGCGCGCCGCACAGGAGAGGAAGAAACGAGCGAGCGAGAGAGAGAAAAACAGAGAACGAGAGAAGGAGAGAGGATTATGCTAGGGCTATCCATAAATTAGGTGAGACTAGACTTTGGTACCACCGCCTTCTCCGTTTCGTCTCCCGTCTTGGCGGAGGGGAGACAAGGGAGGGGGGGGGATGAGGGGGTGAGGTCAGCTATTGTCTCGGGGCAACAGCAGCCGTCAGTCAGTCAAGGTAATGGCATAAGCGGCCAGGTGAGGGGGGAAGGGGTGGAGGTGGGGGAGGCATTGAGCTCCACGACGACGACCGCCTCTCTCTCTCTCTCTCTCTCTCACTGCTGGTCGAGCAAAGCCCACAGCCGGGCGGACTTTGGACTTCTGCTCGGGTCGTGCAGGTTAGGCCGCATCAAAAAAATTTGTTTTTTTGGAGCGGTCCGTTTTTTGAAAGTTTATAGTCACATAAGCCCCCCTGCAAAGTTGGAACGCTGTGCGACAACGCTAACCCGGCGCGCACAGGCCTTTTGTGTCCCGGACCCAGCGGCCCGGCCCAGGGGCCTCTGGGCGACGGGTCACTTTCCAGCCGTGCTGCTCGGAGGCGGTGCGACCGAGGAACGCGGGCGGGGTCTCAAACGGTCACCTACAGGGTCTAGTTTATATCGCGCACCTCGCCACATCTGCCTCGTGCACCCTCGCGAGTACACCGTCAAGAGAAAGTTCGAAAAAGTTTTTTCGGGTCAGTCGCCATTACGCAGAGACTACATTTTTGCCGAGGTTGGGGATTGCGCGCATGAGAGCCCCTTCCCTAGTACTATACGTGGCCCAAAGCGCGATCACCGCCGCCTCCTGCTTCCCTTCCAAACAGAAAAGAATGTTCGAACGGCAGCGCGGCGCTGCCCGACCCGCATTCAAAGCCAGCGCGGGAGCGCGAGCCAACAGCCGGCCGGCCTGGCGCGGCTCGCCACGGCGCTGCCTGCCTCGAGCGGAACCAGCGGGCCGGGCAGGCTGGCCGGGCCGTAGCGAGCCGCGCCAGGCCGGCCGGCTGTTGGCTCGCGCTCCCGCGCTGGCTTTGAATGCGGGTCGGGCAGCGCCGCGCTGCCGTTCGAACATTCTTTTCTGTTTGGAAGGGAAGCAGGAGGCGGCGGTGATCGCGCTTTGGGCCACGTATAGTACTAGGGAAGGGGCTCTCATGCGCGCAATCCCCAACCTCGGCAAAAATGTAGTCTCTGCGTAATGGCGACTGACCCGAAAAAACTTTTTCGAACTTTCTCTTGACGGTGTACTCGCGAGGGTGCACGAGGCAGATGTGGCGAGGTGCGCGACATAAACTAGACCCTATAGGTGACCGTTTGAGACCCCGCCCGCGTTCCTCGGTCGCACCGCCTCCGAGCAGCACGGCTGGAAAGTGACCCGTCGCCCAGAGGCCCCTGGGCCGGGCCGCTGGGTCCGGGACACAAAAGGCCTGTGCGCGCCGGGTTAGCGTTGTCGCACAGCGTTCCAACTTTGCAGGGGGGCTTATGTGACTATAAACTTTCAAAAAACGGACCGCTCCAAAAAAACAAATTTTTTTGATGCGGCCTAGTGCAGGTAGACGGTAGCCAGTAACCGTGACCTCTGGGGAGATAGATCATATCGCCAACCCCCGCCCCGCCGCCACCCCGGCGGCGGCGGCGGGCTCCGAGGGGGAAACAACTCTGAAATTGTAGTGCACCTCGTAACTCAGAAAGAAAAAAAAAACACAAAAACAATTTAGGAAAATTCACAATTTTTTTTAAAAAAAATCTATAAAAACATCATTATAGATTCATAAAAATTAACAAAAATTAACAAAATGTTCCTTTTTTTAAAAAAAAAAAAACATTCACAGAATTTGTTTACCAAAATTCAGAATTGTTCCCCCCTCGGCGGACTCAAAAAATTCGACTGCCTAAAAATAAAAATAAAAATCGCCGGGAAACACATAGACCTACACCGCGAGGGTTTACCTGGTGCTGGGAGTCCATCTTGGGGCAGTCGGCCTGCCGGCGCTGCTCCGCCCTGTCCCTCCAGCGCAGCACCCCCATGGCGACCGTCACGAGCCCGGACACGCTCTGCGCCAGGGCGGCGGCGGGGTGGCGCCGCGCCGCAGGGGCCGCGGCGAGGCTCGCTGGGCCCGGCGGGGCGGTCACCACCAGTCACTACTTGAGCACTACTGTCACCGGCGACCTGCTGCTATTGCTGCTGCTCTTCCCGGCACGGCAGCAGTAGCCATTGGCCAAATAAGCTCGGTCTGTCTGTTCTTGTTGTGGGAGTGGATTAATCCTGAGCATCCACGCCACACGCACGACAGACCAGCACTCTGAACATGCACACGCACGCACGCACGCACACACACACACACACACACACACACACACTCAGACGCACGCACGCACGCACTCGGCGATCGTCTCGTCACGGAGGAACGCGAGGACGTTGGGCACACGCACGAAACACACGGCTCGGAGGACCGCTCTCGACTGACAACACTTCTCTCTCCCACCACCGTGCTTCGCCGCTACGCTCAGCTGGCGCGCCGCCGGCCGGGCCGGGCCGCCCGCCCGAGCAGCCAGCCGAGCCCAGCACCCCCTCGCGCCGCCCGACCCCCGCTGCCCGCCAGCCTCGTCCGCCCGGCCCCACGCTGCACTCCGCGACGCCCCTGCCCCCACCCCCGCCCCACTTCCCTGCCGTGGCCCCTTCTCCAGTGCAGTATTGGTAGTTACTTCCCGTCGCCAGGACCTTTTTATTTCGCCGATGCGCCGCGCGGCGCCCTTCACTGTCCGCCCCCATACCGCCTCCCTCGGGCCTGTCCCGCCCTGAACTGCGCAGTACGTAGAATGAACCGCCACGGGGGAAGGCCCAAAAGTATGCAAGCACGAACCTGCTTCAGTCCGGACGACCCATTCCCATTACCCAGCCCAAGTCGATAGACTCCAGCCTCCCCGTCAGGACAACATCAGGTCGTGTTCTTTTCTTCACCCTCCCTCTCGGCCAGGAGAGACGAAAGAGTGAGGGAAGGGGGTGAGGGGTGAGGGGCGCGGGGAGGCGCCGGCTGCCGCTGTCCCCCTCCGTGCTGCTCTGTGCTCGGCACGTCGGCCAGGTGCACGAGGCGGTGGGGGCGGGGCGCGCGGGGCGGCGAACGGCACCTGGCCTGCCCGGCCCGCCTGCTCACCGCCAACCTCATCATCATCAGCAGCAGCACCTCACCGTCGCAGTTATCACGGGCACCACATCTTTGTAGACGCCCCCGGCGGCCCGGCGGCCCTCCCCCGGACACGGACATCTGGCTCACCGAGTGCAACCCTCTTCACTCCCACACCGCGCCAGGGCGAGGCTTCCACGAAAACTGCGCGATACGTACCCACCTTAAATTTTCTTGTAACTAAGGTAACATTCGAGGGCAAGCATATACAAGTTGAATGAAAACGCAGTCGTGAATAAAACGATACGCGCGCGGCAGTATGCTGGTGCGGCAGTCTGGTGGTACACATACGCAACCGTACCCGGCCCGTGTCATTACTTGCGTTACTGTTCCGGAGCGGAGAGCACCCCCCCCCCCCTTTCACCCTACGCACAGACACTCGTATACGTTCAACGCCTCCAACCCACCCTCCCTCCCTCCCTCCCTCCCACGCTGTCCGTTTGTTTCATTTCGTCGAAAAGGTATACGACACGTGAGTACCCGGCGGTGCGCTACTCACGCGGGCACGGCACCGCACGGCACGGCGCGGGTACCACCGGGCACCACTACTGGCCGGTCTAATTACCCCGCGATGATGGGAAGTTATCGGTACACGATTGTTCTCCGGCCGCGGCGTCTCTTACATCGAGGTGCGGCGGCGGCGGCAACGAAACCTTTTGTCACGACCCAGGAAGACCGAGGAGGACTGGTTCATGCGCCTTTCGTTCGCCGCGCGCTCTTGTTATTACATTTCGTGTTCGCGATTGCCTCGGCGCGGCGCAGCGGTGCTGCTGCTGCTGCTGCTGCTGCAACTTGCAAAAGGCGCGCGCGCGCGCGCGGATCGCAACGCGATGCCAAATGCGACGCCCCCACCCGACCTACCTCAACCACCTCAATGCCAGTGATTCTGCTGCCGCGCACTCATTCCTTGTCCTTTTATGTGGCGCAGCCCCGCAAAACCAGAAAATAAAGCATCACCTAAACCAAGTCGCAGAGCCGCCTAGCCAACAGCCAAACCACGACGGCAGCACATACTGTGAAAAATATGGAGGTTTACGGGGGAAAAAAATTATCAAGGAAGGGCTGCTGGCTGTAAAATTACACTCAAAAGCCGTAAAAGTTGCAACCGCTACGTATCGACCTAAAATTCAATTACGAAAAAGATTGGATTGACACACGGTACGAGTCTTGGGATTCCCAGGAGAGTTGGAATCCCAGTAAATGTCCAGGAAAAAAGTAGTTTTTCCCAGGAGTTTTGCCTGGAAAACCCAGGACATCCCCTGGGAAAGATGATACCTCCAGGAAATGCGCAAATTACCCTGGACAACCCAGGACTCGTTTCTGCCGTGCACTAATTTACAAAAAAAGGTTCGTTTATCGTAAGTGAAAAACAACATCGTAAATCTTACAATAGTATTTTTTCACAGTGCCAAGACAGCCATGTCCTCAACTCGAAAACAACGCGTAAGCAGCACACAGCAAGACTTGCCAGTACAACAATACGCCATAATACATACTTGAAACTAAACAGAAAAAAGTCAGTGAACTACTCACAAAAACTGAAAGAAAAAAAGCACAATAATAAGAAATGCGCGCAAATAAGTGTACACGGAAATACCAGAGCCGTTTGTTCGCCCCTTCATCGACGGCGCATGGCTGTAGAGTTCGCGCTGACAGAATGTTGGCCCCGGGCGCCGCGCATGCGACAGGCGCACCGGCCGCGTACAGTACCAACTTGTTGCGCTTCTCGACGTCCGCTAGACACGTAGAGCTGCGAGCTTGTCACCACACTGTACCCCCCCCCCCCCCTCACCTACGGCGCGGCTCTAGGAAAGGCGGCGCGCGGCAGAGCGGGGCGGAACGTGACGGCGGTCAAGGCGGCGGCGGCGCGTAACGCTATAGCAGGACGCACCGCGTGAGTCACAGCAGCGAGCGTGAGCCTGGCCCGCGGCCGACGTGGGAAACAGGTGGAGGCACTTAGGCCTCGGCCCGACGACAAGCACAAGCACGTAGCAGAGGCTTTGTTAAGTTCACGTTAAGACAATGCGCGCGGCCTCGCCTCGGCACACCGTGCAGAGCAAAGAGCTGAGCCCTGCGCCCTGCCCAGGCACCCTGCGCGCTCACTTTAGCCCTGAGGCGCAAACGTCCACTGTGTAGTGTGTGTTACACGTGGATCCACGCTACCGCCGAAAACTCTCACCAGCAGGGGTATAGTAATTGTTTCGTATACTCGACTCGATTATTTAATTTTCACCACCGTACTACGTACTACAAACATGACGATTAAATCATAATTGTGGTAAGACTGGAGCATGCACGCGAGGATATAAAAGAAAGTATGACGCGACGTCGATCTAGGGGGGATCACTCGTACAAAATGTTAACATAATTTTAAAAAAAAAAAACTTTTGATCATCTATTGATTTTTTTTTGTAATCTTTTGAATTTTCTGGCACTATTTGGTAAATTTTCATCTTTTCCACCTTTCAATGACTTTTTTCATTTTTTAAATTCAGTTTTTTGCCCATTTGTTCTCGACTTTTCAGATTTTTCTGTATCTTTCTTCTCGACTTTATCTTAATTTTTTAATGATTTTTTTTTAAAAATTTTTAAATGATTTTTTGGGGCCGTAAAATGATGTTTCGAAGTGACTGCCCCCTCGCGCGACGCGATAAGGAGTGCAGTGTAGCTACATATAATGAACGGGACGGGGGCGAGTGCGGTGCGAGTGCCTTACGGACTTTATTGAGGAGGGGGCAGGGCAGGGCAGGGGAGCCGACGCGACGCCATACCGCACCGTGCCAACCTGACGGTGGTAAACGCTCCTTACGGCGGCGCGGGCGGCAGCAGCAGCAGCAGCAGCAACGGCAAGCGTCTTGCGCAAGACGCGACGGTAGCAGGGGAGGAGGGGTAACGCGTGAGATTCGCTTAAATTCGAGGGGGCACAAAAATAGACGCTGGGTGAGAACTGGTTGGGAGGGAGGGGAGGGAGGGAGGGGCTGAGCAGGCGGGAGACCTGAGTGTAGTGTGGGCTCTCTGGTGACAGATAAAAGATGGCTGCTCTCTCTCTCTCTCTCTCTCTCTCTCTCTCTCTCTCTCTCTCCCTCCCTCTCTCTCACCCTCTCTCTCAGGCGCGCGCTTTTTATTTGTCTTGACTCGTTATTGAGGCTTCTTATTTTTCTCTTTATCCGCACACACACACACACACACACACACGCACTCGTATCTTAAGCGCGCGGCCGCGGGAACTCCCGCGTGCCATAACTCACGGTCAAATATGACTCCCGGAGTGCACTCCGCGCTCCACTCAGCTCCTCTCGAGCTCGCGCGCGCACGGCGCACACGGCCGTGTAACAACATCGATCGAGCTCAAATCTCTTCATTTTCCTCTCAAACTTCTTCTTGGCACAAGATTCAAAAGAAGACGAAAATCAAGTGCTATTTATCTCCTCTCAGATAGTTCCTCCCCCCTCTCTCTTTCTCTCAGTAGCAGCTGGGTGCAGCCACCTAGCGCCGCGCCACGGCCAGAAGTCATAAAGACGCCCCTTCTTACACTTCAACCTATTTTATCTCCTGCCGAAGACGCTCGTTCGAGAAGCGCACGACCAGACTTGGGCCCTTCCCTTTTCCCCTCTCCCCTCTCCTCAGCGAGCGTGAGGGGCGGGGCCAAACGGCACCGCACTCCCAGGTTTAAGAGACACTATGAGAAATACGTAATCTACCTTACGCTCCGCCGTCGGCGTGGTGGTGGCGCTGTCCGGGCTGATACCAGTGTATACCTGCAACCAACACGAAACAAAAGATGAGAAAAACAAAATAAAAAGTATTGTCACACCGCGCCACTGCGCACAGTATCGGATGTCCGGCTGATATTCATTACTATCGTAAGTTATCAGAGGCGAGCCCCGCTTTCCCGGAATAGGTGGCGTGCGCTCGTGCGTCACAGCCTCCCACACACACACACACACGCGCGCGCACACATACACACACACAAACAAACACGGGAGGAGATAGAGTATACTGTATAAGGAAAAGAGGAAGGGAAAAGGGGGTTGGGGGAAAATCGGGTCGGGCTGTCCCATCAGGGTAGGGAGGGGGAGGCGTTCAAAACAGCAACAGCCCCGATAATAACGACGCAAAAATAGAACGACCAATAACCGCCCCCTCCTGCTCCTGCCCGCAGCCCCCTTTTTTTTCTGCTACCCCGTCCAGACTCAGCGAGGGTAGCAGTCGAAATGAAATACATAGAGGAGGAGGAGGAGGAGGAGGAGGAGGAGGAGGAGGAGGAGGAGGAGGAGGAGGAGGAGAGGGAGGAGGAGGAGGAGGAGGAGGAGGAGGAGGAGGAGGAGGAGGAGGAGGAGGAGGAGGAGGAGGAGGAGGAATCTCACAGTGGTAACGCCCAACTCCTTCACGGAGAAGATCAATCCGCGGCGCAAGTCAGCTCTGAGCTTTGAGCATCATCTGTCAATTCTAGGCCAAAATGTCCGCAAAAAAATAAATAAATAAATAAATAAAGAGGAAAACGGTTGGTAGGAGTAGAAGTCTTCTTACAGCGAATTTAATAAGTTGTTGGCTCCCACGACGATGAAGTTTCCCCGAAAAATATATAAAGATCGACCAGCAGACTGTTTTTATTCCCCCTCTAGGTTTAACAAACACTTTGACGATTTCTCGTCGTGTCCTGTCCGACTCCTTCTTCCCGCCGTGTCGCGCACGTTTCAGACTCACCGCGCGGGTTTTACGAGTCGTACTCTTCACTGCGGCCGGGCCGCTCTATATAATACTTTTCTCCCAGCAAAATGGCGAAATAATGTGCACACACTTTACGGCTAACCGTCATGAAGGACTCCTTCTCCTCCTCCGACCCCGCACGACCGCACCGCGCCAGTCGGGCGCGACATTGCCGGGAGGGACGACAACTCAATTTCTAAGAGCAGCACCAGCGGGGGCTCCGCTGGGGTGGAAAACGGGGGAGGCGAGGGGCACGGCGTCGAGGGCGAGTAAGTCGACCACAAAACTCTCGACGCGGCGCGACGCGGCAGTCGGAAGCGGGCGGCCCGCGGCCCGGCGGCCCGGGCTGGACCGGGCCGGGCGCTGCTCGAGAGTGCAGAGCCGAGTAGACCTCCGACTTCGTGAGAAGCTCAAAGCCGAAGCAGAGTGACTTTGGCGAAACTGAACGGAAAACGGGGGTGGCTGCTGCAGTGGGGCGGCGGCGAAGGAAGTCTGCCGGCAAAACTGGAGAACTGCTGGAGCAGAGCACTTGTTGGCGAAGAAAAAAGAAAAGAAAAAGTCCTCCGGGGGAGAGGAATTGGCGAGAGTGCACTCCAGCAGCTGGGCGGGGCGGGGTGTATGGCGGAGGGGCGGTGCTGTGACGGAGGCTGCCAACTAGCAGAGCACACCACCGTCAAGAGGGAGGTTTTGAGGCCTTTTGGATTCTGACCGCGACGACCTTCGGCTTCGGCCAAACACAGCACTCTACCGTTACGTATTCCCATGGAGCTGTATTGGTCAAGATGGTCGAATTCGAGGAGGGAACAGCCCTGAATTTTAATGCGCAAGATTTGTGAATTTTTGTAAATTTAAATTGAATTTTTGTGAAATTTTGATTGATTTCTTGGTAAATTTTCCAAGATTTTCAGAATTTCCCCGAATTTTTCAGAATATTCCTGAAGTTTTCTGAACTACGAGGTGTACAGAAATTTCAGAGCTGTTTCCCCCTCGGTCGAATTACTTGAAATGTTAAATGTTAATGCTTTCTGGAGCGGAAAATGTAGCGAAGAAGTTGTCTTTGGCAGTTGGCAAGGTGCAGGCAGTGCAAGCTATAGGTACAGCAGCGCACCAGGCCACCGACTAAGAAGTGACCGGGGAGCACGCAAGGCGCTAGGCTAGGCTAGGCGCAGGGATAGCTCCGCGGGTCGCCCCGCCCCGCCCCGCCCCGCCCCGCCCCGCCCCGCCCCGCACCTCACCGATACAAATTATAGATGGCGCGGCGGGTCGGGACTGCAGCGGCAGCAGCAGCAAAGCGCCTCGCGGCCGGCAGAGCCGAACCGTTCAATCTATAAGGCAAACTGATTAACAAAAATTGCCTCGGCGAGAAATCAGGACGTTACGATCGGCCGCCTGGCTGCTCGGCCCGGCCCGGCCGCAGCCGCACCCCGGGGAGGAGATAGCCGGATACCTGTACGGTACAGCAGACACCGGGGCAAGGCGACCGTGAACCAGACGCAGACGGAGGAAGAGAGTATGTGAGAGTGGGATGGTGAGTGAGACAGAGAGAGAGAGAGAGAGAGAGAGAGAGAGAGGGAAACAGAGAGAGAGCGAGAGAGAGAGAGAGGGAGAGAGCGAGAGAGAGAGAGAGAGAGAGAGAGAGAGAAGGTGAGGGGCAGTGCCCCGCCCACACCAACCGCAGCCAGCAACCATGACACGGGTCGCGCACACACTCACTCACATATATTCCAAAGGCCTCATTAGTTTCCAGCAGAAAGAAAATAACAAAGCTGAATAAAACGAATGGCGCGACCGCCAACAGCGCGGCTGCGGCGCCGAGCCGATATATCCGGGCGTAGCGTAGCCGTAGACCTCCTCATAGCTCACCGGTACCGACCGGGCCGGGCCGGGCGCGCCTGCGGTTCGGGCCGAAATACACAAAGCTGGGAGCAGCAGCGTGGAAAGGACAGAGCGCTCTGGCTCTGATTTGCGCTCACCGCCCACCCGCCCCGCAGGTAGGCAGCCCGCAGCGCGCACAATCATATAGTTAAGGGCTCAGGGTCGGACACAGAACCGAGGTAAAAGGGGGGGGGGGAGCAACGAAAAATCATTGACGACCCTTACAAAGAAAAAAATGAAAAAAAATAAAATAAAAATAATTGGGTAAAAGATCAAAATTTTAATGGCCAAAATTAACCACATTTTACTCACTTTTGAGTCGTTTTAGGCTGTTTTTGCCCGTTTGGAAAAACTTTGGGAAAAATTTGTGAATTTTCAAAAGTCGGGGTCACAGATTTGAAAAGTGAATGCCCCCTCGGTCCGGCCCGCGAGCAGGACCAGGGTCGGGCTGCTGCACTGATCGTTTATCGCGGCGCGCAGTGCAAAGGGCCAAGGCACGCCAGCAAGGGCAAGCAGGGCCCGCCCGAGCCCAGCCAGGCCGCGACCTCGGCCGCCGACCGGCCGGGGCCGGGCCTAGCGCGCCAGGCAAAGGCGTGGCGAGGCGTCGAGTGGCAGGGTCGCGGACCGATCGGCACACACACACACACACACACACACACACACACACACAAGGCGGGCTGTCTCCACCACGTGTCCCTTCTGAGTGCGTGCCTTAATTGGATAATGACCCGGCCCGCCCCGCCCCGCCAGCGAGCTAATTACTGGCCAGGGCCGCGCATGACCTTGCACCGCCACCCCGCAACGCCGCGCCACGCCGCGCCACGCCGCGCCACGCGGGTCGAGGATCACCACACACCACTCGGCGCAGCCCTCCTCCCTGCTCCTCCGCATGTCGTCATTAAGAATGTTTTTATTTTTATCTTTATTAACTATCGAACATTATCAGTTGGGAGAGTGCATTGCCGTGGTGTTGAGCAGCGCTGATTGGATTGGGGGGGGGGGGGGGGGGGGGGGGGAGTCCTCCACGGCGCCAGGGGTAGAAAATCGTCCTCCCGACCCTCCCGACCCGGCGCGGTGGCGCGGCGTGGCGCACCGATGGCTGCTCCACTAAAAATTCAAAAGTACACCAATTTTTCAAAGTTTTCTGGGTGTTTGTGAGTTTTCTTGATTTTTACAGATTTTTTGTTTTTACAGATTTTATGATAGGGTGTAAGGGAGAGTGGGGCACATACTGCCACTTTTTGTAAAAACCGTTCTAGAAGGCTGAGTTGTGGAGACATTGAAGTTCTGAGGGTTGATATACCTCTATTGGACCTTCAGGAACTTAAAAACATTGAGACCTTCAATAAAAGTTTTCTCATGCATTGCGAAATAAACACAGAGAGCAACCTCTGCAAATTGACAGTTAGTGCCCCGAGTGGGGCACATACTGTCAGCTGGTGTAAATGGGTCGCGAGTTATCAAAAAATTAATTTTAGAGTTCTCACAGTAATCAATGACGTGCTATGATTGAATTCAAACAATATTTTCATTTCAGAAGCCAGTTTTTATCGTTAAGAAATGATACAAAACATTTTGCTCCGAAAAGTACCAAAACCACATTTTCTGAGAGCTTTTTTTAGAGCATGATCGGAAATTCATGAAAATTACACTAAAATATATGTTGACATTTACCAGTAGTCTGTAGGTCACTGGTGTACCGTTCAGAACAACTACAGTATGCCTTTTTAATCTGAGATGTCAATTTTAGTGTGACAATATGTGCCCCGAGAAGCACTGACAGGACCTGCCCCAACTGCAGCCTACTCAGACACGCCCTCCTGTAAGGGTGCCAGGTCAAACCGGGATCGGGACAAGATCTCAATATATTCGAGAAGTAGTAAAGAATGAAACATAATGTTCGTTATGACCCAAATGATCACCAGAAGAGCGTGTCAGGTGATTATTTAGATTAAAAATATGGAAACATACCTAAATTTACATACATTAAAACTTCCCTTGGTTCTTGCCGCCAAACCAGTCAACCTCGGGTCACCGATCTCAGGCATTCAAGTTCAAGTGTCAAGACGTTGCGATTTCACTGAAGAGCTGTATGAGAAACTGAACGGTCTGGACAGGCCAGCGCATTGACAGTATGTGCCCCTGACAGTTGGTGCCCCACTCTCCCTTACTCTGAATTTTTTGAGTGAAGGACTCCTCGTGGAGCGCACCCCTTTAGAGATAAGTCGTTCGTTGGAGAGGCCCAGGGCTCTCATGTGCTCGGCCAAGATGAGCTTACGGCGCACAACCCCGCGGCCCCCGCGGCCCCCCACCGCACACGCCGCGCGGCCGCGCGCACTCAGAGCGCCGCGATAGCGGTGGATAACGGCGGGGCGGCGCGGCCCATAGGCTGCTCCTCGGCGGCAGGGCAGGGCGGGGGCGCGGGGGAGTCGCTGACAGCGTCCCCGCGCAGGAGGTGGAGTGCATGGAGAGGTTCACGATGGAGATTACCATGTGCTTGAGCAGGAGGTCCACGGCGGCGCCGGGCGCCAGTCCGGTGCGGGGCGCGGGGCGGAGCGATGTGTTCGGGAGATACCGAGACATGCAGCGGATGAAACTCACCTCACCCCGCCCGGCCTCGCTGCGCCAAGCCTCGCCCCGCCCCGCCCCGCCCCGCCCCGCCCCGCCCTCCAAGCTGCATGCTACACTTTTCGCCTCGGCCGCGCCATCTTTCCGCGCTCTGCGTTGCTCTGCTCCGCTCTGCACGCCGCCTGCCCTGCCCCTCCACTAATTCCAGGTCGTTGCCGCGAACAAAATTGAGCGACAGAATAGGTTCCCACAGTGCTACACGCTTGCTCGGCCTCCCCGCCCCGCCCCGCCCCGCCCGGAACGCCGCGGCATTACGCTCGTCCGGCCTGACCCGACCCGACCCGCTCCAAATCGTTGAATGAAGATCGTAAAAACCCCCACGGAGCTCGGACCGTTATTACTAAAGTCAAGCGGCCATCCGAACCGAGAGCAGCCCGCTCGCCGAGGCGTCAAGGCTGTCCTCCTCTGCCGTGTCCTCGCGCGCGCTCGCGTAAAACCCGAGAGAATAAAAATTTTAACACACAGCTCTGGAAGAGACCGCGATGGCGAGCACGCCGGCCACGGCGCTGGGGCGTCGTGTGACACAGCCCACCACATCCGCATCGGGAGGCTGGACGCAGCGCCTGCTGCCCTGCCCGCGAGAGAGAGCGCGCTCTGTAGGGCAGAGAGAGAGAGAGAGAGAGAGAGAGAGTGAGAGAGAGAGAGAGAGAGAGAGAGAGAGAGGGGAGGGGAGGGGAGGGGAGGGAGAGAGAATGGTAAACAAAACAGAGAGAACGGCGCGGGATGTGCGTGCGTTCGTGCGTGCGAGCGCGTGAGAGTGAGAGAGCGAGAGAGCGGGGCACAAGCAGACGAGTCGCATGACTCCTCGTGGTGTAAATACTAACGCCGCCCGGCCCCGGCCCCGCCCCTGCGCACTAGTAGTACTGCTTCCCAGAATAGACGAGTCAGACAGAGATAGACGCTGTTCCGATGGGCTGTATGGTGATGGTGAGGTGAAGGCGAAAACCCCTTCTTCTAGTGCGTGCGTGCGTGCGCACATCGGACACAATCAGAGGTGGAGCAGCGTGTGGGGGCGGCTAGCGCACCGCCTCCCCCCCCCCCTCATGCAAATAAAGGTGCTGCTCTGTTTAGTTAGTTATGTTTCGCCGTCGAGGTATAAGTCGCATGATTGTCGCCGTCGATGCTCGCCCACGGCTCCTGGCGACTCGCCCCGCCCCGTCACAACGCTCGTTCTTATGCAACCGGTTCACGCACGCACACACACAGACACACACACACGCACAAACACACACACACACACACACGAGGAATCCTATGCACGCGTGGCCGGGCCGGGGCCGCGCTGGTGGGCAGACACACACACACACTCACAGCGCGCTCTGCTCACATTCGCTGGCTGGACAACACGGACCGACCGGACGTGGTGGCCCGACTCGACCCGGGGGCCGGAGGAGGGCGGTGGTGCATCTCCAGCTAAGGGGCCCATCACTTACAAATGAAAGCGTCCACCAATTTTTCTGATTTTTCGTGATTTTCCTTGATTTTTCTGAATTTTTCCCTCATTATTATTTTCTGATTTTTTTGCTGATTTTCTTTTAAGGTGTACACTTATTATTTTTTTTGGGGGGGTGGGGGGGAGAGTTAAGGACCACTTGGCGGTGGTGCATCTTCAGCTGCAGCGCGGGATGTCATACACAGTCCTGCAGATCTGCACGACACGACAGCACGCCTGCTCGAGTGCGGAGCTCCGCCTATGCCTGTCCCCCGTGCGCCACTGTGACCTACCCTACCCTACCCCCCACTACCCCTATCTGACATTTCCCGAACACAGTCCCCAGGACATCGCCATCAAGGGCGGCATCGACCAACACGACATGCGCAGCAGCGCAGCACGTAAGCCGAGCGGGAAACATCTGAATTTTGGTGAACTCATTTCGTGAATTTGTGTAAACTTCCGTGAATTTTCACCGAATTTTTGTGGACTCTTACTTGAATTTTACCTTAATTTTTGTGAATTTTCCTAAATTTTTCCTGAATTTTTGTGAATTACGTGGTGTAAAAGAAATCAGGGTTATTGTTTCCCCCTCGACGTAAAGCTCTCCCGCGAGCAGGATGAAGGGAGGGGCGATGTGCTGTGGGTTGCCTAGACACAGCAGGGGATTTTTTCATATTGTCTACCTTTCAGGCGGACTTCAGGACGCGACTGCCCCACTAAATAAACCGACACTGCCCGTGAGGCGAGCCCTTCTTCGGCCCATGCTGCCTCTGCACGCCTGGACACACGGCGAGTGTCCAGTCCATATCATAAAATGTCGCGCGCGCCGCGGGATGTCAAAACAACAATTCCACGCCATCCTCACCACACCGACATACTCACACCCTCTCTCTCTCTCTCTCACACACACACACACACACACGATCTGCCTCTGTTCTTGCACCTAGCGCGCGTGGGAAGGAGAGGGTTAGGCACGCACACCAAAGCACGCAACAGCACACCACCCGACCCGTCCGACCACCGCCTTTGTCCGAGTCTCTTTACTTCTAAAATCCCCTCCCTTTTCTTCCCTCGAGCGCTTGCTTTACTTCGTTTGCTTTAATTCATACGATAATACAGTCCAACTTCTTATATTTTTCCTTATTTTCATTTAAAAGAGTGCGCAACCGGTTTAATACTTTTCTTCATACTTTCATGCTTCCACTCATTTTTGTATGCGTAGGGGTGAGTGGGAGGGTGAGTGTGTGAGTGTGTGTTTTAGAGAGAGAGAGAGAGAGAGAGAGAGAGAGAGAGAGAGAGAGAGAGAGAGAGAGAGAGGGGGGGGGTGTTTGTGTGTACTGGTGCAGCTCGGTAAGGCCAGAAACACATAGGTATGGCAAACACTGTTGCCAGAAAAGTGGGTGATAAGTCGATCAAACACAGTCGAGTAAAGCAGGCTGAATCGGCGCCTGGCCTACTTACAGCACTGAGTGAGTGAGTGAGTGAGTGAGTGAGTGAGTGAGTGAGTGAGTGAGTGAGTGAGTGAGTGAGAGAGGGAGAGGGAGGGGGAGAGAGAGAGAGAGAGAGAGAGGGGATGAGAGAGAGAGAGTGACCGCGAGTTACCTCTGTGAGCGCCCCATCATACCGTCATCGGCGCCCCACCAAACCTCCGCGCCGCGCGCGCCGCGCCGTCTATTCGCCGCGGGGCGTCGCCAGGCCAGGGCGTCGCGCGCGTTTTGGAAACAGTTATTTCCGTCACATGCGCGCGCCGACCCGACCATTCGTCACGCGTGCGGCGGAGGCGCTCACAACGGCACGCGTCGCGCCGGGCGCGCGGGTGGCGTGATGCTCCTCGGGGCATTGGCACGGCGAGCGAGGGCGGCCGCCCCTCCCTACTGCAGCCGCTGCTGATTGATTGATTAGGCGATTCAGGGCAGACGACGATGGTGATGGAGATCCATCCGTCCATCCGCGTGCAATCTCCTCCCCCGCCACCCCGCGCCTCGCAAAACACCCAGGGCGCCTACCGGCTTATTCCGGAGAGCGCTCTCCTCGCTCTGTTTCTCTCTCGCACTAAAACGACGAAGTCCCTGAGTGCGAGAGAGAAAGGGCGAGGAAAATCAGTCGGCAGGTGTGGCGCTTGCGGCTCCAGACCGCGAGGCCCGCGGCGCCACCACCACATCCGCCTCCTTGTCGACGCCCCGCGTGACCCCGAGACAAGGTGGAGCCGAGGTGGAAACAAATCTAAAATTTTTGGACAACTTGTATAATTCAGAAAAAAATACCCAAATTTACAAACATTCACAAAAATTCAGGAAAATTCACAAAAAGTTAGGTAATATTCACGAGAAAATTTACAAATTTCTCTACAACGTTACAAGATGTGTACACCAAAATTCAGAGTTTTGTTTTCCCCTCGGGTGGAGCACACTCGGAGTCTGGGGTCAACATATCGGAACACCGGCTTCGATGCTGGCCCTCGCTGGGCTCTCGCCTGGGCGCCGCCCGCCGCCCTACCGCGCAGGGGGTAAGCAAGCAAGCAAGTAATCGCGCCGAAACTCCACTCCCGGGGCGGGACGACGGCTGAGAATGAAATAAATGAAAGTCGCGCTGGTCATTAGGCAGTCAATCTGAGAAGGAATGATGAGAATTTCGAGGGGATGGAGAGAGGGGCGGGAGCGAGGGGGAGAGGGCGGTCTAACGATGCACGCACACCAAGAGCTCGACGGTGATAGCTCAGAGTGAAGGAGTCTCCCCGCGTCTGTCTGTGGGTCTCTCTCTCTCTCTCTCTCTCTCTCTCTCTCTCTCTCTCTCTCTCTCTCTCTCTCTCTCTCTCTCTCTCCATCTCCGTCCAGCAGGGAGCATGGGAAACTATTGTGGTCAGTCCAGCGTGAAGGAGCGAGCGAGGAGTGGCGCGCCGGTGCGGTCCGTCCGCCCGTGCGTCCGCGGAGACATACTCTCTCTCTCTCTCTCTCTCTCTCTCTCTCTCTCTCTCTCTCTCTCTCTCTCTCTCTCTCTCTCTCTCTCTCTCTCTCTCTTCCTCTCTCTCTCTCTCCGAGACTCCCCCGCGCCTCCACGCCACGCCCCCAAAGAAACCGCCGGCCACGCCGTCAAGGAGCAGGCAAAAACCAAGCGGGCATCCAACCCGCTCTTTATTCGTTGCATTACTCCCAGCGCAGCGCGGCGATTCGAAAAACAATACGGCAGCGTGGTCTGGCGCGGCGTCATGAGAGCGTTCCGTCCACCGTGGAGCTGAGGAGGTGGGGCACCGCGGCCACCGGCATACCGAGACCACTTTGGAGGACAGCAGGGCGCGGAGGGACAATGGGGAAGATCGAAATCACCGCGCCTCTGGCCTGGGCTAGCTCTCTGGGCTGCATGGGCAATCTGCTAAGTCCAGCGAGCAAGAGTCCTGTGTGGGGGGAGAGATCGCGAAATACAAAAAGAAGTCGTCGACCCACCGCAGTGGCGTCGCCGCGCCGGCGGCGGGATTCGATCCCGCGGCGGCGGCAGCGATCAATCACAAACACGATGCGATGACATAAGCGCGATTAGATTTGAACGTGGGGGCGGCGCGCGCCGCGCCGCCGGTCGGGCAGCCGCACCGCCGCTATCAGATAGTGTTTGGCCCGCATGAAGGTTGTCGTGGCGCTCGCCGGGGCGGGGCGGGGCGGGGCGGGGCGGGTCGGGGCAGAGCGGGGCAGGGCGGGGCGGAGCGGGGCGGAGCGTTGGCCTGCATCCCTATCTCCATCATCTCAAACGTGCCACGGCGCTTGTTAGCTCGGAGCAGGGCGGCAGGGCAGGGCAGGGCAGGGCAGGGCAGGGCGCACCCGCCGCGCCGCGGCCCCCGCACCAGGCGCCATAGGTTGTTCAACCCTCTCGGAGCCACGCGGTCACCGCAGGGGGGGCGCGCGCGGGGGTCACCGTAAGGGAGAGAGCAGCTGAGCCCATCTTTCTCACTCACTCACTCACTCACTCACTCACTCACTCACTCACTCACTCACTCACTCACTCACTCACTCACTCACTCATTTACTCACTCACTTACTCACACACACACACACACACTCCATCTCGCTCGCACGCACGCACGCACTCTGAGCCCCACCTGGACCTGGTTCAGCCGCGCCGCCAGCAGCCCGTCCACGAGGATCTTCATGAAGAGCAGGCGGCGCAGGCGTTTCTTGCTGCCGCCCACCGAGTACTGCTCCAGCAGGATGGACCTCATGGCGCCGGGGCGGAGCGGGGCGCGGAGCGGGGCGGACACACGGCACGACACGGCGGGGACGCGCGGTGCGGGCGGGGCGAGGGTGTGCGAGCGACTGCACGCCAAAGCCGCATCAGCCCCAAAATGCACCACCAACACCACCACCACCACCACCGCGCCACGCCACGCCAAACTCCGCCAAGAACACGGAGACGGACGACGACGAAGCTGAAGCCTCAGCAGTGCTCCCCGCGCACCTCTCGCGGCAAAATGCAAAACAATCATCACACCACTCTACCTACATAGACTCCCCACCTCTCCGCCGCGGGCGTTCCGATTTCGCACAACAAACGCGACCGCGCGCGTTGCCGCGTTCTCAGATATTCCCCCCCCTCCTCCCTCTGGGCCGAGCTGGGCAGGGCTGCAGAGGTGTGTGTGTGTAAGCGGACACGGCTCCACATTTCTGCGTGCGCTGCATACTGCACAGCACACAGCACCGCAGGGCCGCCTTTTCCTCCGCTTGCAGCTTGCAGCCTGCCGCAGCACATACACACAAACGCAGGATTCACAGTTTATCTTTCTCTTTTTATTTTTTTCTTTATTTCTTTCTTTCCTTTTAAGACGCGGATGCGACTGCTGCGTCACCCACCCCACCCCCCTCAAGGTTTCGAAACACCGAAACGGTCGGACCGCGGACCACGCGCGAGTTTTTCCTTCCTTTTTGTATTTTGAGTGTAATTTTTTGGGTCTTCCACACAAGTCTGCACATATTTAGAGTGAGACGAGTGGGCGGGCCGGGCGCCCGTCGAGGGGTCCTTCACTATAAATTCATGCGTACTGCACACTGATTTTTCTAATTTTTGTGATTTTCCTTGATTTTAGTTTTTTTTTCTTTTCTCAATTTTTTACCTCTGATATATTTTTACTGAAATGATTTTAGGGTGTTCTGTACACTGATTTTTTAAAGTGAAGGACCCCGTCGGCTGCCGCACGCAAATACAAGGCAGGCAGACATAGGCAGGCTATGGATGCTTAAGGATTTTGCGCAACTCTGTCCGCCCCCTGCGCTCTGCTCCGCACCGCACCGCGCCGTGGCCGCTGACTGACTGATGACCTAACCTAACTAGGCGTCTCGGCCGCGGCCCCGGTCATCCTCCTCACCACGCCATCAGGCGCCGCGCTGACGGACCAGGTCGGCGGTGTGGTGTTAGCCCGGGCGCAAGCGTGTCAAGGCGTCAACAAGACGGTCATTGACGACCCCGCCGCCGCGGGCCCGGGCCCGAGCCGGGACCTCTGCTGGTCACTCTGGTCCCGCATAAGAAGCAAGGCGAGGTGAGGCAGGCAGCTTCCCTGATCGTCATTAGTGGCGTGAGTGTGGCAACCCGTTAGCGTGATGGGCGTGGCGCGGGGCGGGGCGCGGGGCGGGGCGCGGGGCGCGGGGCGGGGCGCGGGGCGGGGCGCGGGGCGCGGGGCGTCGTGCCGTGTCCAGCCGCCGTCGCGACGCCCAGCCCAGCCCAAACGGCCCGGCCTGGCCCGGGCCCGGGACTTACAAGGAAGGCGCGTCATTGCGAGCGTGGCTGCCACGACGGGCCGGGCGGGGTTAGAACAGGACCGGGGCCATCAGGACCACGACACGCACATCAAGTCCGCGCGCCTCAACGTAATAACCAAAGTCACCTCGTCCTCCTCCTCCTCCTCCTCCCCCCCTCCTCTCTCCATCTCTCTCGCCCTCCCTCGCCCGATACGCTCGGACGTCACAACCCCTTTTACATAGCGGCGGGGACGTCTTCCTCCCCCGGGGGTCCGGCTCGGCCCGGCTGTCACGAGCGTTTCTTTGACGGGGACCTGATAGGCGGCTCGTCCCGGTCGCGCCGCCACTACCCCGATGTTCTGACGGACAAATTTAGTGCTGGGTGACGGCTGGCACGACCTCCAGGAGGAGAGCGGGCCTCCAGCAACATTCAGCTCGGCAACACGCTCCCGCACCGGGCAGCGCCACGCCACGCCACGCTACGCCTCGCCGAGCCCGCAACGTCAACAAAAGTGTCAGCCGAGCCGCGCGCGAATGGGCCTTGAGCTGAGCAGAACGCCCCACGCCCCGCCCCGCCCCGCCCCGCCTGTCTATGGACGGGAGGCGTGGCAGGGCCGCCTGTGGACCACGTTAATGAAATTAGTGCCAAAGCCGAGAAGAGGTGTTTTAAACGCGCATAATCTTAATGCGGCACAGGCCTAGCTAGACCCTCCTTCCTAGAGCTAAGAGCGTAAAGAGTCGACACGCCGCTCGGAGAAAAAAAAAAAAGTTAACACACACAGAAGTACACTGTTAACACATTGACTGATGCTGTTTCACACGCTCACATGGTGTGCTGGGCACGTCACCTCGTCACCTTGTCGTAATCGATTTGGCCCCCAATAACCTTACTATCCTCGGCTACAACGGACGAAACTCACAACGGCGGAAAATGACGCCGCATCATGCATGTATGAGGAGGGTGACACGACCACGAGATAAATATATATATATATTAAAATGATAACGTCTCGGCCTCCGTCGAATGAAAATTTCGGACACGGGCGTCCTGCCGGGGAGCGAGGAAGGTGACACGCCTCCGAGCGACGAGCGAGGGAAGAGGAGCAGGAGGAGAAGGAGAAGGAGAGGACATACGAGGACGAGGCGAGAGTGAGCGAGAGGAGGAGGAGGAGATAAGGAAGACGGCGAGGACGTCCCGCAAGGTGTGCAGGCAGGGTGACCCTGGCTGACCAGCCCAGCAGCGCAGTGAGGCGAGGCGCGCAGAGGAAAAAGGTGATCGATTTCAGACTTTGCCGCTGCGCTGCGCTGCCCGCACGGCCGGAACAAGAAGGATGCGCACAACGAGTAACGAGTCCTGCCCGACACCACGACCGCCGTCGTTGTCCTTAATTTAATACAGTCGGCTTCCTCCTCCCCCTCGATTTCATAATTTTTCTTTCTTGTAACGTGTACGAATTCGGAGAGAAATCTATCGCAGACCAGTCGTGATGGTGTTTTTTTCACCTTCCATCTTTTTTTTTTTTTAACAGACAGCGCGTTTTAGTCAATGTATCAGCAGCAACCCCTGCCCTATTGTGTTCGGCATGCTGATGAGGCGAGAAGCTGGAGGAGGTGTGACCGCGCTCCGCGCCGGAGCAAGGCAAGGGCGCTCTGCTTCCCACAGCACGTCCCCCAGGGCCTCGTCCCGGCCCCGGCCCGGCCCTGTGCGTACCGCCACCGTTGGCCAACACCTCCGCGACGTGGCGTGGCGCGGCGTAGCGCGGCGTAGCGCTGGCTAATTCCGAGCACTTCACTCGCACATGCAGAGCGCAGAGCGCGGCGGAGCTGCTACGGCGGCGCATCGGTCTACATCGAGGGGGAAACAAGCCTGAATTCTAGTGTACACATTTTGTGAATTTTTGTGCATTTCCGTGATAATTTATTTTTGTGAATAAAGAATTTTCGTATATTTTTTGGGGGTGGATTTAAAAAGAATTTTAGAGAATTTTCCCAAAATTTTCCTTAATTTGAGAATGATTTTGGGGAAATTTTTTATTTTATTTAAATAAATTTTCCTGAAATACGAGGTGTAAAACATAAATTTCAGAGTTGTTTTCCCCCTCGTGTACAGCTCGACAGGCGTGAAAGCGGCGCGCTGCTCTAGGGCCCTCCACCACGTTGGAGCGCGAGCGAACGAGGGACGACAAGCAGCGCGCGATTCGAGGGTTGATAACTCCTGCACTCATGTGTTCACGTTCACATAATGTAACTACTCATGTGTACTCAACGACAGTTTTCAAACGAAATGTTAAAAAATGAACAGTTTTTGTTTAATGTTTTGTTTATTAATTTCATTTACTAACAGTTTACACCTATTGACGGATAGAACTGAATTCTGCTCGATTCTGACCTTAAAATCTCAGACATACTCCTGCGGTTCGCATCGCGACCGGCTGAGCCGCGACATCCGCGAACGATCCGACGCCTTGTTCACGCCAACTCACACGCCTCCTGAAGACCAGCTGTCGCTACTTGAATTACAAAGAATTCTGAGCAAACGTCATGCAAAGCCAAATTTTCTTTGTAGTACAAAGAAATTTTTTTGAAACACAAGGAAATTTCCTGTATATTGCAGTTGCCCAGAATTCTTTGTATTATACGGAAAAAATCTTTCAAGAAGATTTAGAGAGTGAGAAGAGCTTTGGCAAACCGTCATCCATCCGGTAAGAGGCCGGCCGTAGCCCGCGCCCTTCGCAAACGGTACAGTGTGTGGTGTATGGGTGTGGGTATGTGAGTAAAATATAGGACAGTGCGTAATTCTGAAGATGCAAGCAAAATATAATTCAGGAAAAAAAAAACTAATTTTTAAAAAAAGCTGATCTCAGGCGAGCTTTTTTACTGTAGCTTTTTCCTCGTTTTAACGTCAAGATCAGATACTCCCGCGCGCGGTCGAGGTCATTCCCTCCAATTTAGGCCCCCTCCTTCTTCTTGCCCGCGCGCGCGAGCGGCACTCCTGCTGGAGAACAAGAGAGATAAAGTCTTCTTTTCCGAAGAAAAAAAAAGAGAAAAAAAACAACTATTATAATTAAAAAGTCCTAACGGGACGGGCCGCCGAGCCGCTGCTATAGGCGGCCTTGCTCTGCGAGTGAGATGTGCATACGTACGCGACCTGACGGCGTACCCCCGCACTATACTATACGCGCCCATTCATTCATTCATTAATGCATTCATTCATCTCGAGGCCAGGCCGCGGGGCGGGGTCGGGTCAGGTCGGGCCAGTAGCAGCAGCTGCGGGTGGGGCGCGGCGCGGGGGCTGCAATGGTTAATCAGAGCCTCCAATTCAGAGCAAAGACTTAATTAAAACGCAGCTGCGGCAGCGCTACCTCCAGCTACAAACAGCAGCGCAGCGGGCGCGATGAGCTAGAGAAGGCCCCCGCCGCGCCGCGCTAACCCGCCCCACCCCGCCCCGCCCCACCCCGTCCTGCTGGCAATTAGTCTGTTCTCTTGGAAGTAATTTTCGTCCACTGCAGCAAACCCGCCGCGCAACGAGGTATACTACTCGCCTGTGACCCCCTGCATAGCACAACCGCGCCCCACCCCGAGACTCAAAGGCTCGAAGGCGCCTCTTCTGCCCGAGCGGTCGCACGCGCGGCAGGTGTCTTGTGACTGAGTCGAGGGGCACCTCACTCGTAACATATGTGCCTACACTGATAAACGAGTTCACCAGGGAAAGTGCGTTCTTGTAACAAGAACGCTTTGTTTTCTCCAGTGTGGTTGCGTGATTCATGTTTATTTTTTTTTAACCTTACAATAAAAAGAACTATAGAAGTTTTAACAGCAGCTCGTTGTTTAGAGGTCTGGTAAGTGACAATTTTCGTAAAATTTTGATATTGGACTGTGATTGGAAAATGGTTGGAACGTAAGGCGCACTGATTGGATGCAGTGAGGTTTTCCCGAGTTTTCCTCGGCCAGATCGAGTGCAGAGGCAGTGCGGGTGCATGCTCTCCAATCATGCAATAGGGTATTTTACTCAAACCCGGGACCGGAAGTAAGAAGTAAAATGGAAGCATGGAATCGGAAACAGATGCTGGCTGCGGCCTGCCGCGGTATGAGAAATTTACGATCGACGTATGTTTATAAGTCAGTTTGCGATCACTACATGTTGTGAGTACTTTGTTTTGAAAAGTACACTTTTGAGAGGTAAAATGTGTACGGAGTGTTACGCGAGTATAAAAAGTAGAATTAGTGAATTATGTTGAACTATTAGGGCGGATCATTGATGATTACTCAATTGAAACCAGAAAAAGGTAGTCGGAGAGGAACATAACCTAGCTAGATGTCAAATATTTTCCGGTACTGAACAAAATCTAAGGACTGGCACGCGGCCTATCTTCAAAACGGGCCATATAAATTGGCCAGAAAACTGAGACGCGCAGAGAAAAGTGGTTATGTTGATCGCAAACTAAAATATAAACAATCAGTCGATCGTGAGTTTCTCAGACCGCAGCCAGCATCTGTTTCCGATTTCATGCTTCCATTTTACTTCTTACTTCCGGTCCCGGGTTTGAGTAAAATACCCTATCTAAACAATGCAAAATTATGAATACGGTTTTCTGGGTGCTCACAACACTATACCCTCTTGCCCGTGGGCCAATAATCCTAAACGCGGGGGTGGGCTTCTGTCAGCCAAGTCCGCTCCCCTCCGCCAAACCGGTACACAGAACAGGACAGGACAGCGGCCATCATGACTGACCAACGCCGCGGACGCGCATCGAACTGTGCGGTGCACGATGCGCGGTGGAGAATAATGTCTACACCATCGTAATGTGTGTGTGGGGGGGAGGGAGGGTGCAGAGGCAGCGAGAGAGTTTGGCAACCTATTCAAGTGAATAAGAAAGAGACACAAAAATGTGGGAAAAGATATCGGAAGACTGCTATCACGCTCCTTATTTGCGTGAGGTCAAGGATCTAACGTGAGGGAAATAGTGCAGAGAGTGTTCAAGAGTTCAAGATGGAGTAACGGCGCAGCCGGCCATACGTATATGTCTAACGGTTATGATGATTTAAACTCAAATTCCCGCTGTACTCCTCTCAATAATTTAGCGGTTCGTTACCGCCGCCGCAGGATTCTAGGTTGTACGGCCGCCGTCAAGCAATCCATTCGTAAACGGAAATCGACCCAGCGGGGCGGACCTTCGCTGAGCTGCTATAGCAGAGCAGCCGATCGCCATAGGCCAGCACCTCCCGTCCGGACACGACCCGACGCGCCGAGGAGATCGAAAAATAATTTACGGTTGCGAAGCGGCGCGGATCCGCACGAGTATAACACCACACATGCACTGCTGCAGAGAGTACCGGCACTGTATACACACCACAGTGCGAGCGCGAGTTCCCAGCACCTGGGCTCGAGACTGGGCTGGGCTGCCCCTACTCCGCGGCCGCCGCGGCAAATGACTTCCCGAATGGGCCGTAAAACGGAGCGTCGCGTCCGGCACGGCGGGTCCGGGCCAGGGCCAGGCCAGGACGCGCAGGCTGTCTCTGACGTGTTCAGGGGGTGGCCCAGAGCGAGAAAGGTGACGAACACGACGGGGACACCACGGAGACACCGCGGGGACCGCCCCAAGCTGAGGGGGGGATCACTCATATTTGGTTTGAATTTTCTTTTGACTTGTTTTCACGGAAAATTTCTGTCCTTTTTTGAAAACCTTTAAACTTATTCCCCTAACCTCTGCCTTTTAAAAAATTTTCCCCATTCGTTTGTTTATATGTTCTTCATTTTTCGGATTGTTCTGTATCTGTCTTCTTGATTTTATTTTGATAATTTTTTAATTTTTTTTTAAATGACTTTTTGGGGCTGTGCAATGAGTTTTCGAAGTGACTTCCCCGTCGCTCGAAGCTGCTTCGCCCCGCGCTGACTTTTCCGCCGAGAGTCTTACAGATGACTCGCACCGCTGCACGCTATGCCATGAGGGCGCGCGTCCGCCTCGCATTGTCCAGCCGGAGAGAGGAGATCTCGCGGGACCCGCGACGACACGACAGTTGTTGCCGCGGGAGAAACACGGCAAAGAGTATTTCTTACGGAGCCCCGCGCCGGGCCGGGACAGGGCGGGCAGGGCGTTTTAATATGTTTCGTGTGGGGCATCGCGCTGGGCGTGAAAGTGCACGCCGCCATCTAAGTATAGCGCATCACGGGGCGATGCAGGGCGGGGCGGGGCGCACAGCGGGGAGCGCGGACGGGCAGGGCCGCCGGGTCGGCGCCGGTGCATGCCCTGCCCTGCCACCCAATCGCCGGGTCCGGCCGGGCCTGGCCGCGGCCGCCGCGGAGCCCCAATGCCGTTATACACCTCATCCCGCCAGCAGGCCGCGAGCGCGAGGAATCCCCACGCACCCGCGCTAAAGGAACCACCGCCGCCGCCGACCTATCGGCGCTGATACAAAACGGACGCCTCGAGGAGATCCAGCGCGGCCCCGCAGCAGCAGCAACCCGCGGCCAACAACAACAACAACAACACAACCGCAGTCCGGTCAAATAATGACGAAACCCTCAGGGTGCAGAAGCGTTCTGCTCGGCTTTGCGCGGATACGGTGCTCTACTTTCCCATTGACCGCAGGACCGGCCGGCGTGTCGCCCGCCCGCGCGCGTGTGTTCCTGGTCGGCTCGGCTCGGCTCAGATCGGCTCGGCTGGGCTCGGCTCGGCTATCTTACACTCCGGGAAACAGGAAAAATAAGGCTCCCGCGGTCCGGCACGGCGGTCCAGTCTGCCGGTCCAGACGCGCGCGGTGCGCGAGCCGAGCCGAGCATGCATATGGAGTGACTGCGGTGCGAGTACGTGGACCGCGGCGCCGCGGCGGCGTGAGGGGCAGGAGGGCAGGGCAGGGCAGGAGAGCCGGGCAGAGCAGGGCAGGAGGGCAGGGCTGTTCAGGGCAGTACATGGCGGTCGGGAGCAGCATGGCGCGGTCGTGCAGCAGTACGGCAGGGAGTCACCGTGCCGCCCCTCACTCACTGCCCTGGTTGTGGCACTCACAGCACTACGTACTGTACCGCGGGGCGAGGCGGGGCGGGGCGAGGCGGGGGCCTCAGATCGGGTATGCGTTTCCCCCGCGGGGGAAATGTATCGGCTCGCCGCTCCGCGCCGCGCCGCGCCGGGTTGCGCAAAAGGCGACTGCATGCATGCGCGTTATAGGCCGCTGCGTACAGTTACCGGTAAGAGTGTGTGTGCGTGTGCGCGCGCGCGCGTGTGGCGGCGGCGCCTACCGCCTCAGAGCTAAGCCCTAAGCTGGGCCAGCGCGCCGGCGCGCTGCCATCCAACGGCACTGCGCGGCACTGTCATGTCGCCCACGCCGCCCCGCCCCACCCCGCGCCCAACCCATAACCTGCCCCACCCTGTCCCGCGCGGGCGCCCCGCACCCGTGCTGTGACGCGACCTGCCCCGCCCCGCGCGCCTCTCTGTCACTTAAGTCCATGCGAGTCCATTCACCCGAGCCATACTCGCTCCTCGTCAATGGCGACACGCGTCCATACATTTCACCCTCATACATTCACACCGGGCGCGTGTCCCGCCCCGTCCCGTCACCGCTCACCGCTCGGCGAGGTGCTACCGGGACCGCCCCGCCCCGCCCCGCCCCGCCTCGCCCCAGGTGCACTTGTGTCTGGGGGAACACTCACCGCCCGATTGAGTCTTCTTCGGCCCGTTCCTTTCCTTGCCCTAGGCTGAAGGAACACAGTACAATGCGCGGGTGAAACAACTCTCAAATTTTTGCACACCTCCTGATACAGAAAAATTTAGAGAAATTCCAATTCACAGAATTATAGGAAAAAATCAAACAAAAAAATTAAGTAAAAATCCAAAAAATTCAAAAAATTTGTACCTTAAAATTCAGAGTTGTTTCCCCCTCGGCACAGTGCGCGTCGCCCGCGCGGTTCAAACGGAGAGGAAATTACCTGCAACAAATAAGAAGGCGGAAGATTAATAAACATGACGGTGCTGGAGAACCAGAGCAGGGCAGGCGGGGCGGGGGCGCCACCTCAGGTCGCACACTGTGAGTGTGTGTGTGTGTGTGTGTGTGTGTGTGTTGTGCCTCAGAATTATATATTTGCCGGTCATTTAAAATGCATCTGGCGTACTGACGTAAGCCGTGCGCGCCAGCAAGACGACTATACCATGTCTCTCACGCACCTCATACACTATACGAGTGAGCTGATAAAAGTGAAGCCAGAGTGGCTGTGCGCAGCGCGGCCGCGAGACAGAGAAAAAGTGAAGGGGTGGTTTGAGCTGACAGAGTACGAGGGAGAGAGAGAGAGAGAGAGAGAGAGAGAGAGAGAGAGAGAGAGAGAGAGAGAGAGAGAGAGAGAGAGAGAGAGAGAGAGAGAGAGAGAGAGAGAGAGAGAGAAGATGAGCGATTTGCCCGTCAACTAATGAAGATATTATACTTGCAAACGGAAGCCCTCTCTCCAGCACACACATGCATTGCATATAATACCCTGCCGCGGGGTGGGGCCGCGAGAGAGGGACACTAGCGGAGGTGGAGTGGGGAAGCGGGCGGGGGCGGGCCTAGGGCTCCCGGGTGAGAACTACACGAGGCGGAAGTGGCGGATAATTGAAAGCCCTCGGGTCGTCGCCGCGTGAGAGTTCGCTCGACTCGTCCGTCAAGGTCCCTCGGGCCGTCCGTGAATCACCATCACCCTCAACCCCCTCGCGCACCTGGTCCGGTCCGCTCCGCTCCGGTCCGGGAGGCGAACAGAAGGGGTTGCCTACCTCACGGGCGCCCGAGAGATTGTGCCGAGGAGGAAACAACTCTGAATTTTGGTGCATACATTTTGTGTATTCTCGTGAATTTTTAAGAATTTTCGCGAATTCTTGTGAATTTTTGTAGATTTTTAAAGATTTTCGTGAATTTTGGCTTGAATTCTTTTAAACTTTTTTGAATTGAGATGTACAAAATTTTCAGAGGTGTTTCCTCCTCGTGTGCGTGGAGGGCGGGGCCCGCATGCGCAAAGGCACAAGAAGAGGAAAACATCCAGAATGAGAGAGTGCGGGGCTGCTGACGTCAGAGCGGAGAGGCGACGACTAGCAAACGGCGAGCAAATGTTGCAAAAAAACAGCACTCGGCCCAAACGGCCCCGCAAATGCAAGTCTTAACGATCCGCGCGAAACAGGCGATGAGTTCACGACATGTGTATTCCGATGCGAGAAAGTACAGTGCGCGGCAACCATCTCTGGGCGGCGCGGCGCACGGGCGCGGAGCCCCTGTCAATCGCGGGGTAGGCAGCCCAACGCGCTGCGAAGACGCGCGGGGATGTTCGCCCAGCCTACCGCGGGCGACGACTAGGCGAGGAGGAAACAACTCTGAATTTTAGTGTAGAAATTTTGTAAATTTGCGTGAATTTTTGTGAGTCTTCGTGAATTTTTGTGACCTTTTACTAAATTTAGACTAACTTTTGTGAATGTTTGCTGGAATTTTTCCTACATTAGCGAAAATTTTAGTGGATTTTCCAGAATTTTGCTGATTTTTTTTTCTGAATTTCTCTGAATGTTTCTGCATTCTGAGTTGTACTATAATTTCGGAGTTGTATCCCACTCGCGATAGGGCCACAGCGGTGGGTGGCGCGGCCGCCCAGCAGGTAGGCAACCCAACTGTCACCGGCAGCGAGGCGAGGCTTGGCGGCGGCGCGAGGCAGCCAGCAGGCCGCCGGTGGGGTAGGCAACCCACCACGCGCAGCCCAGCCGTCCGGAGCCGCCAAGTGGCCACCCTACCTCAGCTTAGCTCGGGCCGCTGCCGCTACCCCGTGAGCCTCTAGAGCCGAGCGCGAGGGGTAGTCCTGTGCGCGACCCGTAGGGCGCACGCGGACGCGGAGTCTCGCCGAGTCCCGTGCGAGACAAGGGTATCGGCGTGCCGCTGAACAGGACAACGCGGAGTATATACCCGACCCGCTGCGTGCGCGAGCGCGCGCATCTGCAGACTGGTTCCGCACGGCGAGTTCGTCGCTCTTTCCTTGTCACACTCATGGGGCGACGCCATAGGGAGCAAGAGAGAGAGAGAGGACACCTGAGAGGTCACTCTAACCGCTTTGCGGAATCAGTCTACTGAGGACAGGGACGGGACACGCCGCTGGGGCGCGGCGCGGCCGGAATGCAAAGAGTTAGTTGGTGCCGCCAAGCTGCCGCCACGGCCCGGGCCGGCTGCGCCCCTGCGCCCTGCCCTGCGCGGCCCTACCCCGCCCATCATAACTGTCCTGTTCTCGGAATGAGTCTCTCTCGATCGACCCAGTTTCGCCGCGAGCGCTACAGGCGACCCAGAGAAATGCTTTCACACACACACACACACACACACTATTGAGTGATGGCTTGCAAACAAGGGTTATTTCCGCTTCTCAGCCTCTCGCACAGGTATGTACTCCGCGCAATCCAAACCGGCAACACACTACTTAGGGCTAGATTTACGACCACCAGGATTCTCATACCGATACGCCACGCGATCGGCTCAAGTTTGATAAGAAGCGCAAGTCCTCCTCCTCCTCGCCTTTCTCGGTGCGCGAGACAATCGAGCAGAGGCCCTCAGCGCGGCCCCAGCCCGGCCCAGCCAGGCCGCCCCCTTCGCGCGGAGGATCTGCGGCCGGGATAAACCTTCTCCGCTCGCTGAATTTTATCCCGTGAGAAAAGATGCGCGCGCGCTTTGCACAAACACGGGCCGAGCCCCGCGGAGAAAGCGCTTTCGCCGGGCAGGCCGTGGCCGGGCAGCGGGAGCGGGGTGATTCCGAACAGCGCCTCAAGGTGGCGTCTTCTCTCTTGCTCCTTACGGCCATGCCGCATGAGATAGAGCGAAAGGACGGGGAAACGAAACCACTGTGCGCGGAATCACCCTACCGGCCGGGTGGGCGCGGCCTGCACACGCGGAGCCTCGCCACCATCATCCAACGTCATCATCTTCTTCACGTGAAGGTCAGAAGAGATTCGCGAGCGAGCGCCACTGCGGCGGGCTGGACCTGACCGCACTGCAGCCCAGCAGGAACACCCCCAGCAGCCCCAGCACGCCCAGCGCGGTGATTCCGAACGGCGTTTAGTAGTGTTGTCTCTCTTGCCCGCATGGTCCGAGGGAGGCATAATTTGGAAAAATCATTGTACGGCCCAAACAGAAAATCATTTCGAAAAAAAAAAAATAGAAAAAGAAAGATTAAAAAAAACACTAAAAAATCGACAAGATATGAACAAAAACCCGAAGAAAAAAATGTAAAGAAATTCAAAAATGTGCGTGAAAGATCAAAATTTATCAAAAAGTGACAGCAATTCTCCTAAATCATAAGAGAAATCAAAGAAATATTAAAAAAAATTAAACGTCAAAACAGTTCTAGTACACATTTAGTATGAGTGATGCCCCCCTCGGTATGGTCATGCCCCATGAGAGCGACAAGGACAGAGACACGAAACTGCTGAACGGAATCACTCTGAGGAAAAAAGGCTTTCAGACATGTCCAGCCAGGCAGCGGGACGCGGCGGGGCGGGGCGGGGCGGGGCGGGGCGCGAACGCACGTCGCGGGCGCACGCACACACTCGCGCGGCCGCCGCGCCGGACGCGGACGTCGTTTTTCAGCCCGTCAAGAAGAACAACAAGGAGGGCGAGCAAGAAGCAAGGCGCGACCAAGACAAGACAGGAAGGGAGGCGGGAGCGGGCGGCGCAGCGGGAACGGAAGGCTAACTAGCGGAGGCGGCATTCATCCGTGTCTTATGGGCCGCGCGCTGCCTGGCGGTTTGATTGGCCCGCCCCGCGACTCGCACCACGTGACCAGTACGGTCCGCTCCGCGCGCACCTTACGACGTCCTGCCCTGCCCTGCCCTGCCCTGCCCTGCCTATGGCTTGTCGTCCCCTCTGAATGGAGCAGCACGCCGTTGAGCGGAACTTAACTGACGGCCTGACACCCAGGCAAGGTGGGGCGGGGCGGGGCAGGACGCTGGGCGGACGGAATGCTCTCTACGTCGCCGATGGCGACTATGGCCGCCGGGCCCACCAGGCAGGCCGAGCCCCTCCCAGGCTCCAACAAGCTCCTCGTAATTAAAAGAAAGAAAGAAAAAAAAAAGGACGTCGGCGCTGGAATAGCCGAATCTCAATAATATCCCTCTCCCATAGCTTACCCGTAGAAAAAAGAGGAACAGCTCGCCTGACAAGATGTGTAGAAAATATTCACTGTTTTCCCCCAGATTTAGGCCCACTCGCATCATAGGGTAACTCTTTCCCGAACTCTGAAATTTTTGTACACCTCGTAATTCAGGATAAGTCAGAAAAATACTGAAAATTCAGAAAGAACTCAGGAAAAATTAATGAAAATTAACAAAAATTAAGAAAAATATTCAAGTGAAAATTCACTAAATTTCTATAGAAATTCACAAAAAATCACAAAATGTGTGCACCGAAATTCAGAGTTGTTTCCTTCTCGCCCTCTACCCAAGCAAGCAGCCTCTTCTTCCTCCGCCCTCTACTCCCCCGACACCTCGTTTATCGGGCGTGACACGAGCCGCTCACCGTCGTCGCGCCCGCCACACCCAGTAACCACCCCGCGGGCAGCAGCAGCAGGCTGGAGGCGACAGGCGACCCGGCACACGCACGCCAATGCTTTTCCGATAAGGGGCCATCCATAAAGTACGTCCGCTGTTTTTGGACCCAAATGACCCCCCCCCTACCCCCATGTCCGTCACCGTCCGTTTTCAGATACTTTTCGGACGTCCGTTCTGGCCTATGCCCCCCAAAACTTACTTATTTTTTATTCTTTTTGTGTTTAATAGCGTAAAGGCGATTTAAAGTCACAAAAGCAAAGTGATTACAGGTATGACTTTTATTGTTATACTATTAAAAAATAAATACTTCGCGCAGTCGCCACTCGCAGCGCTGCGCTGTACGACGCGGAGTATTGCCATACCCCTACAGCACGGCGCATTCCGGTTTTCCTCCACATATTAAAAAACGGACGTCCGAACTGCTGCGACACGTCTGTCAATGTCCGTTTTCGACGACCTCCCCCCCCCCTTCGGGCAAGGACGTACTTTATGGATGGCCCCTAATAAGCCGCCCCGCCCCGCCCCGCCCCGCCCGCCACGGGGACACGGCTGACAAGCGATGAGACAATATCGCGCGCAGCCAGGCGTGCCGCTGCAGCACATAGCGCGCCGTGCCATCCGCACGTCATAACATAACGTCTTGTGAGGAGGAGCCCGTGCAGCCGAGTGCAGCACAGGTAAGGCGGGAGAGATGAGGCTGGTCGATACGACTCTATGGCCGCCACGGACACGCTCGGTTACCTCCGGGCTTATTAATTAACCCCACCGGGGACGCACCACGTGCGCAACGTCCTCCTCGCGCACGTGTGCAAGACAGCAGCAGCACCTCGCGCGCGCCTTCAAGACGGACAAGCGCGACAGACGACGGCGCGCGTCCGCGTCCCCTTGTGTGTGTGTGTGTGTGCGTGTGTGTGTGTGTGTGTGTGTGTGTGTGTGTGTGTGTGTACGCCTTGCCCTCAATTAGGGCGTGGCCTGAACTGCATGCTGGGGGTCAGTTCACTTCAGTTCCAGGAAGCGAAAGGTGGGGGAGTCGAGCGACACCGCCGCCGCCGCGGGACACGCCACTATGTGCGCGATGGACTACAACTTCTACCACTTTCACAATAAATCGCGCGCGCTCTGGAGATAGTCTCACGGATGCGGCGGGGCCTGGCCAGGCAGGCAGGGCAGGCGAGTGCGATATTGGGATGTTCTCACGTCTGCTTCCCGAGTGAGTACAGTACCTGAACCCGCGCAGTCCAGTCGGGTTCTGTTCTGTTCCGGTATCGAGAGACACTCCGACAGGGTTGTTACAGAGTCGGGAATTTTTATTTCCCTGACTTTTCCATGACTTTTCCATGACTGAATTCGAGGTTTTCCATGACCTTCCCCCAGACATATATAGGACTAGGTTTTTAAAAAGAAAACGATGTAAAGCAATACTTGCACTTGCACAATTTATTTATCCATTTTAAAGCCCTCTGAGGCACTCATTCGACATAAAATAAAAGAGCAAAACCGAGGGGGTGCTGTCTCAAGTAACAGTTGTTCAATGATTTACATTACAAAAAAAATCAAACGGTTTTTTTTTATTTTGGATTGATTTTTTTTTTATTTCAAAATGACTCTTTAATTTTTCTGTTGATTTTTGATCTTTTTTCTGATCTTTAGATCTTTCGATATTTTTCTTAATTGTTCGGGATGACCTCAGAAAATACACGCACATCTGATCCAAATTATTCTCTCAATTAAATGATTAAATAGGATTTTTAGTAAATTACGGTGAATTATTTCGATTTATTCCAAATTATTGGAATTTAACTTGCAATAATGCAAAATAATCACAATTATTTCAATTATTTTTTAAAACTTTTCAGAAACAAATTTTGCTCTGCAATTGAAAGGGTGACGTGAAAACATAGAAAATTTTTGCGGCAGTAAACCTCCCGAAGGAGGTTGCGGTTCCCGCCAGGCACAGGGCTTTTACCCCCTGTGGCAGCCAACTGCTTCGGTGTTCCATGGGAACCGGCGCTTTGCTGACTGCGATCCTATCGCGCAATTCGACAGATTTGATCCCCGTACCACCATTGGCCTACCCCTAGAGGTACGAGCGGTGTCAAGGGCGTTAGACTTCCTGAACCCAGTTTCAGAGGCCTTACCTCAGAGGGGTACGCGGGATTCGAACCCACAACCCCGAGTGCCGACACGTAGCCAGAACAGGAAGCGACCCAACGCCCAGAGCCACCGAGCCAACGGAGGTGAGACGTGTTTAATTTCTACTTGACCTGCCCTGGAGCAGCTGCCAAATGAAATGCCAAGCGCGAAAAACACTTTCCCGAGTGGGAGTCGAACTTGGGACCTCTCGGTTCAGTGTTGCGCGCTCTACCACTGAGCCACGACGTTTCGATGACTGCCTAGCGCGACGGGTTCGCGTCGTATTTGCCCTATCCCCCAGCCTCCAGCCAGGAGGATTTCTGAGAAAACCTGTGATTTTTTTTATTTTTTATCTTTTTTGATTGTGATTTGTGATCGTGATTTTTTTTGGCCTTGTTCAATGATTTTAGAAGACAGCACCCCCTCGAGCAAAACCTTTGTTACGGCGCGGCAGGCAGAGAACACGGGAGATACTGCAATTTAACAAACTTCCATGACTCGGCGCTTGATTTCCCTGACTTTTTCATGACTTCCATGACTCGAATTTTTTTCCATGACTTTTCCATGACTTCCAGGTTTTCCATGACCTGTAACAACCCTGTCCGACTAATGGACGTAAGGATCGAGCGTGGCGTTCGGTCGGGCCGAGCACGCGACACCCCGCCCCACTCCCCCCCCGCCCCCGCCCCACCCCGCCCGTGCTGGGACGCGAAGCAGGAGGAGGAGGAGGTAATCAATTAAACGAAACTGTCCGTCCGCTCGCCAAGGCTGATGTCTCAAACCGCGAGACAAGACCCATAGCCGTGTGCTGCAGCGCGGTACGGTGCGGCGAGGGGGAACACAGAAAGACAGAGAGACAGACACACAGACAGGAAGGACCACCCCGTGCTCGCAAAGGAGCGGGGCGGGGGATACGCGCAGCAGGGACGTCCAGCCGACTTACTCCGAAGAGCGCTGTCCTCGCCCTGTCTCTCTCACACTGATGGGCTTGGCCGTATAGGTGCGCGAGGGAGAGAGCGAGGAGAGCGTTCTTCGGAATAAGTCGGCATAGGGACGCCCATCCCCATCCCCGGGTGCGGCGGCGGCCCTCCTCAAGGTGGTGGGCGGGGAGAGCAGAGCGATGGACTACTGGCGCGTGAAGCTAAACGCGCCGCGTCACCGCGCAGCGCCCGTCGCGCTCCGCCGTCTCCACTCGCCCCGCCGTGTCCTCGCGCTCTGCCCGGGGCCACCCCGCGCGCACTCCCCGCCGCCTACGTCACCGTCCTCCCAATCAACTTGAGGTCCAGTCCCGGGCCGGGTACCGCCCTGGAGCACGCCGGGGCCGGGGCCGCGCGGGGTCCAGACTGCCTGCCTGCCTGGGTCAATAAGACACACAGCTGGTCGCCCAGCCCAGCCCTCCTCACTCCTCACGGCGCCGGCCCGGCCCGGAGCCCGGGGCGGACCGGCCCGCCCTACATCTGCCCCGCCCGGCCCGACCGGGTTCCTGCCGCCGAGGCCCGCCTGACGGCCCGCCGGCCACATTCGCCTCCTCCTTGCGCGGGCGGGCCGCGCCAGCAGGCTGATTCCGAAGATCGCTCTCGCGCCTCCGTCCTTGTCGCACTCATGGGGGACTACCACCCCCAACATAGGGCACCGCCATAGGTGCGACGAGGACGGAGGTACGAGAGCGATCTTCGGAATGAGACGGAAGGCCGGGGCGGGCCGGCGGCGACCCCTGCGGAGCACACCAAGTGATCTTGACTGGCGCGGCAGCTGCAGCGGCGCGGGAGGAATTAAATTCCTCTCGGTGCGGCGGATAGGCCACGCAGCAGCGGCCCCCGGCCAACGCCCAGCCCTGCCCTGCCCGCCGAGGCACACCGCCCGAACACTTTCTTTTTTTCTGAATACGATTCCTTTTTCTATTCACTGAAAAATGGTCTAGAAACAAATACCAGACCAATCCTTGTAAAGTGGCTACTAGTTATTGTGATAGTGCATGCACAACACACTTCATCCTTATGCACAATTTGATGTACAATTTCGTTCAACCACAGTAGTTATGCCAAAAATTTAACGCATAACTAGTAACTATGTACAAATCGAACATGTATCGTCACCATTTAGGGCGTAAAGAACAAGGGTAGGCACAGTCATGGATAAAATCTAGTGCATGAGGACTGCACAATAAAGTGCGTAAGGAATTTAATGGACGGAGCCGAAGGGAAAATGAAAAAAACGAAACAGGGCGGGAGTAGAGAAAGACGATGGGGGACTACTTAGCCTTAAAAGATGTTGTGGAGGTGAGGGGGGTTGGGGGGAGACAACGAGAACGACCGTGCAAGTCGTTCCGGTTAGATGGTGGGCAATTGGACAGAACCCCCAGGCTCACCCCAACCCGATGACTTCTGTGAGGTAGCGGGCAGGAGGGGGGAGGGAGGAGGAGAAACAGGCGAAAGGAATTATTGAGGAGGTCGCCGAAGGAGTAAGGATAGGACAGGGAGAGGGGTGAGGGCGGCGCGCGGCAAGAGGGTGTGACCAGGACAGAGTCTGGACCGAGGGGGAAACACCTCTGAATTTAGATGTAAAAACTACGTAAATTTTTATGAATTTGCCTAAATTTTTGTGAACTTTTGTGGATTTTCGTGACTTTCTTGAATTAATGAGAATTGGTACCTGAATATTACCTAAAATTTTGTAAATTTTCCCAAATTATCTGAATTTTTCAGAATTTCTCAAAATTTTCCTTAACTTTCCTGAATGTCTCTGAATTTTCCTGATTTACGATGGAGTGCAAAAATTTTCGAGTGGTTTCTGGGCACACCGCGCCGCCGCCGCCAGGTGAGGGTCCGGCCCGGCCCGGCCCGGCCCGAGGACCACACGCGGCACGGCACTCGATCTTGTTCCGCTAGATGCGTTTATCATCCGTGCCGATCGCACACTCAATAATGCGCTGCTGCTGGCCAGAGAGAGTGTCACTTCCTTCCTCATCGCACCCCGACGCCCCCCCCCTCCCCCCGCCGTCGTGCCGCTGTTGTTGTTGTTGTTGTAAACGACGCCTGCATCGCGACTGCTGGCCCTCTTTGTAAGTGGACGCGTGATTTTATTTCGTCCAGGTGTGGTTTGGTGGGCATACTCGATGCATACATGCTGCCCTCTGATACTGCCCCGTTCCGGCCCGCGCGCGCGTGTGTGTGCGTGTGTGTGTGCAAACACAGCCCAGCCAGCCTCCCACGATAAACTCCTCCCTCCCTACGACGCTCGCGGCGGGGCTCGGCCCGGCGGGACTAGTTCCAGTCCGTATATCGAACGAGTAGGTAGATCGCCAAGGTCCTATATATTCCTATTTGAGCAGCCACCGGAATCACAATGCTCGTATTCCGCCCCGGGCCGAAGTGAAAAACACCAAGCCAACTCTATAACTCACAGCTCGATTTCAATAAAAATTCACTTTTGAAAAAAGAAAATATATCGCAACTTTATTCTCTTTCTATTAACGGGATATTCTCTTGTTGGTGAGTTTCTCTTAAATGATACGCGGTGTCAGATCAGAGAGCCGTGCCGACTATATAGGCTGCCGCGCCGCGTCTCCAAACGATATATTAACGATTTAAACGTGTCGATTTTATTAGACTTCCGTTTTTTTCCTTTCATCGTCCTTTCTTTCTATAAGCCGCAGCTCTAGCAACATCGACCGCAGCAGGGGGGCCCGTATGGGGACTAATTGACAGCTAAGAAACACACACACACGAGATCCGCAGGCGCTGTTTCGCCATCAAGCCGGATCGCTCACCTCAGCCAGCATCTTATGTAGGGAGCCGATAATACGAAAGCGTCTAAACCCCCCCCCTCCCCCCCCCCACACCCCACCCTCTCCCACCCCGGCAACAGAAAAAAAACGACTTTTTTTTTTCTACCCTCTTCTTGCTTCTCCTTCCCGACAAACCCTACTTCGTCTTCCTCATTGTTCGATCGCGGTTTATCCGTTCTGGTCAAGTGCGCCGCCCTAACTCCTCCGGCCGGGCCCACTCCCTGCCCTGCGGCGGCGACGGCAGCCCGGCCCGGACCCCGGACCCCAAACAATGCAGCGCCAAAAGATGTTGTCAAAACTCCCCAAAAACTCTTCCTCGAGAGAGAAAGAAAAACAGGAAGCAAACGAGAGTATGAGGAGGCCGCAGTGAAGCGGCGGGGGCGGTTGGGGGGCTGGGGCTGACCGCGGGTGCGGTGCTGCGCGGCACGGCACACGGCAGGGCAGGGTGGAGCACTCGAGTGCACGCCAAGCCTAGGGGGAAACAACTCGGAAATTTGTGTAGACCTCGTAATTCCGAAAATTCAGACAAATTCAGGAAAATTTAGAGGAATTCAAAACATAAAGAAAAATTCGGAGAAATTTAGAGAAATTCCGGAAAAATTCAGTTTTTTTAAAAAAAAAGAGATCAAAGTTAAGAAAACAAAAAAAAAAATAACAAAAATTATTTAAAAAATCACGAAAATTCTAAAAAAATCACAAGATGTGTACACCAAAATTCCGTGTTGTTTCCCCCCTCGCGCACCACTCCCCTCGCAGCGGTTTGGGTGGTACCTTCTCTCTGTGGGCGGTGCGGCCGTACGTACGGCTCCAGCCCGACGCGCAGTTCTTCATATACCTGGCCTCCCCCGCTGCTCAGCTGTGCCCTGTACCCTGCACCCTGCTACACCCTATCGTCCGCGTCCCATTCCTGATTCGGGACAGTCCCCTTTCGCCTTTTCAAGGCACTCCAGCCATCGATTTCGAGTCCAATGTCGTGGAGAATCGTGTCATCGCACCCCCTGCTCCGCTCGCTACAGCTCCACCTGTCGCACCCGAGAGGGTTTCCTCTCCCTCCTGCCCTGGTATGGCCAGCACACTCCGGGACCGGGACCGCCGACCCGAGACCCGAGCCGGCCGCGGCACTCGGAGTTCGATAAGCGGATCTCTGCTCTCGCTCCAAAATTGTTCGCGTAAGTTATTCGCCACGCCATTGAGAAAAGGAAAAAGAAAAGGAATAGTTGAAGAAAGGCGCTGGAAATTCGGTCACTCCACTCGGATGAAAAGAAAGAGCGTGCATTGATTGCACAGAGGATATATACCAGAGATAAGCAGCCCCAGACGGGCATTGCTCGGAATTTCTCCTCGGCAAAATGAAAATGTCCAACAGATCAGCTGATAGGTGGCGCCGAGCCGAGCTGACCCGGACGACCAGTCCTCGCTGAACTAGATAATTTCATTATGGCAACCGGATCCATATCAGTATGAATAAATAACATAAATATGACCCCGCACCATCTCGCATGAAATTGCCACTCCTTTCCGCTTCACCTCTCTTCTTTTTCTCTTAGCCAAATCCAAGATGGAAAATGAACCATCAAAATATATTACAAGGCATTTATGAAAAGAAAAAAAAAATCAGCAAGTGGGCCACACCTGTCATAAATATCAAAGTCTAATGAATAAACACCACATGCGGACTTCAAAGTTAGGAGAGATAATACGTTTGAGGTTTATTGACCTATGGCGGTCATCAGGGGAAGACTTGATTGGATTTCCGAATAATGTCGTCCGGGACGAAAACGCTCCGTGAAGCCCACAAAAGGTACTCGTCGTTCATTACGCGGATTGCTTTTGTGTGACGCGCGGAAGTTTGGAAAAATATTTTGGTAAATTAGCGACATCGTCGTGTATACGCACACACACAATGGCCTCGCTTCGTCCTCATAGGCCGGCCCTGCCCTGCCCTGCCGCGCCGCCGTCTGGAGACGACAACAGAGCGATATTGGACACGCCTTGGGGAGCTCAAACAATAGACGCCAACCCCTTTTCCGACTTCTCCACTGACTTCGCTGCGCGTGTGTTGTGACATGTGGCCGATACGACAGGTATGACGTCACGCCAACAAGGCGATAAGACGCAAAAAAAGAGGATGGGGTAAAAAAAAATCCAGCGACAAGACAGCACACCTCTACTGGTATTCGAACCCACAACTCACGCATAATAAACACATCGTAAAGGGACTCACCTGAGTGAAATACGGCGGCAGCACGCAGCGCTGGTCGTCCAGGCGGCTGCTCTGGACCCTCTCCAGCAGCTCGAAGAGGTCCTGCGTCGCGCCCTGCGAACACGACAAGCACCAATAAGTACTCCGCCAACGACACGGCGACAAACGCTCTCCGGCACGCGGAGGTTGTCACGCGCAGCTTGTACACCACCGGGGGAGTAGGAAGGTGGGAAAGAGACGGAGCAGCGCGCGACACCGCAGGAGACACCGTGTAGGCACGCCCCACCCAGAGGTGTGGAATCCGCCCACCGCCGAAAGCATTCGTAGTTGCAGACGATGACGCCGTGATAACTCCGAGGGAGAAATAACCCTGAATTTTGGTGCACAACTTTGGCAAATTTTTGTGAATTTTCGGGAATTTTAGCGAACTTTCGGGAATTTTTAGTGAGTTTTATGAATTTTTCTGATCTTAACAGAATTTTTCTCAATTTCTCTGAATTTTTAAAAAATATATCTGACTTTCTCTGAATTTTTCTTAAAATATCTGAATTTCTCAAAACTTTTCTGAATACAATAATTTCAGAGTTTGTTTTCCCCCTCGGATACGTCCTACGATCTTGCATTGCACTCACGATACACGCTCAGAGGGCGTCAAGCAGGTGCCTCCGGCCCGCGCCGCGCCCGCAGGGGGCCGGGGCCGGGGCCGCGAGTAGCTGGCCGGTATGTCGCTTCCGGTGCGCGGGCGGGCGGGGCGGGGCGCGTGCCCATCAGGCACACTACTTCACAGTAGGCCCCCTCTTCGCGGTCCCCCGCAGACGCGACTCGACCGTGAACCGGATTTTCACACGACAACACATAGTACACGCTCCGTGAGCAGCAGCAATAAGGCAGGCCAGGCAAGGCACCTCGGAGCGCTCTTGCATTTATTCCGAACGACTCGACCGGCGAGGCTTATCAAGCCATCAATCTCTATCAATCTGATAGAACACCCTCACACACAGACACACGCACACACACACATTTCCCATTCAAACCAGCCGCCGCACCGACCGTCAATGAGCGACCCGGACAGGGCAGGAGGGGGACAGGACACTAGGGGCTGCTGCACCTCCGCTCCGGCCTCAGCTGAGGAGCGGACCCTCTCGCGTCCGGCCCCGTACCCCACGAGCCGCCACGAGCACTCACAGGGAGTGCCAGAGAGAGGAAGTCGAGGGGGAACAACTCGGAAATTAGGTGTACAAATTTTGTAAATTTTCAAGAATTTTCGGGCATTTTTCTTAAGTTTTGCTCTGCTCGAATTTACCTAAATTTTTGTATTTTTCTGAAATTCTCAGAATTTTTCTGAGTTTTCCTAGATTACTATGGATTTTCCCAATTTCCCTGATTTTTTTTTTGTGAATTCTTCTGAATTACGAGGCGTGCAAAAATTTCAGAGCAGTCTCCCTCATGGGAGCAATAAGTCCACTTACTGGCCAGTACGACGCCAGTCCGTCGGCGGCGGCCGAGCGCCGCGACGCCACGACGCACTTGTGGTAGATGGCGGCCGAGAGGGCGGCGGCGCCGCGCCCGCTGCCCACCACCTTGCCCTTGGCGCCCTTGGCCGTGACGGCGGCGGCCTTGGCGGCGCGGGCGGCGCGCCCGCCGGCCTTCCTGGGGGCGGCGCGGGCCGGGGCCGGGGCGGGGAGCAGGCCCAGCCCCGGGGCCCCCGGGGACACGGACACGGGGAGCAGGGCGGAGTACAAGTTAATCCCAGAGGAAGCGGCGGCGGCCGCGGCGGCTGCGGCGGCGCAGGTCTGCGGCGGCACGGCGACGGCCAGGCCGGCGGCGGCGGAGGCGTCCCGCTCCACGCGAGACACGGCTCGTCGCCGGCACCACGAGGACGACATCGCGTTCGTAAGGGAGGACGAGGTGCGAGCGCTCGCGGGCGCTCTCACTCTCTCTCTCACACACACACACACGACCTGCTCGCTCGCTCGCTCGAGGCTGACTGACTGGGCGACGCGCCGCGCCAGCGGCTGCATCCCCCCGGCCCTGCCCTGCCCGGCTCGGCGCACCCTCCCCCTCCCCTCCCCGGCGCGATCAACCCCGCAGCCTGCAGCGCGGGCCGCGCGTTCTTTTGATATCAAACGGGATGTCTCTGTCGCTGACTGGTGCTGCCGCGGTGGCGGACGGCCGAACCACACCTCACCTCACCTCCGCTCCGGCTCCGGCTCCGGCACCCACCCCTCTGTGCCGGGCCACGGCCGCGGTATGGTTTCGACTCCGGCCCGGCGGCCGCTCGCCCGCCGGCTGCTGCACACTGAGGCTATATACTGCTGTTGCATCTCTGCACTGCACACACCGCTCGCTCACACTGTCGCATCGAACTCGGGATACAATTCACAGAAAAGAACAACGACAGCGAAGTTGCCCCAGTAAAATAATCGAACATATTCGCAAACATGAGCCTCATTAAGAAGCGTTGGAAATCCGATAGAAACTGCGTTCTACTTTCTTTACGAGAATGTGGCCTCGGCCCATATAGCCACCGTTTAGATTGTCATGTGCGAGTCTCGGTGCGAGTAAGGGGCGGAAACCAAACATTCGCGGGACCATATTTTATTTGCGACAAACGATGTCCGAATTCGACACCTCATACGATCGATCATGCTGATCCGACCTCGCCCCTTCTCATCAGCAGCTTTGACACACACACACACACACACACACACACACACACACACAACCCCTTCCCTATATTCGCCTCCCTTCGCCTCGCACTTTTCCCAGTCAGTCCCACCCCTTCCCATGGCCTTTCCTCCTCGTCCTCTCCACTCCTTTCCCTTTCAATCGCGCTGCTGTCGTCAGAAGTTGACGCCGCCTCTCCGCCGCCATAAAACGGTCTTTCTATTTTCATTATGACTGCAATGGTCCCACTATTACTATGGCACTTCCCCCTTGGCTCCCCTTTCCTTCGCACGCATAAGGCGACACACACACACACACACACACGCGCGCGCGCGCGCACACACACACACACACGAAACTTTTCCTCTGCTCCTAATCGCCTCGGCACGGCACCGTGGCACCAACACTATATATCCGCAAAGTGGACCACGCCGCCCTGCCCGGCCCGCGGCCCCACGATTTGAGAGTCCATTGTCCATCCTCTTGGCCGACTGACTCCCTCTCCGACGGACAAGGACCAGCGACACGCCCTCTTTCGTCGCGTCCCACCTTGACCGTATAGTCTCCCGCCCCCCACCCCTCTCCACCCCCCGCCTCGAGAGCCCAGTCCAGGGCCATTAACGAAGGCACCGAGGGGGAAACAACTCCCAAATTTTTGTGCCGGCGGGTGTTTATTTGAATGCGTAACAGTGTCGCGAAATTGATTAGTCGCCTGAGCTCAGGCCATGGCGTCTTCGCCTTACGGGCGAGTTGGGTAGGCAAACCCGCGCAACGCTGCTTTCGCAGTCAGACACCTCGTAATTCAGAAAAATTCAAAAAATTTAGAAAAATTCACAAAAATTTAGAAAAAGGATCAAGTAAAATTTCACAAAAAAACTAAAACAAACTTCACGAAAATTAACGAAAAGTTCAAGAGGAATTCACAAAATTCCAAGAAGAATCCACAAAAATTCACAATACGTGTTCGCACCAAAATTAAGAGTTGTTTCCTCCTCGGACGGCACGGTGCGGAGAGATACGTTATGTTCGATGCCACGACACTGTCACGCCTGGAACGGGACCCGTCTCGTCCCGTCCCGTCCCGTCCCGTCCCGTGCCGCGTCGCGCTCGCACATAAATCGGACTTTGAACGTCGCGGCGCGGAGTCCGCTACGGTCGTGGCCGCCCTGCCCTGCCGCCTGCCGCCCTCCCAGTCAGGTCGGCCGCGCCACGGTATGTTATAACGCTATGCGGCTGGGCGACCGCCGCGCCGTGGCCAAGCACTATATAGCCAGCCACGGCTGCCATGCGACTGACCGGCCGGCCAGTCGGGAGTTTTACTTTACGAGGTGACTTGTGACCCGCGCGCCCCCCGGCCCGGCCCGGCCCGCCCTTCGAGCGTGGTATCATTGTTGCGTCCATCGTGAGAACTGGCGACATCTTTGGAAGGAGAAAAGTAACCGCAGCATGGTTGAAAAAAAAAATGTATAAATGCTTTAAAAAAGTTTTTGAAAAATGTGAGAGAAACATAGATTTAAATAAAAAATGCTTGTATTTTAAATGATTTTTAAAATGAAAAGTCATTTTCTAGAGATCAAAACAATACACACCCGAGGCGAAAAAAAACTCTGAAAGTTCAGAACGCCTCGTAATTCAAGAAATTCGGGAAAATTCATGGAAATTGAATTTAAAACATTCAGAAAAGTTCTGAAAAATTCAGGGAAAAATATCAGAAAAAATAGGTTTAATTCAAGCAAAACTTAAAAGAAAAAAATCTACGACAATTCTGCAAAAATTTCAAAATTCCGAGTTGTTTCCCCCATCGCACACATCTCACCATCACCTAGAACAAAACGGTCCGTTCGCCTTCTCACATCCCATGCCACGCCGCGCTACTCCACCCCCTCGGCCCTGCCGGGTGCCGGGCACTGTTGCCCTCGCGCACGACGATCATTTCCATTCCCCCGCCCCGCCCCGCCCCGCCCCGGTGCCGGCCGGGGCCGGGCCCCCCCGCGGGTCGCGACGCGGGAGACTCGCGCGCTCATTACGGGGCCTGCCGGGACGTGTCATGAGAAACCTCATGAGAAAACACAATCTACAACGACGGGGCGGGGAGGCGGGGGGACAGGCGGAACAGTTGTTTTGGCTGCGCGGCGGCGTTTAACTGGCGGACCAGGTCCGGTCACAGCCGTGAAAGGCTATCGAAAAACGAAACCGGGCGTGATTGGTCATGACAGCCGAGGGGGTCGTGACCTCTTGGACGGAGGGGGCAAGGGGGGGTGGGGTAGAGGGCCGGCAGGGCTGGCCGCGCCGGGGGGCTGACCCGGACTGACCCCGGTGTCCAGAGCAGTGCAAATAAGAGAGTTCGCACCGGACCACTTTCACCGCGGCGGCCAGCAGAGCGGGCACTGACTGCGTCTTCTTTTCCGTGAAAAAGGTGGGGGTTCTGGCGAGTGAGTGATACGGTGCGGTCAGCTCCGCGGAGGGGCCACCGCGGCGGGGCGGGCCGACGGAGGAGAGGGGACACCTCCCGAGACTCTCCAAACTGACCACACGGTAGCGTCACTGACTCCCCTCCCCCCACCCCCCAATACCTCCACCTTCTTCTCTCGCAGCACACACACACACACACACACACATGCGTGCAGTCCATTGTAATGACCTCACACCTCGGCGAACAAGTTGAAAACACGTACGCTGTACAACGCATTATTTCTTTCTTTCCCTCCCCCCCCCCTCTCTCTCTCTCTTTCTCCCTCTCTCTCACTCGCGTTGGCTTGGCCTCTTTCGCGTTGCGTAAACATGTCCGGAAGACGCTTGACCCTTCCTTCCTAGCCACCCCAGACTGTCAAAATGATGATGGAAGCTGCAACAACAGCAGCGTTATTCTTATAATGTAAATAATTATGATGCGAAAGAGTTGCCACCGCCGGGGTGGGCCGCGCCGCGCCGTGTGTTGACCAGTGTCCATCGGAGTCTAATGGCCTTCATAAGCCGCGCAGATGGACGCGGAAGAAAAAAAAACGTGGAATTACGAGAGGAGCAGCGGTTCCCAGGAAGATGAAGGTCCGAACCAGAGACGTCGGAAGCGGCTCGAGTACTCCGCTCAGGCGCACGGAACCTTCCCCGCAGAAGACAGGAGCAAATAAATATCGCACAGACAGGGCGAGAATTGGAACGGAAAATGACTTGGCAAAAGTACGAATCGCGCCGAGTCCTACATTTCATCCATCAGCAGAACAAGCCAGCGAACATTCTCATACGCAAGTTAATGGGACGCCACACCTCAAGTAGAACGGGGCGCCTGCGAATGTAGAGTGCCTCTCACGACGCACACAGTCGGGCCTGCGCATTCGGATTAACAGTACAAATAAATTGATGCACACGGAAAAAAAGAGTATCATTTCCCGGCAGCAGCTTGCACGCGAAAGAGGAATAACGCCTCATTAGCATGGTGTTGAATACCATCAGCTAATTGTTTCCCGCGCCCCGGTGGCAGCGGGCACGCATTTGTTTGCAAGATGTTAATGTTGCATTACATCGCTTTTTGCTGTTGTCTCGACGCGTGGGTCAGCCTATCGCTGCGAAGCACAGCTGAACAGAGCGGAGGGAGGGAGCTGCATGAAGCGAAGATGAGATCGAGATCCCAATCTGCCAATATATTACGTTCCTAGAGAGATGGACGGCGTTCCGAGTGATGAACGAGTTGGAAAAAAAATAAAAAATACATCAGTCGACACAGAAAAGAAAAAAAAAGCGTGTGAGAGAGAGGAGGATCCTATTGGTGCGACCGCGATATCTAATAGAAGAAGGGAATCAGATGAAGATCGAACTAGCGTCACTTAATTGCTTTGCAAAGCAAAGCGGGTGCCTGGAGCTGCGCCACGCGGACTGACAGTTAACGGAGGCGGAGGCTGCACCGTTGCGTTTCAAAAAAAAATCACCGACAACAACAACAACAACAACAACAGGTCATAACTCCGGATCGGTTCGGGTGACCCCAGCCCAGCAACCACCCGAACCAGTACCGGGTCACCGTGACTCGACCAAGGCTCGTTAGCTGAGGCGCGAAAAACTTTTATGATACGCGATGGTAATCAAGGGGCGTCATGGGGTGAAGGACCATCGACCGTCACCCTGAACCCTTACCCAGATTTTTTTGTTTTCCAGCGTGTTTTTGTTTTTATAGTTTTAAACGAACACACGCGCGCGCGATTCGGCAAAAGGCGTCGCGCGGTCGTGATAAGATCCGGCGCTGATAACAGCAGCGCTTTGCTAATGGGCCTCATTATGACGGCGGGGTGTTGAAGGTGGGCGTGGCCGGGCGTGGCCGGGCGTCCACTGCACTGGTCAGTCGCTGTGGGAACTCTGAACCCCGGTCCCGCCCGGCCCGGCTCAAGCGCGCGTTACTGTTGCCAGCCGTCCTTGTCACGCCTACGGCGGTGCCCTATCTGGGGGACGCCAGGGCCCCGGGGAGGGGGTAGGAACAACTCTGAAAAATTGAGTACAAATTTTGAGGCATTTTGAGAATTCCCATAGAAGTTTTCTGAAATTTAGACTTGAATTTTACAATTTTTTTTTGTGAATTTTCCTGAATTTTTCTCAAATGTTTCTGAAATTTTGAGTTGTTTTTTTTTTATTTATTTTCTCGAGTTATCTGAATTCTTTAAACATTTTCCAGAATTATTACGAGATGTACAAATATTTCAGAGTTGTTTCCCCCTCGGCAAGGCCCCATGAGTGCGACAAGGACGGAGAAATCAGACGCGGCAGGACGGCTGGGAAACAAACGACCAGGAACTGCCCTGCAGTTCTCCTCTGCGTGATGACGTGATCCAATCGGTCCCAGTGAGTATTGCGACCGATCGGGTCCACGATCGTCTTCCCGCGGGGAGGGACAGATTACGCAAGGATTGACTTTGGCACGACCCTACAGGAAAAACGGCAACGATTGAATGTTGTCGTTCGCACGGCGGCGGAGTCGATCCGATGAGCTTGGCCACGGCGACGAGGCTATAAAGCAACAGAGGGCAACCCTTTTCCTGGACCGCCGTGTCATCAGCGTGGAGAGATGCACACGGGAGCGCAAGGGCTGGACCGAGGTCATTAAAAAGAGATCCGGGTCGTAAAAAAAATACACCCGGCGGGACTTACTGCGTGAGATAATATAAAAGTACATACACCTGAGCGTTTTGTGGACGGCGGCGGCGCACTCCATGTCGTTTAAGTGTCGGTGCAGGCCGTTAAAACGTGCGCTAAAGACTTTGCGACGCCCGTATGTGAGCATGCATCCAGATCTATTTACTATTTTCAATTGCAAACGGTCATTATTTATAAGGCGTTTTTTTTCCCCTGCCGCAATGGGACAAAAGGTGGCTCCCGTGGTCACGGCACGTCGTCGTGGGCGAAAATTCACACTTTGTCTCCGCGGTGCGGTGGGCGGGTGAGTCCTAATGTATGTAAAGCCCGCCCGGTCGGGCTGGGCGGGCGCGACGGTTTGGTACGGAGCAGCACCGACAGCCGGGATTACGGGCACAAGTGATCGGATAATTTAAACGCCTTTTTTCAACCCTTCTCCAAAACATCCTCGCTGCCAAGACGGATCAAAATACGACACAACGGGCTTGGCATCATTTTGAGCAGTGTAGGAAGTGCTGCTTCACCTGGACCAGTTTGCAACAGACGCGCGCGGCGCTTGTTCAAACCGGCTCCACACCCCCTATCTCTGGCTTTGTCCACCCCTTCGCACGCTCGCCCTCCCCATCTCTCTCTCTCTCTTTCTCGCACCCCACGCGAGGGCCACGGCCTCTCCGCCGATCTCGTGACAAACGGAGCGTGATAAGTCCTGTTGCCGCTGTCAAATTCGCGTCCGCAGGACCGACCCGTCCGTCACAAGCGGACCGGACCAGCCGGAAATTATACATATGTAACAAATTCGCGCCTCCCCCCACCCCCCCTTTTCCCGCGAGCCACGGCGGCACATAAAAAAAAATATATTAAGACTCATAGCGAGATCAAACACGTAGAAAAACATCCCCTTCCGGGCCGGCGGGCGTCGAACTTGTCAACGTATTTACTTTGGAGATGATACCCTTTGACGGCCACCGGCAGCGTTCGCCTCGTTTCCCACCCGCTTATGCAAAAGATCCCGCGGCCCAGCAGCGCGCGTTATCACACCTGACTTGGTCCAGAGCGTCGCTCTCCTCCTTCTCCTCCCAGCGGGGCGCCCGAAAAATGTGCGCGCCGGGCAGGCACGGCGTGAGCCCGCGAGCCCGCGCACCGCGGCGCGACTTCTGGTCGCCAGCAGGGCCAACACCGAGGCCCGCGGTTCCTTCTCTAGAAATTCAAGCTCATACCGATTTATCTGATTTTTCTAGTTTTTTGTAATTCTTATTTTTGTTTTCCCTGATTTTTTTTCTTATGATTTATTTTCGATTCTTTCTGATATATTTTTTTTATTTTTTTCTGATTTTGTTATAGGGTGTACACTGATTATTTTTTTTTTTTGAGTGAAGGGACCCCTCGGCCAACACGCACGTGGGGACCCCCCGGGACCCCCGCCTGACCCTCCAGGCAGTATCACTGCCGTATCACACAGCGACACACTCACGCACGCACGCACACACAGACATACACACACACGCACGCACTGGCACACACACTCACGCACGCCTTGCGTCATATACCCCGCGATTCCATGAATGGCGTAGTGGGGTTGTTCTGCGTTGACGACAATGGAGAGTCCGCGCTATAGCCGCTCAGCTCTGCGACGCGACTACTGCTGCTAGACTTGGCCGTCCCATGGCACCAATCACTCATTCTCTCTCTCTCTCTCTCTCTCTCTCTCTCTCTCTCTCTCTCTCTCTCTCTCTCTCACCAACAGCCCCCTGACATGGGCCTGGACTATATGGCGGGGCAGCGTGCGATGCCATAACAGCGGCCGTCCATGACGACACAAAGACACACATGTGCGACATTCCAAAGCGGACGCGCCTACAAGGTAAATAACGCAATTTACGCCGTTTTACGTCGCGAAGGAAAAAGGAGCAGTGGGACAAAGTGAGAGCATTCCCCCCCCCACACACACACACTGCGGGCGGCTAATGGCCGTCCAGCACCGCCCCGCCTAGACAACATGCAAATTGTTCTGCCGCGAGTCTAGAGCAGCGTGCACAAGTTGCAAATGCTCGCCGAGAGAGAGAGAGAGAGAGAGAGAGAGAGAGAGAGAGAGAGAGAGAGAGAGAGACGGAGAGAGAGAGACGGAGAGAGAGGGTATACGAGACGGCTATTCAGCATGGGCGGGCCTCAGCAAAAATCAACAATATGTAACGGTCCAAATTGCCCGCGCTGGTGGACGCATTCACAACGTAAACCCCTCGCCAAGACCTGGTAAAGACCGAAACGGTCCCCTTCCTAAGGCTGGTCGGAAAGGGTGAAAGGAACGACTTAAAAGCGAAAGGTTCGTCACGCCACACCCCCTCTAGGTGCGAATGCAAATACGCTGCCCCGCCCCGTCGCGCCTCCCAGAGCAGCTCTTGATCGCTGATAGCGAATCAAAAAGTTACCCCCGATCCCCGACACGGCTCGGAACGGTGGCGTGTTACGGTCGCAGTGTCAAGGCCTGCAGCCGCGGTCAGCTTCTACACTAAGCACTAGCCGGCACTAGCCGCACTCGTCTCCAACGAAGAGCCTCGCTAGAGTTTACCTAGACCAAGGAGCAAACAACTCTGAAATTAGGTGTACACATTTTATGAAATTTCGTGAATTATGGATTTTTTTTGTGAATTTTTACTTCAATTTTCCTGGTATTTACTGAATTTTTTCCTGAATTTTCCTGAATAACACGGAGTTTCCTCTCGACCTAGACCCCGATTCGCTTTTACCTTACTTTCAACTTCACTTTTTCCTCAACTTTTACCTTCAGCTGCGAGAATCATGGCGCATACAGCCGCCCGCTCTCGCGTCTCCGTCCTTATCGCACTGCTGGGAGCCCTGCCATCCCCGACAAGGACGGAAGTACTAGAGCAAACTTATTCGGAATCAACGCGGTGACGGTTGGACTTGCGGACTCAGAGCGACGAGCCGCGGAGACTTGCACGCAGGAGGGGCACGAGAGCGCCCGCCTGGCCGGGCCGGGCCGGGCCGGGCGGGGCCGGGGGGACTTGCACGCACGACCGAGGGCGAGATCCGACAAGTGGCGGTGGATGCCCGGCAGTCGGGCGAGGCGCGGCGCGGCGGGGCGGGGCGGGGCGGAGTGGGGCGAAGGGCCAGATCGGAGGGGCTAATCTAAATCTTTGGTCCGTCGCAGCAGAAGCACAATTGAGAGGAAGAAGACGAGGACTGGGCGGCGGAGCCCGGGCCCGGCGGGGCGGCGCGCCGTTTGGCGAGGTATCTCGGGACAATATCAAAGAGAGATATCAATGCGGACCGCTTTTCACTCCTCCTCCTCTCCCTCAAGGAGAACAGGAAGCAGGATAGCGACGAGCCTCCACCTCCTCCATCAGCGAGGAGAATCAGAAAGACTTGAGCTCCGGCAGCGACCAGGCCGGGCCGTCGCACCGTCTGATTGAGACATCATATCTAGTGGCCAGCAGACACGCGTTTGAAATCAGGAGAACATCATTTACAGACATAACAACAAGGACGAGCATATCGTGGGAAAAAAAAATTATGGATGCTCTAGAGGATGTCTACGAGTCAAGTAAAATGTTTTCAAAACTAACTCCTGCGGCTAAAAGATTTACGTTCCAGTTAGTGCACCGCCTTTACAAAAGACGTTGGTTAGTAGTATAATTTGACACAAGGGTTGGCGCAACAGTAATTTTGAATTCATAATTTAATCACATTTTGCTTGGCCGTCCTCGCGACCGCATACTGGGCACCTCCATCCACCCGCTATATCCTTTCCCTCCTCCGCCACCCCCTATCCCGAGCTATTACCGAAATCATAGCGTGCACCCATCATAGCCAAATTACACCTGGATGGCTCAAGTGGGCGACGCAAGCTTTGTTTCCTCCGGGGAGGGGAGAGGGGGAGAGGTGCCTACAATGTAACAGGTTGTGGCGGTGCGCTCCGGGCGCGGCTCCGGGCGCGGCTCCGGGCGGACCAACATGCGCCCGCGGCGGCAAAACACCCGCAGCCTGCAGAGCTGGAGGAGTCTTCCTGCCGGAGCCGAGAGAGTAGATCGAGGGGGAGATCGCTCATACAAAATAAGAACAATTTTACGTTCGATTTTTTTTTGTTATGGTGTTTTTTTTTATTTTTTCAAGGAAAAATTTCTGTAACTTTTTGATAAATTTTGATCTTATACCCCCATCTCTGAATTTTTCCAATTAATTTATTGCGTTTTTTTTGTCCATTTTTTTAACCCGATTTTCTGAATTTTTCTGTATTTTTCTCCTTCATTATACTTTTATTTTTTTCTATTTTAATTTTTATTAAAATGATTATTGTGGGGCCATACAATGATCTTTCAAAGTGACCCCCACCCCCCTCCCTGGAGTAGTCGAGAGCTGAGAGCTGCTCTCCTAGCCTCGGTCCACACATAACACCGGTCCTCCTGTTGTCCTACAAAAACACTGGGGGAGGCTGCAACGCGCCATGGCAAGGCCCACTGCTGCTGCAGCAAGAGGGTTGATGGTTGACTTGGCGTGATCCTGGGCGCGCATGAGGACTTGTACGGCTAGAGAGGCTCTAGGCTAGAGGCAAATAGGCAAGGACTTCATTCGGATGCAAATGTGTGGGAATTAACCAGGCGACACAGGACATTTCAACCCCGCCTTTCCCTTTTCCTTCGACCCCCGCCTCTTTCGGTCCCTCCCCCATCCCCCTCCGTCTCTCTCTCTCTCTCTCTCTCTCTCTCTCTCTCTCTCTCTCTCTCTCTCTCTCTCTCTCTCTCTCTCTCTCTCTCTCTCTCTCTCTCTCTCTCCCCTTGTTTCCACAGCCGCCGTCCAGTTGACGAGCGTAAGTACGCGTCACAGGCTAATTAAACGATTGACATTTCACTCGGTTCGCTGCGTCGTCGAGATGAGCAAAGACGACATATTGGCGTCCGTTCGCACGGGGAAGCGGGAAGCGAGAACAAGACGGAGGCAGGAGAATAAATTAAGTAAAAAAAAATAAATAAAAAAATAAGAGGGAGAAAAAAGAACACGCTGCGGACAGGATTCGAACCTGCGCGGGTAGAACCCAATGGATTTCAAGTCCATCTCCTTAACCACTCGGACACCACAGCTGCTCGTGGGCCGCTATGCGACACTGAGCTGACAGTTTGTGCGTGCTCGTCTACCTGAGCGCCCGCTGCATAATGGAGTGGGGCGGGCGGGAGAGGAGCGAGGGAGCTCCCGAGGGGGAAGATAATCCGAGAGGAGAGAGAGAGAGAGAGAGAGAGAGAGAGAGAGAGAGAGAGAGAGAGAGAGAGAGAGAGAGAGAGAGAGAGAGAGAGAGAGAGAGAGAGAGAGAAATGGCAATGTGTGTGAGGTGTGAGTCCAATACAGTGTGCTCCGCACTTTCGCTTTCGTCGGCGTGCACTTGTGCTGCTCCAGCGGTGGCGCGGGGCGGGGCGCATCTCACACCTGCTCCACTCTGCTCTGCTCCGCACCCCGACCAGTCCTCGCGCCCACACATTCACGCGTCCGTCCATTTACCGACAGCGCGCGTCACTTTACCAAAGCTCAGACACACACATGCATTAAAAAAATACCTAACGTGATTTTTGCCGCGATAACAGCAGTAGTATAGTGTTGTACGCCAATAATAATAATAATAATAATAATAATAATAATAATAATAATAATAATAATAATAATAATAATAATAATAATAATAATAATAATAATAAGACGATGAGGTGAGGCGAGTTGGGAGGGAAAAAAAAAAGAAGACGAGAGAAAGATAGTGTCGGGAGGGATGATCCCAGAGTGGCGTCGGCGGGGCGGGATCATTATCGATAGCATCTCGTGCTCCACTACTAGCGCCACTTCTTATCTGACCAGACGCGGCGCGAGGAGGAGGAAAAAATAGTTTAAGTCAAATATCAGAAAGTGCGACTTGACAGCGCGGGCCGGGGGCCGGGCCACCGCCGCCGCTGTGGCGTTTGCGGTTTCCAACGCAAGGTGCGACAGACGCGGACTGGTTGTCTCCCCGCCGGGCTCGGCCGCCACGCCCCGCCACGCCCCGCCACGCCCCGCCACGACGCCAGCCAACAACTGATCAGACGCGATTGTCTTGGGCAAATCGCGAATGAATGAGGGCGGATCTTGGCGCGTTCTGGCGCCTCAGGGGTTGTTGTTCCCAACGGCCTTGTCGGACGGCGGCAGCAAACTGCTCGCCGGTGTGGCGGGGCGTGGCGGGGCGTGGCGGGGCGTGGCGGGGCGTGGCGGGGTGTGGCGGGGTGTGGTGGGGCGTGGCAGCCACACGATAGCCGGCGTCAGGGGCCGTGCGCGAGAGGTAAAAGACAAGGAACACAACTCGCAAACCTCTTTCCAGTCAGGTAAATACCGTGAACACGGTGTCCCCTAATACAAGCAGATCACGGACGAAATCACGTTAAAATGCCGCGAAATACAGAGTCCGAGAAGGAAACAACACTGAATTATGGTGTACAGATTTTGTGAATTTTTGTTAATTTTCGTGAATTTTTACTTTAATTTTACCTAAGTTTTGATAAATTTTCCTAGATTTTTGTTAATTTTTCGAAAAAATCCCGATTTTGTTGTCTGAATTTTACCTGAATTACGAGGCGTGCAAAAATTTCAGAGTTGTTTCCCCCTTGGTAATACCTCGTTGTAAACGATTGCGCAAACACCACGATACAGAGTAATACCGTGAGATACCGGATGGAAAAGCCACTCGCCAAACTCGTATAGCGCCGACTGTGTATCAGCTGTCCCTGCGCCGCCCAGCGCCGCGGGCGCAAAACACTCGAGACTATGCTGACCGTCCTCGGCTCGAGCCCACCCCGCGCCCTGCTCCAGCACCAAGATGACCTCTCCTATACAGTAGTTTCGGAACCTCTCGCCTGTCTCCTCTTTCGCAAAAGGGGCGATTACAACGTGAGACCTGACCGTACGCGCCGCGCGGCGGGGCGTGGGGCGCGGGGCGTGAGCAGTCGCGAGAGCAGCGGCCGGGCGCTGTCTCGATATAAAAATGTATTTAAGGGTACGATAAATAAGCGCGCACATGTTCCTCCTGCTGATTTAACTTTATGGTTTCCTTATAAATTTCTCATCCCGCCGGCACCGCCGCGCTCCGCCGCCACGCCTTCTGATTGACGACGACGCTATGGGAGCGGCTGCCTCTTCCAAATTGGCGGGCTCGTCGACATCACCGCAGAGGCATCCCGCCGCCACCTCCGGAGCAGCAGCCAGCCCGGCCCGGCCCGGGCCGGCCCACCGGGACCACCTGACAAATCCCTCCTAGCGCTCGCCGCGGCCGCGCCGCCCTGACTTTGGACAGCGTGGACTACTACTACTACACGTTTATCCCATCTTTCTGCCTTCTGTGCGGCATTTATTCAAAAGAATCAGGACTTTCCCTCCGACATGCCGGGCATACCAGTGCGGGGAGGTTTCGCTATTTTATCTCCGCGGAGCCGACAGCGCGGAGGCCGCGACACGAACCTAAATCAAAGCAGTTTCACTCGAGGGCGAAACAAGTCGGAAAGTTTTGTCCACCTCGTTATACAGGAAAATTCAGAGAAATTCAGAATAAAAGGGAATAAAAAATTCAAGCTAAAATTGAAAGAAGAAAAAAAAACTAAACTTAAAAAATTCAGCAGAAAAATTAACAAAAGTTCACAAAATCTCGACAAAATCTGTACAGTAAAATTCAGAGTTGTTTCCCCCTCGATTTCACTACGTCTGCTGCGGGATGGACAGCCCGACCCAGATACAATACATTTTATAACACGCAAAAGTGCTATGTTTGCTCATCCAAAATGAATGCCAGAGCTCCGCGCCCCTCAGCCCAGCCCGCTCGCTTGGGGCCGTGACGTAATACGAAGACCGCGAGAACAGAGCACCTTGGATCAAGGGAATCAAAGTCAAGATCAGTTGTAACAAGGCACCGCATGCGCAGGCACAGTGTCAGGCACTCAGTGCTGGGGCGTGGCGGGTCGTGGCGAGGCGGGGCGTAATGTGGCGAGCGAACGCCCTCCTGACCGCGGCGATAACGTAACAGGTGGTGCGGTCGCGGCCGCTGAAGGGATCGAGGTGATTTCTTAACGTGTTCGACCAGGAATATTATTCATTGCGTAACAGAAGTATCGTGCCGTACTAGGTAAAAACGGTTCCTGGCGGACAAAATCAATAAGGACGCGGCCAAATGACATCTCTCTATCTCCGTCCTTGAACCAGATGGTCCGTGGACATCAAGGAACCGTATTCATCGTGTAAAAACAAGCATCCGTGCGCCGCGTAAACATTGATAAGTAAAACAGAAATAGTGCGGCTGTCATGGGCAAAAGAGCGAGAGAGGGAGGGGGGGGGGGGAGAGGCAGCGTGACAGTGTGAGGTCAGAGACACTGTGCCGGACAACTATTCGTGCATTCTTGGCTGCCCCCCCCCCTCCCCCCTTCCCGGGGCTTACCCGTAAGGCACGCGAGGAGCAGCAGTGCACCACAGAGAAAAGCGAAAGTACTCGTACGACACTAATGCGCCATCTGCCGGCGGAATCTCGGCGCGCGGCGAGGTGCGTCAGTGCGTGTGGCCATGGTGTGGCCGCACCGTGAGTGTGTGTGAGTGTGCGTGTGTGTGCGTCCGTGTGTGCGTGTGTTGACACATCGCGCGACACGCGCAGCAGATAACGGAGAGAAAGGGAACAAGTGGAAAAGATTTGTTTCACAAGCGCGCGGGAGACTCTGCTTGCACGCGTACTTATGCTGATTTCACCAGAGCTAAAAAATACCAGGGTTGTTACAGAGTAGGGAATTTTTATTTCCCTGACTTTTCCATGACTGAATTCGAGGTTTTCCATGAGCTTCCCCCAGACATATATAGGACTAGGTTTTTAAAAAGAAAACGATGTAAAGCAATACTTGCACTTGCACAATTTATTTATCCATTTTAAAGCCCTCTGAGGCACTCATTCGACATAAAATAAAAGAGCAAAACCGAGGGGGTGCTGTCTCAAGTAGCAGTTGTTCAATGATTTACATTAAAAAAAAATCAAACGGTTTGTTTTTTATTTTGGATTGATTTTTTTGATTTCAAAATGACTTTTTAATTTTTCTGTTGATTTTTGATCTTTTTTCTGATCTTTCGATCTTTCGATATTTTTCTTGATTGTTCGGGATGACCTCAGAAAATACACGCACATCTGATCCAAATTATTCTCTCAATTACATGATTAAATAGGATTTTTAGTAAATTACGGTGAATTATTTCGATTTATTCCAAATTATTGGAAATTAACTTGCAATAATGCAAAATAATCACAACTATTTCAAATAATTTTTAAAACTTTTCAGAAACAAATTTTGCTCTGCAATTGAAAGGGTGGCGTGAAAACATAGAAAATTTTTGCGGCAGTAAACCTCCCGAAGGAGGTTGCGGTTCCCGCCAGGCACAGGGCTTTTACCCCCTGTGGCAGCCAACTGCTTCGGTGTTCCATGGGAACCGGCGCTTTGCTGACTGCGATCCTATCGCGCAATTCGACAGATTTGATCCCCGTACCACCATTGGCCTACCCCTAGAGGTACGAGCGGTGTCAAGGGCGTTAGACTTCCTGATCCCAGTTTCAGAGGCCTTACCTCAGAGGGGTACGCGGGATTCGAACCCACAACCCCGAGTGCCGACACGTAGCCAGAACAGGAAGCGACCCAACGCCCAGAGCCACCGAGCCAACGGCGGTGAGACGTGTTTAATTTCTACTTGACCTGCCCTGGAGCAGCTGCCAAATGAAATGCCAAGCGCGAAAAACACTTTCCCGAGTGGGAGTCGAACTTGGGACCTCTCGGTTCAGTGTTGCGCGCTCTACCAACTGAGCCACGACGTTTCGATGACTGCCTAGCGCGACGGGTTCGCGTCGTATTTGCCCTATCCCCCAGCCTCCAGCCAGGAGGATTTCTGAGAAAACCTGTGATTTTTTTATTTTTTATCTTTTTTGATTGTGATTTTGATTTTTTATTATTTTTTTCGTGATTTTTTTTTGGCCTTGTTCAATGATTTTAGAAGACAGCACCCCCTCGAGCAAAACCTTTGTTACGGCACGGCGCGGCAGGCAGAGAACACGGGAGATACTGCAATTTAACAAACTTCCATGACTCGGCGCTTGATTTCCCTGACTTTTTCATGACTTCCATGACTCGAATTTTTTTCCATGACTTTTCCATGACTTCCAGGTTTTCCATGACCTGTAACAACCCTGAATACGGTCTAAAACTGACTCGAGCCCACTCACCGCGCAAAGTTGTAAAAAAATTTGAAGAAATAAATGCCCGATTTTTTGGTACTGTTTTCTTTCTTTTTTTTCTCGCCGGAGTCTTTAGGCGCAGCACGATCGTTAGAGAGATACCAACACACTCACTCTGAAAAGAAAAGCGGTCAGACTCGTAACGTGATAACCTACTCAGTGCAGCGCTCGGCTCGTCTCGGCTAGGCCGAGGCAGGATCACTCGGCCAGCGGGCCATCTCTGAGTCTTCTTTTCCTTTCGAAGGCAAAAGCCATGACGGAGAAAAGAGGAGTGCGTGTTGTTTTAATCCAAGCGCCGTGCGTTACGCTACACCGTCCGTCCGTCCCATCACAACATACACTGCTGAGACCACAGCCATACACATACAACCCCCAACCCCGTTGTTTTTTTTTATTATATAAATTTCGTGAAGTTTACCGGAAAATGTTGAAACGTAAAACAAAGATTGATTAATTATTTCCACACATTAAAAAAAAATTGTATGCAAAAAAACGAGAAACAAATTTACAGTTTTCGCTGTTAAATAGGTAAACAGATTTTTCCTGTAGTTTGCTGATGAAAAAGTTAGTAGATTAACAGGAAAAATCACGAAACAGCATATGAACTTTGTAAAGTTACGGAATTCTTTTATAAATGAACGCGAATGAAAAGTAAATTCACAGTCAAGTCATTCAACAAAATGCACAGATATTTCCTGTTGTCTATTAAGAATTTTTTTTTACAGAGTATATAATTTGACCTCTATACGATTCATTTTTTTAAGCACAAATTTACTATCCCCTTCTTCACATCCACATCCAACCTCCCAGTTTCTCAGAGCAGAAAAGCTCGGACACAATCAGCCTCATCGATAGACCGACGCCGACACCGCGCAATACATAGCCGACAACCCCCTTCCTCGCGGCGCGGCCCCGAAACACAGTATGCAACACGATAAAAACAATCGAAGCGCGCACCAGCAGCGCAGAGGGCAGAGGCGCAGTCGAGCGTGATGGGCACTGGCCGGCCGGTGATCGCCATACTGACCACTGCTCTCCGATGATTGAAAGGAACAGTCGAAAACTGACAAAGAACGGCGCGGATAACAAGAAAAGAAAAAGAAGAGAAAAAAAAGGGCGGGGGAGAAATGAAAAAGCAGCAGCATAGCGATATTGGCATCGAATAGCCGCGCCAGCCGCGCCCCGCGTGGAAACCCTTTCGTCTCACGGCGCGGCGCGGCGGACAGCTACACGGCCGGGCGCGTGAAGTGCACAGCCCTCTCCACAGCGCCGACCGAAAAGTGACCGCGGAGTATTAATATTTCATATCCATTGTTCGAGAAATCGACACGCCGCTCGAGGGGAAGTCGAGTGTCCGCCGCTCCTCCAAGACACTAGTACTACACGGCTCTTCGAGAGTTGCGACACGACGGCCGCCACCAGAAAACGCGCACAGCCACACGTGGTGCATCGATTGCGATTTCGAGAAAAGTGAAACGAAATGATTCTGGAAAAAAGCTAAGTGACACCTTATCGTGTCTTGTACTTTCGTGCATGTCTTGAAGTAAAGGTGTTAAGGTATCATCTGCTAAAAGGACGAAACAACGACCGGAGTAAAACTCTAATTTTCTCACGATCGAAATGTATACGGAATTAGATCAGACGACGATTTTATGCAGCATTTGCCTGCTTCCCGCTCCGCAGACCCCGAGCCGTCGCCACAACCGCGAATAAGCGTCGCTCACCATAATTCATTACTCGGCCGGTCGAAATCAAGGGGCGAATAAATTTCTCATCCTGAAGATCGAAAATAAAATCAGCCCACGCTTGATTTATAAACCCGAGAGAGTGAGCGACCGGCGCGACGGGGCCAAACGGAACGCTGAGCGCGCGCGCGCCCTGGCGGCGGCCGAGCGAGGGAAAAACGCTGCGCCTTAAGGAAGGCTAAGTGAAAACGGCAAAAATATAGCCAAAACAAGCCGAGACGTGGCAAAAAAAAAAAAAAAGAAATAAAAAAATGCTGAGTGATAATACCGTCACGATACGGTCAGCGCGCTCCGGACCGGCCAGCCTGCTGCGGGACAGGGCAGGGCATAAACCTGTCCCCTTCCGAATGAAGTGATTAGTGTGTTGGAACAATTATTTGTCCGCGGCGTGTTTATGGGCGGCCGGCTGCTCCGCCCCGCCCGCGCGGCCCGGCCCGGCCCGGCCCCGCCGCACACGGTTCACACGCTGACCAGCTGCCACATGCACCTCGCTGCTTCCAGAGAAACGCAATATTGCATATTGCCTCACTCGCTCACTCACATCACTCGTCGTTCTGTTCTGCTCTCCATGCCTCGGCGTCGCGCCCCGCACTGCCCCGCCCCGCCCCGCCCCGCCCACCCCGCCGGCCGTAAACTAAACCCTCCCCGCGCCAATAGGTTTCAAAATCGCCGGGCGTCGCTCCATGCTGGCTGCGGCCAGCTCGCGGCGTGGACTATGGCCTCGTCTGCGACCCATCCCGCGCCTCAGGGCTTCTGAACATGCGATGACCGCGGCTGCCAGTCATCATCATCATCATCATCATCATCATCATCATCATCATCATCATCATCATCATCATCATCATCATCATCATCATCTTCATCATCATCGTTGTGGTCGTCATCGTCATTGGTCACCATCATCATCATCATCATCATCATCGTCACCATCACCGTCATCATCATCATTATCATCATTTACTAAAACTCTGACGACAATCGACTGTGTTGGCGGTGGGTGGACCTCAATGACCCGGGTCGCCACCGCCATTCGATACGACGACGACGATGATGAAGAGCGCGACGCGGAGGTGTCTCAAGGCCCGGGCGCGCGCGCTCGCCGCCGCCGCGGCCGAGGCAGGGCGTGGCGTGGCGGGGCGGCTAGAAAACAATTGGTGGACAGATTTAATGCGTTCATTTGTTGACAAGTGGGTGGCGTGTGGTGGCGTGGTAGAACTAGACGGAATCAAGGGCGCCCCCGGCGGCGGGCTGGGCGCGGGCCGGGCAGGGCAGCGTGCGAAACAGATGTGTGCAGGCAGACCACGCGGGCGGCGGAGGCGGAAGAGCGGAACGCCCGCAGTGCTTCACGTGCCCTGGGATTAGACTAGCGTGAGAGAGAGAGAGAGAGAGAGAGAGAGAGAGAGAGAGAGAGAGGCACGAGCCGCCGCGGCCGCCGCTCAACTCTGATATGATATGCCTTTCGGTAATATATCTCCTCTTTTAAACTGTCAGTATCGAGCAGGCATGGAGGTGAGAAAAAAAAAAAACTGCGAATTATTATTGTGAGCCGTAGTTATATGTGCTTCCCCCGGTCTGTTGACATCAGCAGCACGAGTAATCAACGAAACAGGGATTTTGATCTAGACCTTCCTAAACCTACCAGCAGCATGAGCCCCCATACGACCAGCAACAGTGGCCGCCAATTATTATTTTTTCTCCATATGTGGCCCTGCTCCTAATTTGAATAACTTTTACAAGAGCAGACGTAGGCCGCTCCGCGCCACTGCAGGCCGCTGACGGGGGCGGCGAGCACGCGGCCGAAGTAGCGCTCGAGATGAGGTGTGATTTATGATTCCATCACCGCGCGGAGCGGCCTGGCCGGGCCGGGCCTGGCCTCGCGAGCCATCGCGCGGCCCCAAGTGCTCAATTCCATATTCCATTCAGCGCGGTAAGGCGATACCTGCTCCGGGCGGCTCCCGACACGCGGCTGCGACAGGTGTAACCCGACACTTATCTTTGTGTCCCAAGGTGGCGCCGCGAGGTGCCAACAGACCACAGAGGGCTCGACAAACGCCGCTCTAACCTAATCAGCCCGTCAAGGTCGCGCGGGGGAACGTATGATCGCGGGCCGGCCGCGGGGTCAGAGCCGCGAGTCGGCGCCGCGAGCGACCACGCGCTTCCTGGGCCGGATCCGGGAGGGGGAGGGGGAATCACTAACACGAAATGTGCACAATGGTTTTTTCGACTTCAGAATATTTTTTTTTTAAGAAAATTTCTGTCACTTTTTGATAAATTTTGATCTTTTACCCTCATTTCTGAATTGAACAGTTTTTATTTTAGTTTTTAGTTTCGTTTTTCTCGATTTTGCGAATTTTTCTGTGTATGTCATTTTCATTTTTTTTAATGATATTTTTGGGGCCGTACAATGATTTTTCGAAGTGATTTCCGCTCCCCTCGGGCGGATCACCCCGCCCCGCCGGGGGCCCACCAGCTGCGGTCCCCAATCACATGCAAACAGGCGCCGAGACGCCTTACCTTACCTTGATTTTCTCCTGGCCGGTGTCAGGGTCGCAGGATGCCTTGAGGCTCAGGAGTGGGCCCTGCTCCATCTGCTGGCGCCTGCAACGGAAAACGATACGCATTACCATTTCTGTTCCTCATTTCTACGGGCTGCCCGCTCAGCGCGGCGCTGCTCGACTCGCGTATAAAACGGGAGCAAAAATCCGAAAAGCCCACATTTTTCAATGTGGGCATGAGAGGCTTCACGTGCTTGGTAACGCAGCAGTTACCCCGATCTTAGTTACAAGTACTAAACGGCAAATTGAAATATGAACCAACTCGAAGTGTCGTAAGAGATACTGGACAGGCTATGTACACATATTCTATTACTATTTTCAGACTCCCTGGTAGTGCAACTGAGCTCGTGAGGCTGCATCCGGGAGATAATAGTAAACTCACAAACTATTCCTAACAGACGATGGTGTTGCATACACTGAATACTTTTGTACATTTAACTCAGAAATGTGTTGCTGTTGCATTAACCGTATTAGATTTATGCACGTTAAATTGAACCTCTAAGTGGTCACTTGCATAGGTATTCTAAAAGTATACTTAGAAAGTGCATTAAAAAAGAAAGCAAAATATATGTCCCAATTTATTTCTCATAAATATTTCTCTTTTTTACACATGACAACTATCAATGTATACAGTTCTATTTCATCTCATAATTTTAAAGTTAACACATCTCATTATTCATTTATTCCCAACTTAGTTAGGTATTTGCGGTTAACGAAGAAACATTGATAAGTTTTTCGAGATATCAGGGCAATTGCGAAGGACAATAGGCGACTGCGGGCAGGCCGGAGCCCGCCCCCTGGCCCGCCACGGCCTCGCCCGTGCCTGCAGACAGACGGACGCCTTGCCCATCTGACAATAGCCAGCCTAGCCTAGCGACCCCCCCCCCTCCCCCCGGGCCCGTCTGGTCCTCTCAGGTAGCGAACGAGAAAGTCTCAGTCCAGTACTTATCTTAATTTCTTTTTTTTCTCCTTTTTTCTTGGTGCGTTAAAATTAATTTTCGAACGGATATGGAAACGGAATCAGAGGCTTACCCTGCCTTATGTGCACGTTAGCACCACTTGAGCCGGCCGATCCCTATTCTAACGATCCAGCCCGGACCTGCGAGAGGCTTGTCAGCGAGCCGCGCCGTCTGGAGTGATGCCTCTCTCGTATCTTTTGATCGGAAAGTCGTACGATCGTGATTCAAATATTATTTTTTATCTACTTAAAATTCAGAGGCGAATGGTTAAGAACGCATGCTTTTCGAACAGCATTTTATTTCGCACGTGCTAAAATTTGGCATGTAGACATCGGCCGGACAATTGCCGGCCCTGCCCGTCAGACAATGACAATAGACACCCGGCCCGGCTGGCCCAGCCGCTCCCGCCGCCAGCCCGGGCCCCGCCGCCCGGGCCCCGGGCCGGCCGGTCCTCACAGGTAGCGAACGAGAAAGACCCAAAAGCTTGTCTTAAGGCTTCGCCGTGTGCGCTTTAGCGCACGCGAAGCCTAATAAGGGAGAACCCCACTCTCCGCTCCGCCCAATCTTGGCGGAGCCTGATTCCGATTATGACAGACATCAACAAAACAAGGATGTGAGCGCAGATGTGCCGAGCCAGCACCAGTGAGTCATTACACTTCGGCCCTTACTGGAGAAAGCCAGTCGGCAGCCCTTTTCATACACACGATTCATCAACATGTGCCGCGGCGAGGCGAGGCGAGGGGCCCAGCCCAGCCCAGCCCAGCGCAGCGGAGCGGACCCACGCCATACCGTGCCCCCGCGCGTGGGAAAGCCAAGTGCGGCGCCGAGGGAAACGCGCCGCCCCGAAAGGAGAAAACAAAAACAAATGAATTGTTCGATCAAAGTCAGCGGTGATAGCGCGGAGCAAGCGAGTTGTATATACACGTGCCAGTAAGCTACACACACGCCATTTCGGTTAGCTGTTTTCGTCTCATGGCGGAGGGCACTCAGTCAGCGGCTGATGAACTGACGCAGCAATCAGCCACCTGTGCAACTCAGCCCGCTCCGGCGCTGCGCTGCACCGCCTGCGGGGCTGCTGGGGTGGCCTGCTCCACGGCCTTGAGGGTCTCCACCCCGCACTGCACTGAGCTGTCCGCGGGGTCCGTGCAGCAGCAGCGGCAGCAGTAGTAGCAGCAGCAGCAGCAGCAGCAGTGCACCCGAGTGCACCCGACAACCACAAGTACACCGCAGCGGTGCGAACCGCAATCAGAGCTCAGCTCGCGTGTGAGGCCGCAGCCATGCCATCGCAGCGCCACCGGCCACCGCACACAGTACAGTAGCGCACGCGGCTGCTCGGCCGCGTGATTCAGATTTCCCGGGAAAAAGGAGAGGAACCTCTCCTCCTCCTCCTCCTCCTCACACTCCAACTACTTGCGGGGAAAACAAGCAACTCGGAAATTTTTTTACACCTCGTCATTGTTCAGAAAAAAAATAAGAAAAATTCAGAAAAAATCAGAAAAATTAAGAAAAAAAACTCAGGAACATTTAGTAAAATATTCAAGGTAATTCACCAAAAAAATCACGAAAATTAGGAAAAACTCCTATCAAAACTTCTCTCTTTTTTTTTTTAATCACAAAAATTAACAAAATTTGTACCCCAAAGTTCAGAGTTGTTTCCCCCTCGCTCCTAACTTCTTCGTCTTCTCGTCCTCCTCCACTCCTTTAGGCCGGCGCAGCAGATGACTTCGATGAACCGCATAAAAATAATACAACTGCGACGACAGAGGGGTGTAACGCACGTGTGCCATCGGGCCGCGCCCGCGTGTGAAGCGCCTAGCGTGCGTGCGTGTGCGTGTGCGTGTGTGTGTGTATGTGTGTGCGCGCGCGCAGCACAGAGTCATTCGATCTCGGTGAGACCTAACGACGAGTCCGCATGCAGTGAGCACACGGCCACCGCGCGTACGGTAACTCGAATTGCATGATGCACGCAGACGGTCGGCGGGACCTTCGCAGTAAGGAATGAGAAAGAAAAAATGCAGGGGTAATCCTTTCTTTGAAATGAAATGACACGTTCCAGGGTTGATGCATGTTTACAAAATCTTTCTTCAGAAAGAAGTGACGATGGTAATACTTCCTGTGAAATGTCTACAAAAAATTCAGAATTTAAAATTCAAATTTTAGAAAAAAAAAGAAAAAAAATACAAAAAAATTAGTAGAGAATCAGGGAAATTCGGGAATATTCACAAAAAAAAAAACAACGTAAAATTCAAGTAAGAATTCACAAAAAAAAAAATCACTACAATTCAGAATGTGTGTACACCGAAATTCAGTTGTACCCCCATCGGCCGGGCTCCGCCGCCTGGCGCATTGCAGGGGTTGCAAGGACTCGTGTGCGCGGCCCAGCTGAGCTGAGTGCGGCGCTCCCGCCGGTCCGGCCCGCCGCGGGGCCCCACCCAGCCGCAACCTGATTTATGGATTAAGAGGAAGCGATCCCGACCCGCTAATGAAGGATGATGAACACCGCGTCAGGACCTCCGGGAGGATCCGGCCCGGCCGATCCGCTAGTCATCACACGCTCGGAGAAATACCACGCACATACGCACACACACACGCGCGCGCGCACATACACACACACACCACGGCTCAATAACACGTGCTGTTTTTATATCCATCAACCTTTGCGAAAAATGAAAAGGGAGCCATAGAATCGACGGCAATAAGACGGACAGCGCTGCGAGAGCAACACAACACAAATTTTTAATTTAGAGTAAAGGGCTTGACAATCAACAACCGACAGAGGAAGCGAAAAGGCACCCAGCGGAGGTGCAAGGGAAGTCTGCAGGGTGGGCCTCTGTGGGTTTGCAGGTCCGGCCGGGGGCCGGGTGGGGTGGGGCCGCGGGGCGGGGCGGGCCGGTGCAGTAGCGGCGGACAGGCGGCCAACGAGTCAGGGGCGGGGCGGGGCGGGGCGGCCCACGCGGCCGTGACGTCATGCCGGCGCCACGCCGCGCCACCGACCGAAACATTTCAATGGAAATCATTGCAAGGGGGCTCCATTCAGTGCCGATATCACTCGCCGCGCTCGTGTGTGTGTGTGTGAGTGTGTGTGTGTGTGAAAGGGGGTGAGGAGGAGGAGGGGGGGGGGCGTAATCGCGGGAAGTAAAGGCAGGTGGAGGTATATGGGAGGAGAGGGGGAGTTGGGGGTTCGAAAGGTCACACCAGCATTGTGTACAGCCCGGCGGGACTCGCGGAACTGAGGCGAGCCGGGGTCAACCTGGTTCGATAGGTAGTGTGTAGTCCAAGGTAGCTCGCTGCGAGGCGACCACATCCCATGTCGCAACCTACACTCGAACTTTATCCGCCAGCCACGAAAATTTGGCACCGCATACGTGCACGAGCACTGCTAGAAATGCACTCTGCAAAGCCAAACAATTTACGGGAGAGCCGAGTCGCATTGACAAGAGCTAAGCAACAAATTAAAGTTGGCGCCAATTTTCTCTCCATTACTTTTTTTTTTATTACAATGTGGCATAGATCGGATCGATTCATATCGACCGGATTCGCCACAGCTCGCCTCGCTCCCCGCCTTTGGAGTCATTTACCACCGTGTCTGAAGTACAATGTCACCCACCGCTGCTGAGGTGGTGGGGCGGGGCGGGGCGGGGCGCGTCAGGCTGCGGGGCCTCAGCGATATGCGTAGTGGGTGTTTTCATGTGCGTGGTGATTGTCGAGTTAATGAGCTCGCCTTGCCTCATACTCAGGTCACGGCGATATACACAATATCGGCCGCAAAGAGAACAAGAAAAATCAATTGGCTTCATCCGCCACTACACGTTTAAACCCTCTCTTTTTTTGGTTCCCTTTTCTTTTCACCGCGGCGCAGGCGAGAAGGCGGCATCGGCAAAGAAAATCTCTTTGAGAGGGAATTTATATCACCGGCCGAGGAGGATCTCATTATATTATTTCCCATAGATGACGACGGCGGTGATGGCGGTGACGCCGACGCAGAGATATATATTTTTCGTGGACGCGCACCGCACGCCCCGGAGCGCGCCGCGCCGGGGACTTCTCCGACACAGAGAAGAGATTTCTGACAGAGCCGCCCCGCCCGGCCTATCTCGCTTATGACGCAGTCTCGGATTATTTTGCTGCCTCATATTTTACCGGGGAATAAGATGAGCGCCAGAGCTCCGCACTAACTCGGAGTGGGAGTTGGGAGTCCAACAAATGGGTGCTCACCTCGAGCAGCGCGCAGCGGCGGCACGACAGCCGCTGCCACGGTAGGGCAACTCGTGTTTGCAAACGCAAAACGCGAAAGCAAAAGAAACACACACAAAAAACTAGTTTAAATAAAAATTGGAACATCGCGAAATAGTTTGGAGGTGAGCGTCACATTCCCGGGGGGAGAGCCTAATGGTCAAGATCACCAAGAGACGCATGTGCTTGTTTGTCTCAAGAGCAATTTGGCGCGAAGACCAAGCCCAACTTAGACTTGGGCCAAGAACATGCGTGTTCTATTCAAGTGCGAAGGGAAACATTTTGAGAATAATTGCGAGGTTGCTTTGAAAGTCGAAATACGCAGCACCCAAGACAATGGTTCTCGAGATCATCAAGTATTTCGCATTCAATTCATTCAAACCTATCTTGCAGGATTCAAGAACACAGTGTTTTGGGTGATGAAACTCACGTGCGGAGGAGCACAGCGGCAAATTCGACAAGTTCTCGGACCCAGCTCCGCCACCCCCTTCCCCAATCCACCTCCACCTTAACCTGCACCTACGCCCCCCCGACAGACCACAGCGCAGCAGCCCAACTCAGCCGTGTGAGAACGCACCAACCGGGGAGGAATTTTCAGAATCAATCGACCGTGCTGTGCGCAGCGCGCGGCAGCATCCTCCACAGTGTTGCGACACGTCCGATGATAGCATCTCATCTCATTATAACTCCTTCTCCTCCTGTGCGGGGGGGGGGGGGAGAAAGAGAGGGATGCACACGGTTTCCTAATATGAACAACAACACAAGCGTGACTGCGGGCCCGGCCGGCCGGATCAAGCCAGTAAGCCACGCGGACAAAGCCGCGGGCGCCTGCAGCAATGTTTCGACCAACACACACACACACACACACACACACACACACACACACACACACACACACACACACACACACACAACAGAGGAAATTAAACACCTGTGCGAAAGGCTCAAAGGCTCCGTGTTGGCGGCACAGGTGCGGCAGCTTACAGCAGCAGCACACACAAGGCGACATGAGCGTGAGAGCCGCGCCACGTTATGGCCGGACGAGCTTCCTCAACTTCATGAAGTACTAAATCAAAGCGCTGTTGCAGGACGCGACGAGGAGCACCGCTGGGCCGCGAGCCCAAGAGAGAAACAACTCCGAATTTCGGTGAGCACATTATGTGACTTTAACTGGATTTTCGTGATTTTTTTTTTTTACTTGAATGTTACATAAATATTTGTGAATCCTCCTGAATTTTCCGGAATTTTCCCGAAATTTTCCTGAATTTACGAGGTGTACAAAAAATTCAGAGTGGTTTGGCCCTCGCGCGAGCCGCAGCAGTCCAGCAGCTTAGCTTCAGCCGCTTCAGCCCACGCAAAAACATATCGGCCGCTAAAAAGGGACGCATCCTAACGGGTTCTCCGCAGCCGCCATTATACAATAGCAGGACGGGTCCGGCCCGAGGAAACTGGTGCTACTCGTGAAGGAAAACGCACGACGGCGTCGTAAGTCACACGACCAAGACACGACGTTCCCCTCTCTCCCTTTCCTCCCTCACTCCCTCCCTCCCCCTCTACCTGCTCCTCTCTCTCTCCCTCTCTCTCCGTCCTTCATATTTTCAGCAGCGCATGACGCGCTCGCGCGCGAGACCTTTCCGCTCTCATACAAAAGACGCGGTAACACGTAAGTCGAAGGGAGCGGAAGCGGCGGTGCGAGGCGGCGGGCGGCGGGCGCGCGGAGAAGTTCAAACGGGCGCCGCGCCCCAAAAGTTCACCGGCGTCGTTTGCATTTCACGTGTGGGAATAACACTTCGGCCAGGCCCGGCCCGGCCCGGGCCGCCCGCAACACAAAAGGCCTTCTGCTGTGCTAGCACGCAACAAAACTACCCGACACGGCGCGGCGGCCGGCCCGGCAGCAGAGCGCAGCGCTTATGAAGCAATTATGACATATTTTCTTGACTCCCTATTATCTCCCTATCGTCATCTAACCGAAATTAATATAAACGCACGAAGGGCGGGGACGCTGGCGCTCGGCGCTCGGCCCGCGGCCGCGCTCGCCAGGGTGCAGCGGCGGCGAGGAATGTTGAATTTTTATCTCGTTTTGGGTGATGAGAGCAGCTTGCTCCTGAGATAGCGAAGCAGTGGGCATCGCTGCTGACATGTTAAGAGAGGTGCTGCGCTTCTCCTGCTTGGGAGAGCGAGTATGTGAGTGCGAGCGTACAGGCGCAGCAGTGCTCGTGTGCGCGCTCGCGTGTGTGTGTGTGTGTGAGAGAGAGAGAGAGAGTGAAGGATCATTACTCCGCCGTCCGGGTCCGCCCCGCACCGAGTCCTCAAGGTCGCCGCTCCCCCTCCCCCCCTCCCGTTCACAGCGCTTTTCCTTCCCTCTCCTGCTCTTCTACAGCAGCGACGCGGCGGCGCGGCTCTTCGCGTAGGACGCCTCCGGTAAACGACTCTATTCCCCGGCCGGTCCGAGCCGGACTGGGCCGCGGACACCACTATTTGCATTCCAGCACATCACCGATTACATACGCGGGGCGGGCAGGGCGCCGCGCCGGCAAGGAGTCCTTCACTCAAAAAAAAAAAAATCAGTCGTGTATGCAAGATCAGTAAAAAAAGGAAAAAAACAGGAAAAAAATCAAGAAAATCAGAAAACTCAGAAAAATAATAGTAAAAATCGAATAGAATAACGACAAACTAGAAAAATCAGAAAAACTGGCGCACACTTGAATTTATAGTGAAGAGCCCCTCGGGCGCCGGCCACGCGGGACACTCGAGTAAAACCATAAAAATGGAGCGCCTTTCCCCCCCAGAGCCGCTGCTGCAGCCTCCGCGAGGAATGTCGCGTCACGTGAGCGCCCCGCCCCGCCCCGCCCCGCCCCGCCCCGCCCCGCCCCGGCCCGGACGACCTTGGCGCAGCGATTACTGTACTTTTATGGCGAGCGGGTGTCAAAGCTCGCCCCGGCCCGGCCCGGCCCGGCCCGGCCCGCGGGGTCATGAGGACTATGGTGCCTGATTGCAGCGGCCGAGCCGCGTGCAAGCGCGCCACCGGCGCTGCTGCAGCGGCAGCAATGAGGTGCTAAGAGATATCATTAGTTAGTTACTGCTTAGTGCCAAGGATAAAAGAGAGAAAAAAACTGCACGGAGGATATTATGAGCTCAGCTGCGCACAAAAAAAAAAAGAATAGCGACGGCGGGAAAAAAATACCGATTAATTTTGCGCTTCTAATAGACTGATCGTTAAAAAGTCTAAATTAAAAAAAAAAAAAAAATTACAGCGGATACATTTGCATTATTTGGTGTGTCGAAATGTCGAATGCAAAAAGGATGCATCGATCCTTATCATCTTTCTGCTCAGCTCAGCTCACAAAACGATCAGAAAAATATTGACAACCGCGTTCAGTTTGGGCGAGGCCTGGTCAGGTCAGGCCTGGCAGCGCAGCAGGGCGGGCCCCTCGAATGCTGCTGCACTGTACGTTCGCACTGCTGCCGTGCTCCCAAGTGACACCGCCCTTATCTGGTTTGAATACAATGCCCCGCTCAAATATATATATATAAATCCGCCGCGACCAGCACAGGCGACACACATCTCTCCGCGCGACAAAGTGGGTACACACACGACACGATTTGTAGAGCTCGGCAGGCAAACAAGGCGGGGTGAGAACAACGCCCCCCGTTATTATGTGCGCAATGATGTCGGCCAATACACCTCCGAAGACAAGTGAGAAGAAGGCGCCATTATCATAATCAATTCCTGCCGCTCGGGCCCCCTCTGCGCCTAGCAGCACACGGAGGGAGCCAACGCTTTGCAAGCAGAGCGCGCATGCAGCATTGCACACACCGAACGTAAATCACAAACCACAATGGCGCGAGGAGCTTTTAATCGATTACATACCCCGTTTGAAAGGAGGTCGCAGCAGCGCAGCCCGGCTGGCCCGCGCAGGTTCCACAGGGAAACAGCTTGGAATTTTCGTGTGAATATTTTGTGAATTTTTAGCGAATTTTTTTAATAGAGGTTTTGATAATTTTCCTCGGGATTTTCACTTGAATTTTGCCTACATTTTGTGAATTTCGCCGATTTTTTTTTTAAATCCTAAATTTATGTGAGTAATTTTGTAAGTTTTTCCGAAGAATAAGGTGTGCGAAAATGCCACGGCATGAGATCTCACTACATGTGTTGAAGTGAAACAGTAGGGTGTATGTATACACACACTGACACACACATACATACAAGACCCCTACGCATTAACAATATATGCAGGCGTCGTGCGTTAAGTTTTAGCTACGCTGCTCAGTCCGCGATCAAAATCCGCTGGCCGGTCGGGACGGAGCGTTTCTCAACCCGGTCGCTCTGGTCGGCTGCTGCTGCCGCGGCCGCGGCAATGGTAGTGGTGGTGGTCGCTCACTAGCATGCGTGATGTGCAAGAGACTAACCTACCTGAAGAGGAGCGAGGCGGGGCGCGGGGCGGGGCGCGAGGAGGAGAGGAGACCCCAAGGCTGATCATCAAATGTTGCGAGCTCCGCGCGCGGCCGGACCCAAATTGATAGCAGCAGCAAGGATAGGTGAATATAACGTAAAGGAAAGATGTGATTGGCATGTCGGGTCGGGGCATCGCGGGGAAAATAACAGACGACAGGAGGGCGCCGCGAGATGAGAGAAGATGTGTACGGACTGAGGGGAAGGAGGGGGAGGGGGGGCGACGGACTGGCGGACTGTCCTTCAAACTGCGTCCAATACTCAGGTACTGCATAACATTTAGGGAAACGTTTAAGTTGTAACATTTACACACTAAGTATTTCCAAGATGGATAGAGGATTTGCTGAGCGGCTGTACCGGTGCTGTGTGTACCGGTGCGTGTGCAGCACAGGCTAACCCGCACGCAAGCGGCCCTGCCTGCACTGAGAGAGGGAATTCCTGTACGCACGCGTCGCGCAGGCGCGTACATATTCCTAGGGGTAGGGGCCCACCCCGGTCCGCTCCGCTCCGCTCTGGGCCCACACATTTTTTATGATCCCACACCACCTGCTGAACTTTATCTGGCCCATTTCGATCACGAGATGGGAATGTACCGATAGCATATTGGAACCGTAAAAATTAGTAGTGCTAGTGTCAGTAATGTAATCAATTTCAACCGTTCTGTCCTATTTCTTTTTTACAGACCGAAAAGATTTCATTTTTTTTTTTTTTTTTTTTTTTTTTTTTTTTGCAAGGTCTTTTTTCTTTGAAATATGCATAGAGCACACAGCACACTATTGACAAATATTGATTGAAAAACCCAAAAATAAACTTACAAGTTTTTTTAAAAAAAAATTAACTTAAATATGGGAGTGACATGACCTTTGCCCTTTCGCCTCTCTCCTCCCTCCGGTCTGCCCGCAGAGGTCGCTGACCTGTCAGCCCTGCTGCGCGCCGCTCCGCGCCGGACCCGCGCGAAGCCGTTTGGAGCGCATCGCGATATTCAACAGAAACGGAAAGAACTGTGCGGCACCCGCGGCCGCCGTGCGCGCGCCCGCTGCTCACGTTCTATTAGCAAATGCAAATGGCGCTCCTGCGGCGCGTAAGTCATACGCTGGTCAGATAAGACGCTGCCGCTGCGTGATTTTATTTGTTGGAAAGAAAATAGCAGCAGAAAATGGGAAGTACAGGAGACTCGAGGGGAAAACAACTCTGAATTTCGGTGTACACATTTCACAATTTTTTTGGTGAATTTTTACAGAATTTTTGTGAATTTTCACTTGAATTGAATCTACATTTTTGAGAACTTTTCCTAATTTTACAGAATATTAGTTTATTTCTCTAATTAACAATAATTCTGAATTTTTCTGTTTTTTTTTAATGAATTTTTCTCAAATATTCTGAATTACGAGGTGTACAAAAATTTCAGAGTTGTTTCCCCCTCGAGGAGACTGCTCTCAGCAAGGTTCTCGCCCGATGTAACCCGCGCTGTGGTCAAAAATGGCTCGAGTGACAGCGCCGAAATAAATGCAATTCGTATTCGTCTGTCCTCGTTTGTGGGAGTACGCGTCCCGGAGACAGAAAGAGAGGAAATCGAGAGCGATGAGGTGTGAGTGAGTGAGTGAGTAAGAGAGTGTTGTGCGTGACAGAGAGAGAGAGAGAGAGAGAGAGAGAGAGAGAGAGAGAGAGAGAGAGAGAGAGAGAGAGAGAGAGAGAGAGAGAGAGAGAGAGAGAGAGAGAGAGAGAGAGAGAGAGACTGGACGGAGGTGTGCTCCGTGCTCCGCGCGCCAAACGGTGAGTGCATCCAAAATAACGAGGTTCGGACCATAACATGTTGCAGAGCAGCGAGCGGCGCGGCGACGGCCGGCGCAGCTCGCCGGGACAGAAGAGCGAGGAAAAAAAAGGACAAAAGGTGATAATGGATCGATACACCTCCTCGCGCGATGACAACGGCGTTGCGAGGTTGCTGACAGCAATCATGTGGGCCGCTGGACATGCAAGCAGGCAAAAACAAATTTGCATTTCTCCTATTGATTATTTCAACGAGGGTCCGCGAGGAACGGAGAGGGGGGAAGGGAAAAAAAAGCGCAAGGAGAACACCACACACATACACAACTATCTTCTTTGCAATCGTAAAACATGACGCGAATCAAAATGAAATAAATTCCGACGGTCGGTAATGTCCCGCTGTCACCGGCGGCGCTAGCATGCGGGCCACACACACACTCGCATGACGTGTTTGTAAATCTCTGTGTGTGTGTGTGTGTGAGCGCGACCGTCGACAGCCCCGCTGTTCACTCTTTCGACGAATTTAAATAATACGCGATATATACACTGTGTGGGCAGGAGCAGCAGCAGCAGGGCTCTTTGCCTATTGCCATTGCGCAACAGCCGAATAATTGCCTAGTATAATGCGACTCGTGTGGGAAAGGAAAACACAGACAAAACCCGCACGCACACACACACAGACACCACACACGCACACAGTGCGATGCCCCAGCAGCAGCGTGTTGCTGCTGTTATGCCAAAATATGGGTCGAACCGGTCCGGGTCGGGACGGGCCCGGGCCGCGAGGGACGGACCGGCGAACACCGCCGCGCCAGCCGCCACCGCCACCGACGCCCCGCCCCGCCCGAAAAAACTCGTCGACAATTACGCATGCAGCAGCGGGTCAGGTCCTACTGGACGGGGCGGGTTGGGGCGGCCCCGTTACTGACCGTCACGAAAGGGGCGTGTTTGGTGACGATCGAACCGCGCCCGGTCAGGCCCGGCCCGCCGCGGGCTTAAGCTAACGCGTGAAAATAGACTATTTCTATGCGCGAAAAATTCTCTTGGTGAGCGCGCGGTCACACAGTCACACACCTCCTCTCTGCCGCGCAGACGGTAATAATGCATTTGCTCCTCGACATTTTACAGTCTAAATCTTGTACAAAGCGCTTTTTTAGTCTACAAAGAATTCTGTACAACTGTAACATACAGGAAATTTCCTTGCAAAACAAAAAAAAAATTCTTTGAAGAACAATTTTCTTTTCTTTGTATTAGAAATTTTTTTCTTTCTATTGCAAAAAAGAATTCGGCTTCGTATTGAGGTTGCACAGAATTAGTTTGTAATACAAGAATTTTCTTTGTACAGGCACTAAATCCTTCTGACCTTTTTTTAAAAATATGCAGCTACAGATTTTATATCAACAAACATGCTCTATTTATACGCATAATTTTGTGTGTAGCTACGGACAAAATTGTCCATGGTCAGCTTAGGCACAAAATTATGCGTTAATAGAGCATGTTTACAGATATCTGTACCTGCGTTAAAAGAAGTTTGTAAGAATTTAGTGTGTAAGAATTTAGTGAGTAAGAATTTAAGAGAGTAGTGAGAAGAAAGGGTTAGTACGACCATCAGTAGACACACGTGGGGCGCGGCGGGGCGTGGCGTATGGCGGGGCGGGGCGGGGAGGGGTGCGGCGGCGGGGCGGAGCACCTCACCCGATAGAGGTGGCATCGGCGGTCGCAACGCGCGGCCCCTCTTTTGTATGGATCCCTGTTTGCCCTGCCCTGAGCGACACACACACACACACACACCACCGGATTTCCGCCGAGACCTGTTGTACGATTGTACGCGAGCTCTCTGGGCGTGGGCCTGTCGCAATGGGTCTGCTGCCCGTCGATACTACAGACGCCCCGTTCAGAGAGCAGCACCACGTCATCGACTCTCCCCGGCGCGCCCAAAGACAGACAGACAGACAGACACCTCTCTTCTCCTAAACCTATACAGATTGCTTCGAAAAACTGCTTTTCATATTCTTTTCAAAGGTGCAGCGACAACACGGCGTAATAGCACGCTCACTACACGAGACCATTTGCCAACAAAAATGCAAAATTGCCGCAAACGTAAATGTACAAGAGGCGCGGCGCTGCCGTGCAGAGAGGGTTGTTAGGCCGTTTTATTAGCCTCCATCTGTCCGCGGCGGCGACGGTAGCGAGCGGCCGGCGACCGCGCCGCCGCTGGTAATGAAATGTGCCGTCCGCTATCCACTCCAGCGCGGCCCGGCCCGGCCCGTCCGAGCAGCGGCGGTGATTGCCTCCTGGTAGGCGCTATCAGCTACCGTCGCAGCAGTGTTACCAGCCCACGCGGCGGCGGCGGCGGAGCGGCGGCAGCGCGCGGCCCACGCATCGCCTTCAGCCGTCAGCAGCAGCAGCGGCAGCAGCAGCAGCAGTCGCGTCAGAGCAGCGTGCCTTACCTGCAAGCAGAGCACAACAGCAGCCCGTCAGACACGCGACTTATACAGAGCAGACCTCACCTTCGCCTCACTATACACCGGCATTAACCTTCCACCAAAAAAAAAAAATATATATTATATATAAATATATCACATCAACCTCGTAAGCGTGCGCAACACATATGACATGACACACTTGCCACGGGTCACGTCACTCCTGCAGAGCGATTCCACACAGCGTTAAGTAGTGTCCTCTCTCTCTCTCTCTCTCTCTCTCTCTCTCTCTCTCTCTCTCTCTCTCTCTCTCTCTCTCTCTCTCTCTCTCTCTCGCTCCTTATGGCCTGTGCACCATCACTGCGACAAGGACAGAGAGAGAGAGATGAAACCACTGTGCGGAATCACCCTTCCTGCGCTGTCCGGCCCGGCCCGGCCCGGCCCTGCCGCAGCGGCATGGCGTGTGATTGGGTCCGCATTACCGATCCGTCACAGATCTACCGATAGCACGGGTAGTGTGAATAACGAGCGCCTTGCGACACCCAGCTGTCGTGCCTATAAGGGCTCACTCTCTCTCTCTCTCACTCTATCCATCCGCGGCGCGGCGCGACCCGTCAGGCTATTAGCCGCTGGATACGACGGCCGAGCCGAGCTGCTTGGCTAATTAAGACAAGTCGCCCCAGTTTGACCGGCCCTGCTGGAGTGGCGGGGGCGGGCGGGGGTGTGGTCTTGTCCAGCGCGACTGCCAATAAGCAGTCACATTTAACAACAATCACGCGCGACAAATGACTCGCGACTCGCGCGCTCGCAAGCTTTGCTCGCAAGGCTGCGCGCTCTGCCAGGTCCGCCGCCGCCGCCGGCAGTGCTCCGGCAGCAGGTGAAGCAGTGCACCGCGCGCGCCCACGCCCGCCACGCGCCGCCACGCGCCGCCGGCCCGGCGCCCAGTCAGGCAGAACCGATACAAACAGCATGGCGAGGGCGGTTGGCGTGCCCGGTCGAAACAAGGGGACCGCACTAGGCGCCATCATATATACCACGAAAAAGTTAAACGGAAAAAAATACTTAAAAGAAAAAGCTGCCCGTTTTTATTTTATGAAAAATAATGATTTTCAAACCGATGAAACAATTAGCCAATACAGCGGCACATTGCCCCTGCTGCCCGCGCCCACATCCTGAGATTTCCTAACCTACAGGAATCGGTCGAGACATGGTATTCAGTCAGCGAGGCAGCTCTTCGCTCAGCGGCTCCGTTCAACTCAGCTGACAGCTGAGTTGGCCGCGGGGCTTGCGGGCCGCGCTGACGGGACGGGTACCGAGTAGCGCGGGGGCCCCTCGCGTCACGTGACCGCTAATGACAGCCGCGGTGGGGCCGGCGGACCGGTTAGAGAAGTGGCGACCATTTGCCACTAGCGCCACCCGAGCACGCGCAATGAGGCCGCCGCACTGCGCGCATGCCCGGGGCGGACAGTCCATCACCAGCGAGCAGTCCAGCACCGCGGCTCCGGCTCCAGCCCCGGCTCCAGCCCCGGCTCCAGCCCCGGCTCCAGCCCCGGCTCCAGCCCCGGCTCCAGCCGCGGCTCCAGCCCAGGCTCGAGCCCAGGCTCCAGCCCAGGCTCCAGCCCAGGCTCCAGCCCAGGCTCCAGCCCAGGCTCCAGCCCAGGCTCCAGCCCAGGCTCCAGCCCAGGCTCCAGCCCAGGCTCCAGCCCAGGCTCCAGCCCAGGCTCCAGCCCAGGCTCCAGCGACCCCTGCATCCCTGGCGCGCCAGCCAGAGCTCAATCACGTATGCAAATGTTGTTACACTCATTTTTATCTCGTTACCCTACCCCCTTCAGCCGCGCCGCGCTCCGCTTCAACCCTTTTCCATCATGCCTCAACGTGGAGACAATGCGCACCCCTGCAGTCCCGGCCCGGCCCAGGTACAGACGCTGCCTCGGGCTCCAGCGCGCATGCGCTGTGCATGGACGCGGCACTGCGTCGTGGTCGTGGTCATCTCTACCTGCAACATTCTGTGTGTCGTGCGCTCTTGCTCTGTCCTTTTTGCATTTACGCGCAGGGCTGAGCTGATGTGCGTGCCCGGGGAGGGACAGAGAGGGAGAGAGGAAGAAGAGGACCCGAAGAGAGGGTGTAAACCGGTTACTCGTCGTCCAGTTTATGCGTGCCGTTAGGGACCACCAGGGCGGCGGGCCGGGCCGGGCTGACACTAGGGCAGCGAAGCGCTCGCAACGCGGAGAGTCGCTTTTTGACGAGGAAAAGACGGAGGGAAGAGTGTCCAAGTACTAAGTAACCTTAGGGTTAAAAACAGTAGAATTCACTTTTTAAAAAAATGGACTGCATACATAACAAACTTTATGCAACATTTTAAGGGAAAAAAGGATTTAAAAAAGAAAAATTAAAGCTTGGTGTAATAAGAACTAAGTCCTGTTGCGTTGAGAACGAAAAATTCGTTATCTCAACTAGTGTTCGTTAACGCAACGGCTTTCGTTTCTGCAATCAGATGTATTCGCTTCGTCAACGATCTGTTCGCTGGTACATCGAAAAATTTGTTTCAGCAGCAAATAAATCTTCATTAAAACAACCAATATTTCGTTCCCACAACGAATTATTTTAGTTTGCTCCGCAAATCAAATCAAACATGAGTTGAAGCAACGAATGTTTTTTTTTTCCCATGCACGACCTCTTCTCCCATTTCTCATACGATGGAATCAATAGGTGATCAAACGCGCGTCGTCGCCTCCCTCACCGCCGCGTACACCTTGTGGCGCTGAGCGCGCGGGCGGGCGGCGTCGCGCGAGTCGATACACATCTATGCGCGCACCACGCGGACAGCAACAATAGAAATAATAACAATCATCGCCATTATGACAGTCAAGGTCGCGCTGTGCGCCGAGGGGGCGCCGCCTCCGCCCCCACGCACTGTAGTGTAGTAGCCCCGCCCCGCCCCGCCCCGCCCCGCCCCGCCCCGCCCCGCGCAGACGATTCAGGCGCGCAAAACTCACGGGGCGGCGGAACGGGCACAACGACTCGACAGCGTTTATCAATATCCGCCGCCCCCTCCCCCCCAAAATCCGTCCCGCAGAGCCGAGCGTTTTGCACCTCACAATGAACGTCCTTAACCTCGCACAACCGCGCCGCTCGCGATTGATTCCCGTCTTTATACTCTGGACCCCGAGGCCGCGCGGCCGCGGCTGACCCTACCCGACCCGACCCGCTGCTTCTTATGACCAGTTCACTTCAGAGCCACACATGTAAACCCGGAGGATGTGGCAGTAAAGTACGCACAAACACACAAACACATAAGCACACAAACACGCACGCACACACACAGAGCCATGATGTCCCCGCGTGGCGGGCTGCACCGGGACCAGCCCAGCCGTCAGACTCCGAAGAGCGCTTTCGTATCTCCGCCCTCGTCACACGCACGGGTCCCGGCCACTAGGAGTGAGTGAGAGGGCACTACAAAACGATCTCTCTGAATCTGTGGGGGCAGGTCTACCGCGTCCGCGCGGGGTAATTGGATGGATGGACCTATCACCTCCTTCGCGTCGCTCACGTTTGTTCAAAAACTCGACTCGCGCGCCGAGGTCGTTATTACTATTGCTACCACTTTTACATATATCAAAGAAAACAAGGAATAAAATAAAATGTCAACAGCTCTCTTTGGGCCAACGACCCCAGGGCAGCAGGGACCGCGCGCCCGCGGCGCCCGCTCGCTCAGCCGCGCTGCAGCTGGCGTTGCATCAGCCGCATTAACAAAAGTGTCGCTGGTAATTAGAACAAGTGGCCTACTGGCTGTGCAGTGGGTCGGGCTGCAGCGCTGCAGCGCGGCCTCCCTCGCCGCGCCTCCCCGCCCCCGCGGCCGCGCTATATGCACTGCGTAACGCATCTACAGACGTGAGACGACAGTACCGCTCCTATGGCACCTTATTGCCAGTCTGAACTGCGACGACGCCCGAACAAGTGGAGGGGGAAACAACTATGAAATTTTTGTACACCTCGTAATTCAGGAAATTCAAAAAAATTCAGGTAATCCAGGAAAAAAAATAGTAAAAAAATACTTACGTAGCATTTAAGAAAAAGTCACCAAAATTTTTACACCTAAATTCAGAGTTGTTTCTCCCCCGAGGTGGCCTTGCTGATGGCGTTATTGTAAAACACGTCCGTCATTAAAAACTATTAATATTACTACCGGTTTAATTAATTAATTAATCGGTCCAGGTTCGTGATGAGCTTTCCGAGAGGCCGTTTAATTGATATAAAGCGATCAGCGGGCGGTGGCGGGGCGGGATTGGCGATGCTATCTTTCACTCATCACGGTTCGATGTTTAAACCACCCCGGGCTGGCGCTGCTGCTGGCGCGACGGGACAGGACGGCCGCCGAGATATGCATCTCTCTCCCTCTCCGAAAGGCGTCGCGGCGCGAGGCGTCGGAGAGGCGTCGCTCGGCGTCGCCCTCCTGCAGTCCGGACGCGCCGCAGGAAAAATCGCCGTTTCCGAACGGAATGGCCCGGGCCTGACCGGCATGGCCGGGGCGGGGCAAGGCGATGGCCATCAGCTGCGGCGCGGCGGGCCCGCGGGGTGCGGGTGCGGGTGCGGGTGGGGGGGGGGGGAGGCGCAATATGCAAATATTTATGGGGGACTGGTCAGAGAGGCGCTGATGGAGTGTCAGTCTAGTGTCTTCCCCGCCGCGCTGAATGATGGTGTGTGGCTGGTGGGCGTGGCGGGGCGTGGCGGGGCGTGGCGGGGGGTGTTCGGGGCGCGCCGGTTGACAGCGGCGACGCGACGCTCAGGCTCAGGGCCGCGACACGACACGTCGATGTGCCGGGTGATTTCGGGCCGTACCGGTTGTCAGCAGCACCGCCAGCACCTGCTGCAGCCCGGCCCGGCCACGCCCACACTATTTGCTCATTACGTTATCGCCCACCACACACACCTGACCTCACCTGCGCACCCGCGCGCGCCAGCAGAACAAAACGCACGACGACAAAAATTACAGACAACATGAAAAGAAATTTCTTTACACGAGGACATTAGTAAAACGATGACAGACAATCACGAAATGGAGTAATTAAATCACCACCGAACCACTACCGCACGACATTTCCGGAGAGTAGCAGTACGCGTTCCGTTGGAACAGGATGGCACCCCTGCGGCGAGGCGCGCTTTTTTTTTTTTAATTACCCTCGGGGGTGCATCCCTGCGAGTGCGCTCCCGGCGCAGGACAGCAGCGGCCACGCGCCGCGAGCAGGACAAGCAGACCGCGCGCCTGCCCGCCCGCCGACTCGATTGGCACTCGATCGACACACGCAGCGGGGTATATCGCGCGCCCGATTTTCCTATTTGGCCGCCATTCAGTCGTCACACTCGGCGCACACACACACACAACCCGCCCCTGGTCCGCCCGCAGGGGGGCGGGGCGTGGCGGGGGGCGGCGTCGCACCCTTAGGCGCTACCGGTGCAGTGCGGCGCGGCGGCGGCGGCGCCCCCGGGGGGAACTTTATTACAACTATTATTTCCAGCTGATCGGCGCGCTCCGCCGCCGCCGCCGCGACGCCCGCCGCGACCCTCCCCGCGTGATTGAAGGTTCGACGTCGCGAGTCTGACGGCCGCGGCGCGCGAGCCAAAGGGGTAGCCGAGCCGAGCCGAGCCGATGGGCGCGAGATGGAATGGGGATCGTTGGCAGGGCACCCATCACGTGTGCTACATACGTGTCAAAACGTAAAAAACCACACCATACAATCGATTTTTTTTTCTTTTTTTAAAAAATAATTACCTAGCTTGTGGTTGGTGGGCTCAACAAGGGCGTGATGCACGCACTGCGAGGGAGGGAAGCAAAACGTATACGTCGCATTCATAGAAAAAAAAAGGCTGGGACCTGACAGACGGTGCAGCGCACACGCGTAAGATTTTTTTTTAAGAAAAAAAGAAAAAAAAAGATGAAGTTTTGAATTGCTGCTGGATGCTTGCTACGTGACATTGACACGCTCAAAGAGTCAGATTTCTAATGAAAATTCACCTCTTTTTCTTTTCACGCTTAATGGTTGGCTTAAAGGCATGCACTGACGGATAAGAATTTTTCTATACATTTCTGTTGAACTGGGACGTTCCGCTCACTCCGTGGAGCGGACAGCTCACAGGTCCAGGACGGGAGCCAGATTGATTTGCAGAAAGTACAACACCAAGACAGCGCCGGGCGGCGGCATGGCGCGCGCGCCTCGCGTACTCCAAGAGGCGTGAAAACGCGTTACAACTGCACCACTTCTCCTAACAAATGAGGCCGGTGACGTGCGCCGCCATGCCTCCGGGAGGAGGACCCAGCCTGCGTATGCATACGGCACCGTGCGCGGGGCGGGGCGGGGCGGGGCAGGCTAATCCGGACGGGTATTGATACAGAACGCGTGCCCTGCCCCTACCCTTATACCCCCTCTGGCCTTATTCCCCCTTTCCGTCCGTGACCTTCATTTGCTCCAATCTGTCAATGTCAGGGGCTCCTTGCGGTCGCGCGGCGCGCTGCTCGCGGCCGAGCCAAAGGGACAGTGGTCGCCGCGACGTTTGACCGTTTGCAGCCGCGCGTCCGCGGATTAATTTGAAAAATTTTCATGGCCCATGTCGTGGTGGCAGCGCGCAAGTATTCGATATCTCGACATAATTCGTTATACTCTACGGCTCTTACGCTCCTCGCTATCCTTCTCTCTCTAGGTCAGGGAGAGTGAGACAGATAGAGGGGGAGTGGTTCGTAGCCGGGCCCAGACCCAAGGCGTGAGTGCCTCTACAATAGCAAGGATAATGAACAATAATCAGGAACATTATGCATTCGGATAACATCCCTGAGGCCAGCCGGGGGTCGAGGAGGAGGGGGGGATGTAAAGTGTAGGAAGCAGGGGGAGGGGGGGGGGGCTGAGGCAGGAAAAGGAGTACTAAGGAGGACGAACCGGCAACAACGAGAGGCGCTGGGGGACAAAGGTCGATAGGAAGTCGATACTCGTGCGTCTTGGGAAAAGGGACGGGCTGCCATAAGGACATCCACGAGAGAAAGAGAGAAAGAGAGAGAGAGAGAGAGAGAGAGAGAGAGAGAGAGAGAGAGAGAGAGAGAGAGAGAGAGAGAGAGAGAGAGGAGAGAGAGAGAGAATCGTGTACGTACTGCGACATTGTGTAGCATAGTTATGTACAGTCTCTTTGCTTCCTCACCCCTAACACACACACCAACACACACACACACACAGAGCTATGCGGCCCGGACGGGAAGGAGAGGGGACAGCGAGTTGAGGGCGTGGCGCGCGGTGGCGCGCAGCATCCCGGCTCCGGTGTGTGGATCTGTCTGTATCTGGACCGCATCTGGGCCACTTAACCCTACAATTTGTCTCCGGCGGGACGACGTGTAACCCTAAACCTTTGGTCCGCACACGTGACGCGTGCCTGCATGCATATACGACGACTGCTCTCGACAATCGGCAATACGGCTGCTGCTGTACGCCGCCCCTCTCTCCACCCCCAGACAGACACCTCACCTCACCTCCCTCCCTCAGCAGAGCAGAAACCCTTTCGTATCGTAACGAGGGGGAACAACTCTGAATTTTGGTGTACAAATTTTGTGACTTTTAGTGACTTATTGTGAATTTTTCGCAGAATCCTGTGAATTTTATTAAATAGAGGTGAATTTTCCTAATTTTTTTCTGAATTTATTTGAACATTTCTGGAATTTTCTGAATTTTTTTTGATAACTTCTCTGATATTTTCTGAATTACGAGGTGTGCAAAAAAATCAGAGTTGTTTCCCCCTCGTATCATAATCACGGGCAAATCATACAATCATATGACATGCAGCAGCCAGCAGCAGCAGCCCCCGTGACCGACTGACTCGTGCCTGCTGCGATGAGATGCACGGCAAAGGGGAGGAGGAGACGGACTCAGCTTCCTCATTACTATGGAAAGCCCGGTTCAATTTCCCGGCCTAGGCCGTGCCGTGTGGCGTGTGGTTCAGGCCGCGGGCGGGCCGGGCCGGGTCGGGCTGCGCTGGTTGACAAGGTCGGTCCCTTCATTATGCAGCGCTGCCTGCCGGTGTGCCTGCCGCCCCCGGGCTCGCATGAGTCACCTCATTATTCACAGGACAGGAAGAAGTACGAATTCTTCCTCACACGCGAGGGCTCAATCTTTTCATATTACCGGCAGAGAGAGGTCCGCCGTCCCTCCCTACGCTGACGACCAGGCGGTAAACACTTAAAACAGTTTACGGGGAAAAGTTCGCGCTACTTCCGCAAAATACGCAAACCAGCAGAGTGAGAGAGTCGCGAGGCACGCGTGCGAGCGGCGAATAACGCGACATTCCGTGACTTCACGATTAATTTGGGATCACGCGGAAGGGTTGCGGAGGCCTGGCCGGGCGCGCGGGTCCCGGCGGGTCGAGCCCGCGGCAAACATATGCATGCATGCATAATGGCAACAAGGTGTTAATCCCTCGCCATCCGGCAGCGCCGCTCCGCGAGGCTATCCGCGGGGCTCGCGCGCGGAAATGATCTTGTAAATGCAGCGACATTAATCCGCAAGCGGAGAGCGCGGGGCGTCACCGTCATCCAAAACCGCGACACTGTAAGCGAGCAGCAGGCGCATTGTACTTCATTTCGCACGACACACCGCGATTTTTTATTATGATGTTGTCTCCCGTCACGGCTCCCATTGCCGTCTGAGAACGGGCAGAGGTGGGGGGGGCTCAGGCCAGGAGTGCAATATGCAAAAATCCACTTCAACAAACACGCCCGCAAACGCGACGCGATGGCGCAGGGGCGGGGCGGGGCGTGGTGTGGCGTGGTGGGGCGTGGCGGGGCAGGTAGGGGCGACGGACCGGCCAGGCCGGGCGAAACCTAGCGGCAGGTACAACACTGAGGATTACCTCAACCCGCCGAGAAACACGCTGCTCTAGTTATCCGAGAGCGCCGCAAAAGAGAAAAGACAACACAAAACAAATCCACCACGGGAACCTATATCGGAGCGGCGGAGCGCGCGCGGGGGGCCCGACAATGAGACCCTTTCCCTGGCCAGCGAGCCCGCCCACGCCACAACACGCCACGCCAGGCCGCGCTACGCCACACCAGGCCGCGCCAGGCGCCTCGTCATGATCGCCACCCACCGCAGCGCGTCCGGAAGGACAGTCGCTTTTCGTCACGGGAGGCCGTGACGAGGAGTGACGGCGACAACCAATACAAGGGTTCACACCGGATCTTCGTTTTCATTTTCCATGATTTTTCCATGATTTTTAGACAAACATACATACATACATACATACATACATACATACATACATACATAAAAAATAATAGTCCGTTTTTTTTTAAGTATAACAGGACGCACAGGCAACAAGAAAATTCAAAATGCTTTGCTATTATTGCACATCGAGTCACATCTTTGGATTTTTCCATAAATTTTCGAAAAAATTTCCCTGACATTTCCACGATTTCCAGACCCTTTTTGTATTCCCTGCCATTTCCCTAACTTCTCTGGCCAGTGTGAGCCCTGCAATACGTAGAAGGATGTGGGAAACCGTTGAGGAGCCCGCGCTGGACCAGCGCCGGCCTACTACATAGGCAACATGCAATCACCTGAGTGATGCGGTTGCCTGCTCGCAACATTCTCGGTGTTCGCGTCCAGGGGGGAGCTACTACGAAGAGGAAGTTTGAGAGGCTGGCAGAGAAAGAGAGAAAGAGAGGGAAGGGGAGAGAGAGAGAGAAAGAGAGAGAGAGAGCGTGTTCGTGCGTCGCCGTGAGCTGAGTTCGGAAACCATCGTCCCCCGAGGGCCATCGGCAAGGTCGTGAAGCTTTTAAAAGGACTTCCCCCCGAAAACGCTCGCCTCGCTTCGTCTTACGCCCCGCGAGGGGGTCCTCCGTGAGCCATCAACATATCGGGGGCGCTCTCAAAGGCCCCGCACTTTAATCTCTCTCTCTCTCTCTCTCTCTCTCTCTCTCTCTCTCTCTCTCTCTCTCTCTCTCTCACTCTCACACACACACACACACACGCACGCCTCCGCCCCCCGCGCCGCGTCACGCTCGCCCGCAGTGAAAGCAGATCATCCTTCCTCTCCTCTCCCTTTTCTTCCCTGATCGGTCACGCTACGCTGCGCTACGCCCCGCCACGCTGACGTTACACCCCGCGACGCTACCGTCCGCCGCGTTCGACGAGGAGTGATCCGCGACGTCGACACCTCGTCAGCGCGTCGCATTCATCACACACGGCCTTATTCCCTTTCACCCGCCAGCTACAAAGCCCCGCGGCGCGCCGCGCCCACGAGGACCGGCACCGGCCCACCCTTTAAGGGCAAATTTCTCCACCGTGATGACGGTGACCTCTGCGTCCTGCGCCCGGCGTGGTCTTAAATAATAAAAAAAAATATAAAAAAAAATATTATAAGAAAAAAGTAGCGCGGCGGCCTCCAAATCAAACAATACAGTGGTCGTCGCACAGCCGCAGCGTAACGGTCCCCGTTGGAGGAGATGAGTCCGGCTGATGATCATGAGAAATTTAAAATGCGGCCCACGATCCGCCGGCAAACGACGTATCTGTCCAGTCCGGCCCGGCCCCGCCAGGGAGGGCATGGGGAGCAGGGGGCGGCAGGCTGCAGGGGCCCAGCCGGCCAAACTTTCGCCTCCCCGCCGCACTGAAGGGCCCCGCCGTTGTGTGCGGGGCTATGGGCGCCCGGGGGGCCAGCAGCGGGCAGCGGGTGCCTCATCAGTAATTAGATTAGCTGATAGCGATCGCCGCGCGGGTCCGTCCGTGCGCCGGCCAGCAGAAAGGCGGCTAGTGTGCAAATCACTGTGCCCGAGTCGAATCGTTCAATTAATTAGAAAGTGTCGGCGGGGCGCAGGTGGCTGCGCTGCAGCTACAGCTGCCCGCCGCGGCCGAGGGGTCCTTCAGGAATACACGACCGATTTTTCTGATTTTTCTCGATTTTCCTTGGTTTTGTGCGTCCGATTTTTTCCTGATTTTTTCTGATTTTTGTTTCTGATATTTTACTGATTTTGTTTTGTGGTGTACACTGATTTTGAGAAGAACCCCTCGGCCGCGGCCAGCCGCGCGCGGAAGTTGGAAACAAGACCATGATGCACGCCACGTCCATCACCTATCAAAATAATTTAATGCCGATCCATCGGGCGCACGAGGTGCCGGCTGGGGCCTTATACTCCCGGTCATGCACGGTACCGCGGGACCTGCAGCAGCTGATGTGATTCCGACCACATACACACACACATACACACACTCACACACAACACAGAGGAGCGCGCGCGCGAAGCTTTCCCCCCGCCCGCCCGGCCGTATATACCATCTCGTCATTTGTTACGGTGGCCACAGAAAACATAATTACCTTATTGGATGCAGCGTGCGCGGCACTTACTCTCCTCGAGCTCATCACCGCGCCGGCCCGATGGGTCGCAGACACGCCACGCCACGCCACGCCACGACCAGAAGAAAACGAAAGGGGAAAACAAGAGCACGCGATACGACGGTACGGCACCACCGTCCGGCCGGCCCAAAGCAAAAGGGGCCCAAACACGCCACACGCTCTTGCAGATCCAGGTCAGGCAAGAGGCTATGGGCAGCGAGGCGGGGCAGCGCGAGGGGGCGCGCTGAGAAAGTACACAGCAGGGCGTGGCGGGGCGCTGTCAGTGACAAGCGCTTTGGTGGAGCACTTGCTGATTAATCGGTATTACGGGGCCTTATAAGCCATAAGCCGCACGGACTGAGCAGGCGGCGCCGCCGACAGACAAGGCGGATCAAACTCGGCGGTCGCGTGTGACTACAAGAAGAGAAAATCAGGTGCGAAGAAGGGTAAGTCGCACTGCGTGAGCCAGTGGAGGAACTTTCGCCCAGATTTCATCCGACTGACCGCAGCAGCGTAGTGTAATAATAGTGAGCTGGAAGCGTCCTTGTAAAGTTTTGCACACCACACGATTCTTTTTTTCTTAGGCACGGAACACGGAAGTACCATAGAGGTTTTGTTAATAATCAGAATGGTCCCTGATGTAAAATTGAAAATTTCTGACATTTTTTTTAAATTAAAAATTTAAGGACATGGTGAGAAAAAACAATTATCATTTTAGCACAATTTTTCTCCCCCTCACAGCCGTTTTTCTTCAGGCTGGACCCGCGCTCATTACTGACGAGCCACCTAGCAACACCCTCCCAGCCTAAGGATTCGCGCAGCAGCAGTTCCAATCTGATGGCATTTCTGACCACCACAATGCGCTCATCCCGTTATCGCATAAAAGCTTCCTCCTTCAAGCGCGGCACAGCGGGCTGGCCCGGCCCGGCCGGCCCGGGCTCCGTGATGCGACCAATAATAATATTATAAACCGATTGCGCAATGCGCGTTGCGCGGATAAAAGGCTACTGGTTAACCTATCGAGAGAGGGAGAGAGAAAGAGAGAGAAAGAGAGGCCGAGCTCATCATCTTCTTTCTCTGACCGGTCGTGAACAAAGCCTCAGCTGCAGATAAGACTGTGAGGCGGTCACGGCAGTAGCGCAACCACTTAGGCGGTTTCACTAATCCACTCAACCCTGGAGGATCTCACGGACCTGACCGGCGCGGCCCGGCCCGGCCGGTCCAGCGCAGCATCCCCGTGGTGACATCTTGAGCACAGGTGATGGGGGAAAGTGATATAGAGGGGGTCGCGGTGAGAACGTATGGGACCGCGCCGCCAGCGAGGACGTCGGCGACCGTACCGCGGGGATGCAGAGAGGAGGCCGAGCTAACCGCCGCGTAACATTAGCAGGGCTTTCCGAATCATACGGCGCGGGCGGGCTAGGGAGCACCGCCCTTACAGCGTTCTTAAAGGTTCGAGGGGAAACAGCTCTGAATTTTGTTGTACAAGTTTTGTGAATTTTTAGTGATTTTTTGGTTCAGTTTTTTAGGCACGAAGTAGCCTTATGGTTTCGTCTCAGGATCCGATTTTTTTTTTTTTTATCAGTGTGGCCCCTTACCTAAATCCAGATTTTTCTATACGATTTCGATAAGACTTGGCAGAGAGGTACAACTTAATTCCCTTATTTCACTGCTGAAATGCCAGGCCAAAGTTAGCGGCCAATTTTGAGAAATTTCGATTTAAAATCTTTGTTTCTATGGTAATACTCGACTCGTCATGGAGCCGAGTCGGCTCTGACCAATAACATTATTTCGCGCGAAAATCCAGCCAATGAAAACGGTCGCCTGTTGCTTTGTACCTCGATATCCAAAAGTGTCAACGCAAGGAGTGGTCACGTCAGAATCGTTGCAGATTCACGCCATGTTAAAGGGTTCACCACCAGGAGACTTTCAAACGTGACCACTAGCTGGCCGCCGTGGCTCCTGATTGTTGGCTGGGACTGTAATTTGGCCTTGGGCGGGGCTTGTGACAATACCGCCAACCTCAGAGTGAATCCTCAGCTCATGTTTTCATTAAAAGATACAAATAAGTCTACTCTTGTGCTCCGTAATATTGCGTGGATGCTTCCACAGTTCTTTGCTAAAGGCCTGCAACATCATTTTACGTTGTTACTAAATCTAAAACTAGCAAAATATATTTTGAGTTGGTTTGAGTGGACACCAAGGCAGCGTTGTTTATAGCTGGCCCGCTCGGCGCCATGTTTGTGTTGGAAATGTGAGGCGGATAAAATTCACGATTTGGGCTCTCACAGAGAGTTTTGACCTAATATTTTAATTGTCTATTTCATTTAATGGTAAGTGTGTGGCAAATGTGAAACTAGGACCCTTTAATTCTTGGCTGGTGGTTCGATTTAGTGGTTGTCAAGGCGGGTTGTTGACAGCTGGCCCGCTGGGGGGCTGGCTCTCACCAAGTCTGCCTCTGCGTTCCTTGTGAATGTGTAGTGCCTCCCATACCTGTGTGCTAAAGAACTGCAACATAACTTAAGATCGTCACGAAATTAAAAACTTGCCAAATATATTCTAGGTTGGTTTGAGGCGGACGCGTGAGGCGCCGTGTCGCCGGCCCCGCCGGCCCTCTTTCAACCATGGCCGCCACGGCCGGGGGCTGAGGGTCCCACCTCGCGACTTTAAATCATTGTGTAATGTTATCGGAACGTTGACATGGCGAACTGAATGCGTTTACAGTGGTTTTGCACCTGCAGAAAACTGTTTGGGAAGTTTGACTTTAATCTGGTGAGCAGAATTCTTGAAATGGTGTACATTTACGTGAATAATTTTACGAATCCATTGAACTTCTTTGGGAAACGATTTCCGTAGGTCTGAAACTCCTGTTTTCACAGTCATTTCGGCTGTATAACATTTCGTTCGGGTAAAATAAATAGTTAAATTCGCTTCGTGCGCTAGTGGCGCCATCTCTCGGTAGTGGGCGCGAGTTAAGTCGCGAGGAGGACGCGTGAACGAGCCGCCGAGCCACCGGCCTTCTTTTGTTGTCCCAGCCCAGCCTAGAACCACGAAAGGGATAGGACTGGGCACTCCCACCTCAAAAGCGCTCCGTTCTGTTTGAGGCGGCGGCGCCTCCCCCAGCCTTCTTTTGTTGAGTGGAGGTTCCAGCCTAGAACTATAGAAGGGAGGTCTGGGCACTCCCACCTCAAACGCCCCCCGTTCTGTCTATAAGGCGGCGACGCCTCCTCCAGCCGACTGCGAATAGTGCCAGTTCCGATGGCGAGCCAAGCCGAATCGGCATTGTCGCTGGTGCTCGGCCGCTCGGCCCCTCGGCCCGCGCGGCCCCCCTGCCCTGCCCGGCGCGCACGGGAGGAGAACCGTAGCTGGGTGGAAAAGGGGCTGTTGATTCAACTCATGGACGGTAGTTCAAAAAATTAAATTTCGAACGACACGTTAGAATAAAAATGTTAAAGCAATGTTCGAATGCCCATTGCACAACGAGCCTACAGTTCAAAAATCAAGCTGATCGGACAATTTTTACTGAAAGACTAGACTAACTTCTAAATCGTTTGAGCTAGAAATCTAAAATTTGGCATGTGACTCGCTGTACTAGTGACTCTGAGATAAAGCAAATTCAATAACATGATTCATAAGGCTAGAAATTTTCAATTAAATTTCTACATAAACATCATCCACCGAAGTATTTTGTGAAACAAAAACATGAACGAACTTCGTGCCTACCAGGATTTCATGAAATCGTATTTTTTTTTTTTTTTCAAGAATTCTGTGAAATCTAGTGTATTTGAGTGAACTTTTCTTTTTTCTTTCTGAATTTTTTCTAAATTTTTATGATTGTTTTTTTTTTTTTTTAAATCTCTTGAATTTATCCTGGATTTTTTTCTCTGATTTTTTTCTGAATAACGAGCTGTCCAAAAATTTCGGAGTTGTTTCTCCCTCGGACAGATGGCATGATGACATTTCACCAGCACAAGTCGTCCGATCCGCTGATACACGGCGCCTTTACAACTCGCACGCGTGCATTCGTAAGTGTATGTATGTGTTTGTATGTGTGTGCGTGTGTGTTTGCAAACAGCGCACAGGACGAGGCAGATAAACGAGCGGGCAAACCAACCAAGAGTTGCCGGTACACTCGGGAAACTACGCACTTGACAGTGAATTGCAGAGCACTTTGGAGAATTATTTTAATAAAACAATAACTCCTTTAAAAACAAAAAAAATGCTGCAAAAATGCACATTATACTTAGGGCGCAACGCAATAACGGTCTTCTTTCATACTAGGGATGGAGCACAGCAAAACCAAGTGTGCAAGTGCTAGGCACCTCTAAGAGTGCAACTACCTGTTTCACACGTTTTGCTGTTACTGAACAACTTTTGTTGTTACTTGACAACAGTCGTTGTTACATTACTAGTCGATGTTGTTCTACAATAACAACTTGAGTCAGTGAAAAACTTATCAACAAATTTGCTGTTAATTTACAACATTATTTTTTACAGTGCAGCTGTTCATAAAGGTAGCGTTGAGCGGCACAGTTGAAGAACTAATGCATTTGTGGAGCTGTTGAGTTAAACACTATTGCACGTGATTAAACAGGGCGTTGCACACTTACAAGTGTCGAAAAGTTGCACGCTTGGTTTCACATTGCAACTTTGTAGTCACAAGCCAGCAAGCACTTTTTGAAAGTAAGTCTATGCCCGCTGTCAAGCAGCGCGGTGGCGTGAAGGCACAAAAGTCTCGCTGGACCGTAAGTCGCCGTCGTGTACGACTACCGCCGTCTGTCTGTTTCCGAAGATCGCTCTCGTACCACCGTCCTTGTCGCACCTATGGCAGTGCCCTACGCTGGGGATGGCAGGGCCCCCATGAGTGCGACAAGGACGGAGGCGCAAAAGCGATGATCTTCGGAATGAGACGCGGCTGTGTGCGTGTGACTGAGTGCGACGGTGAGGCGCTGCGGGGGGGAGCGCAGGGCGACGCGTCTCTCTTTTCACGCAGCACCAGCAGCAGCAGCGTCCCATTGCGTCACATGTCACATATCATCAATCATCAGGCGCAGCATCCCTGGTCCACGGTGGGGGCCGGCCAGCTTTGCGGAACCTGTAGTAGTAGCAGTAGTGGTGGTGGTGAAGGTAGTTGTAGTCGTAGGGTTGGCAGCAGCAGCGGCAGTGCAATGACACGGTCCACTGCAGGCGGCATCGCGAGATGCAGCGGCAACAGGTTCAACCGGACTGCAGCCCCCCAGCCCGGCCCGGCCCGGCCCGGCCGCCGCCCGCTCCTCTCCAGACCCGCGTATCTCCCGCCGAGCGTCCCGTCCCGGTGGCCAGATAAGGACTATTAGCCGCGGCGGCGCGGTCGTGCACTCGCGTGATTGTTTGCAGCGTGCGGCTCGAAACCAAACGCACTTTGCAGATATTCCAGCAGTGGCGGGCCTTATCGGCCTCACGAAGCCGTGCGGGCCCGCCGAGGGGGGCCACGCGGCTGAGGAGGTAAATAAAGGATGGAGTGGGGGGGATGTCTGTAGCGACCGCGGCAGGGGCGGCGGAGGGAGGAGCAGCCCCCCTTCCTTGCCCCCACCGCGGGATGCCAAAGTCAATCTCGTTGACTGATACATCACGTCGTGGGAAACCTCACGACATCCCAAGGGAGAAACAGCTCCGAATTTTGGTGTTCACATTTTGTATATTATTTTGAGTTTTCGTGAATTTTTGCAAGTTTTTTGTGAATTTGAATACAATTTAATGAATTTCAGCTTGAATTTTACCTGTAAAGTTCAGAGAATTTTTACTCAATTTTCCTCACTTTTCGTGAATTTTCAAGAATTATTCTAAATTATCCCGAATTTACCTGAATTACGCGGTGTACACAAATTTCAGAGGTGTTTGCCCCTGCTAACCTCACGACATTGCCAACCACTGTAACGCAAAAGCCGAAGGTGTTGCAGAAAAAAATACCGCTCCTTTAGCACGCACAACTGTTTTCCCTGTGATGATTATTTTCTGCTCGCGCGGCCAAGAGAGGTGCCTCGGCGCTGCAGTTATTTCAACAGGACCGCGGGCCACGACGCGGCATAATGGCGGCGGATGCGAGGCGTTAGCGGTCGTGTCCCGACCCGGGCCCGGGACGCCCCGCGCGGGAAACACCCCGCCAAGGCCCGTGAAAGTCGCGCGGGGCAGCACGGCGCCACCCGGCGCCACCCGGCGCCACCACCCCCGCAGCAAAGCAGCCGCCGCGCAACACCCGCGGCCCGGGCGGATGCACGACCTGGGTTTTTTCGGCTGATGGAATGCCTTCTTGAGAGAAAACTAGAACCAAGGGGGAATCAACTCTGAAATTTGCGTACACCTCGTAATTCAAAAAGAAATAACAAAATTTCAGAAGAATTCAGAGAAATTCAAGAAAATTCAGAAAAATTCACAAAAACTCAGGTAAAATTCAAGCAGAAATTCACAAAAATTCTATAAAAAACTCACAAGATATCACAAAAAAAAATCACAAAAATTCACAAAATGTGTGCACAAAACTTCAGACTTAATTAGAACGTGTCCTGAAATGAGGCACGTCGTAGGGCTGCCACCGCTGCAGACGCGGCGAACGCAAGCAGTGCACCACCAGCGCACCGGCCTGCGCCCGCGCCCGGCCCCGCGGCCCCGCGTGACACATTAGGGTCACCGGCCCAAAGCCACCGCGGGCGGGGCGGGGCGGGGCGGGGCGGGGCGGGGCGGGGCGGGGCGGGGCGGGGCGCTCGCGGGAGGAAGAGGAGAAAATGACAGCCATAATGAGCGCCTTAGCGGCCGCGCCGCGCACCGCGTGGGTGTCGAAACCTGAAACACTGAGCCACGCGGCGCTCGGGTCGGGTCAGGCCGGGCCGCCTGTTGAAAGCGCCCTGACAGTGACGAGACGAGCTCCAGGTTGGCCTGGAATAGCCTGCAGGGCGCGGGTGGGCCAGGCCGGGTGGGCCAGGCAGGTCTGCCTCGCCCGCGCGCCTAATTGCTCATATTTGGCGCACGACGGCTTAAAAGATGGTCGCGAAAACACACACACACATTCACATGCGCGCGCGCGCACACACACACACACACACACACAGTCACGAGTCCCAGACTCACACTCACACCGCGAGGGAAGCTCCATCAACATCTTAGCCTGGTCCGCATCGTGACGAGCCCGCGCCCCGCCCCGCTCTACTCTATCCCTGATTGATGATGGGCCACGCATCTTTAGCATCACTTAGGACAGTTGCCTAACTATGTAGAGCGTCGTCGTCGTGACCCGCTACGCCACGCCACGACGCTCGAGGAAGTGAAGTGAACCCCTCGCCGGTCCACCGTCACGGGCATCATGTTGGTGCCCATGCCGCGGCGCGCGCGCGCACACACACACCCTCTCCTCTCTGCCAAGCCGGATCCGTTCCGCGCTGGCCGCGTGCTGTTTGACTTGGCGAGCGGTCCCGCGGCCCGCAGGCCCGCGCATGCGCGCAGCCGTCTGATTCAGAAGAGCGCTGCTCTCGTGCCTCCTTCCTTGTCGCTCCTATGGCGGGTGCCCCATGCTGGTGATAGCAGAGCCCCATCAGAGTAGAGTTGCAATTCTAGAGAATTTTTCCTTGACAAACCCTGCTTACTAGGCAACCTACCACACGGTGGTGTCTGAATGTTGCCCAGTAGGCAGGGTTTGTCTAGGAAAAGTTTCCTAGATTTGCTACTCTACGTTAGTGCGACAAGGAGAGAGGAACGAGAGCGATCTTCTGAATCAGACGGCAGGCCCCCATACAGCCGCGATCACGCGGTCCCGATATCTACCCGGCCGCGCGCGCTCCTAGCCCCGCGGGGGCCCCCGCCGATCCCGGTGCTGATCCCGACCCGATCCAGCGACTAGCGCCGAGCCGACCCGGCGGCCGGGATCGAGATCGCAATGCAGCGTCAATAGCGCCACGCAGTGACGCCCGCCCGGGCCGGATCTTTTCAATCGCGAGGGGCACGTCAGCAGCGCGCCCCGCCCCGCCCCGCGCCGCCCCGCCCCGCCCCGCCCGAACCAGAACACACATGTTCAACTGAGAACGGACGCGCCGGAGAATCGAAGCGAGCAATATAGCAGGTCGCCTCTATGTCGACCCTCTGCGCTTCTGCGATGTTCCGATATTTCAACGCGCAGTGCTGTTTCCATTCCGACCAAACGCGCGCACCTTTCGTCTGGGGCACAAGGCCGCCCCCCCCCCTCTCTCTCTCTCCCTCTCTCTCTCTCTCTCTCTCTCTCTCTCTCTCTCTCTCTCTCTCTCTCTCTCTCTCTCTCTATCTATCTCTTCCTGATGTAGTACAATGGAACACAACACACGGTACTACACACGCCAGAGTATGACAAGGCAGGGCACACACATGGGAGGAAAGAAAGCAGGTTGAACCTGCGAAGTGTGCCGGCCAGCTTGCCGCGTGCCGTACCGTGCAGCAGAGCGCATTTGAATCTTCGAGTTTTAAGCGAAGAATTTTTAGTCCAAGCTGTCCACCGACCCGGAAAGAAAAACTATTCTGTAAATTTAATCCACGATTAGTGTGGATTTCATCTACGATCAGTGTAAATTTAATCCACGATTAGAGTTATTATTTGTGAGGCCGACCCCTTGCACAGTTAGCGCCTGGCCTAGTGGCCACCAGTAGCGACCAGGTCGGTCCGCGAGCGTATCGCCGGCCGGACAAAAGAGCAACTAGAACAGTCTTTTGTTTTCCACCGCGGACCATCCGTGAGCAGGGCGGGGCGGGGTGGGGTGGGGTGCGACGGGGCGAGGCTGGGAGGCCGCGCCTAGAACCGCGCCTTGCGCGCCTGAAACAAAAGGTGTGATGGCCGATAGGAAAAAGGATCACCTTACACGCGCGGGCAGGGAGGCAGGCAGGCAGGCAGACGGCCAGCCAGGAAGGCAGCCAGGCAGCCATGCACGAGGGCAGCAGCGTAGCACACGGGGTGTGGTGATATTACGGTATCGTCATGTAAGGAGTTATTCGGAGAGGCGCACCTCAAAAAGAAAGCGGTGCGGAGGAAGGACAGTGCCCCCCGACCTCCAGCCGCAAAATAAAACAAAAATTTATACTTTAAAGGATTTGAGATTCGTGAAGGCCCCGGGTATAATGGACAGGAAGGGATGCCGCGCTGCTGACTGGCCCCCACTTCTGGAATTTAAAGGAACGCAAAGAGAGAGAGAAAAAAAATCGAAACAGACTCGGGCTCATAGCTTGCACGTGCCAATGCAGCCAGAGAGAGAGAGAGAGGGAGAGAGAGAGAGAGAGAGAGAGAGAGAGAGAGAGAGAGAGAGAGAGAGAGAGAGAGAGAGAGAGACAGAGAGAGAGAGAGACAGAGAGAGAGAGAGAGACAGAGAGAGAGACGCCAGGGACGGAAAAGAACTTGTCGAAAAGACGAAGCCGCGCGTCGTTCGCCCGGAATTTCCTCTCTGACTCCGCTACTGTCATCGGTTTCGATTCGCGGAAGACTCCGGATTCCTCTCCAATGCGTCCTCTTTAACGACTCGCCGCGGCGTGCACTTCATATGCATGCCTCTCCGGCTCCTCACCCACCTCGCGACACTCACACTTACACGCAGACACCGAGGGAGAAACAACTCTGAATTTTAATGAACATATTTTGAGAATTTTTATAAATTTTTATTGAATTTCTATGAATTTTCAGTTGAGTTTTACTCAATCTTCCTATCTTTTAAAATTATTTAGAGTTAGTGTGAAATTGTCTGAATTTTTTTTAAATTTTCAGATTTTAAAAATATTTTTTCCTAAATTTTTCCTAATTTTAATTTTTTTGAATTACGAGGTGTACAAAAATTTCAGAGTTGTTTCCCTCCTCCTCCCCCCCCCCCCCCACACACACACACAGAGCACCCAGAGGTTAGGCAGCCACGTTCATAAATCGTAGGATTTATGGCGACGAGCACGCGATGTACAGCAAGAAGCGGCACAGGTCATCCACGCCACCATCACTGCAGAGAGCTACGGTACAAAACGCCCGACAAAACGTCGATGCCTATAGGCCGTTCAATGCTCACCCTTCCCACCACGCACAAACAGGCGCAGTGGCAGCCAGTTAGAGAGAGAGGGAGAGAAAAACGGAGTGAGAGAGAAAGAGAGCAGGAGAGAAATAGAGAGGGGAGGGGGGGGGGGCAGCGTGAGAGGGAGGAGAGCCAATAAGGACTCACATCAGCTCATCGCAGTCGAAGCAGCGACGCAGCCGTCAAATACCACATACGAGGGGGGCGTCACTTAGTTAAGTCATTGTACGCCCCCCCCCAAAAAAAAAATCATTTAAAAAATCAAACAATCAAGAAGATAGATACACAAAAATCCGAAAAATCAAGAACAAATAAACATTAAACAGAAAATAAATCGGAAAAAAAAAGTCAGAAAAGGGGGGTGGGGAGAGGTCAAAATTTAAGAAAAATTTTCATTTTTCTTAAAAAGTCAAAAGAGAGATCGCTGTCGCGCTGGGCTAGGAGGGGGGAGGCGCGGGGCGCGGGGCGCGGGGCGGGAGGGGGCACCGGCCCGGCGGCCCGGCAGCACAGCGTCCCGAGAGGTGGCGTGGAGTAGTGAGGGGCGCGCGCCGCGCGCCGCGCGAAATTTTCCCCCCTGTATATAATATAATGCCACACTAGCTGCTCTCTGCTCGCTGCGCTGCTCTCTGCATACTGCTCGCTGTATGACAGTACAAGCAGGCTGATACCTTCGTATCATCTGCTAAAAATTAATAATTACACGCCACACATTTTGTATGAGTGATCGTTTAGCGCTGCCTTCGTAATTTGAGGGCTACCAAGAGAGACGGTCCAGGTGACCCTCTCCAACCTTTATAACAAACACACACATTCTCATTCTCTCTCTCTCTCTCTCTCTCTCTCTCTCTCTCTCACTCACACACATACACACACACACACACACACACACACACATCGATAAGAAAGTGGCCCCGCCGCCCATTAAACAGCATGCGCGATACGTAGTTTCGAGGACCACTCGGCTCGGCAATTCAAATTTGCTCTCATTTGGAACGCCCCATCGTCCGCCAGCAGTGCGGGCGCTCTGCGCGCGTGCGCGGCTGAGGTGACCGCCGAGTAGCAGAGACTCGCCATAATACGGCGAAACGGCTCTCGGTTGATAACGTCGTAAACGTGTAACTGGTGACGCGCTATACGCAGCGACAGCGCGGCCGGGCCGCTCCATTACGCGCCTGCTGTACACGATCGACCAGCGTAATGCTTTTACGATCGGCATACCGGACGGGCGGGGCGGGGCGAGGCGACCGGGGACGACCAGCGCATCTGTCCCCACACGGACACGTCGTCTCTTGATTTTGCCCCGTTTTATAGAGGTCGGCCGCGACCGCCGCCACCACGCGCGACGGCTTTCATTCATACGCAATGAATACATGAATCGATAATACTCCGCGCACAACTTGTCAATGTGTGTGAGTGTGTGGAGGCGTGCGCGCCCCCCGTGCGTCCCGCGCGTCAGTCAACCTACTGGCCTACACACAGACACAGAGTTATATACTTATTGGTCCAGCTGCCTCCGAGGTAACACACACGCACACAGAATCAAATGGAATTGCACGACACCCCGCACGCCGCACGCACGCGCCCCGCCCGGCTCCAGCCGCGCTCGTAAAACCAGCCCCCAGATTCAGAACATCGTTTTGTAGTGCCCTCTCACTCACTCCTGGAGGCCGAGACCCGCATGCGTGCGACAAGGACGGAGATACGAAAGCGCTCTTCTGAATCGGAAGGCAGACGCGATCGCGGCGGCTACAGTGGATTGTAAAACCAGGCAGAATGAAAAAGACGTCGTCGTCGCGGCGTCGTCAGACAAATCAATCCATCAGTGCAGTAATTACTCTGCTCCACCCGTCGCGCGGGACGCCGTGACGCAGTGTGTGTGTGTGTGTGTGTGTGTGTGTGTGTGTGTGAGTGAGTGAGTGAGTGAGTGAGTGAGTGAGTGAGTGAGTGAGTGAGTGAGTGAGTGGGTGAGTGAGTGAGTGTGGGACTGTAGGTGTGCGTCAGTCTAGACCAACATTTCGCTCTATATAAGACGTGCGCCCCTTTTAGCGCTTCGAGTTAAATCCCTCTCACACACTCGCACGAAAAGAGAAAAAAGGCAATAATACATAATAATGAGAAACGATGGAAGCGAAAAGGAATGATGGCAAACTTCTTCCCAGACGCGCCCTGCCGCCCCCCCCTCCCCTCCGCGTCATGTTATGTAGTTACACTCACTCTTTCCCGCCTCCTCCGAGCACGGCGCAGAGCGGCGCGCAAAGCCGTCGGCGCGGGCCTTTTGCTTTTACGGTCTGACGAGATGCTGACAGTGGTGTGTGTACGCCCGGGCGGGGGCGTGGCGCGAATTCGCGATGTGTCTCAGAAAGAGAGAGAGAGAGAGAGAGAGAGAGAGAGAGAGAGAGAGAGAGAGAGAGAGAGAGAGAGAGAGAGAGAGAGACTGAGAGAGAGAGAGAGAGAGAGAGAGAGAGAGAGAAAGAGAGAGAGAGAGAGAGAGAGAGAGAGAGAGAGAGAGAACGGAGGGATGTATAAATTCTTTTCAAAAGGCCTGCAACCAACTATACAGACCACCTTCGTCATCATTGCCACAGCCCAAACTTGCAGCCGCAGACGCAGCCGCGGAGGGGCGGGGCGGGGCGGGGCGGGGCGGGGCGCGCGGCAGTGAAAGTCGTCTATTCACAAAACCTTCATTAGCGGCGCGGTGCGGTGCGGGCCGGACCCGACCAGGCCGTCGTAAAGGGGCGCGGGCGCGTAAAGGGGGGTGCGTGTCAGCGGCCGCCGCCATACCGATTAAAGTTTTCCCCGCTTTCAAAACTTTTGAAATGCGTCAGTAAAACAAGCAGCCGCAGCAGCAGAGAATCATCGGCTCCTCGCTGCTGTGCGTCCATTGAACTCGCCCGAGAGCGCAGCGCGGGGTGTATCCACGCGAGGTCGGAGGCGGAGCCCACCGCAACTCTGAATTCTAGTGTACTCTTTTTTTGAACTTTCGTGAGTTTGTGTGAATTTTTATAGAATTTTTTTGAATTTTCACTTGAATTTTAACTGAATTATTGTGATTTTTTTTCTGAATTTTGGGGATTTTTTCTACATTTTTTCTGAGTTTTTCTAAGCTACACGACAAAAACGAGTCCTGGGTTTCCCAGGGGAATTTGCACATTCCCAGGAGGTATCATCTTTCCCAGGGGATGTCCTGGGTTTTCCAAGAAAAACTCCTGGAAAAAACTACTATTTTCCAGGACATTTGCTTGGATTCCAACTCTCCTGCTGGGAATCTTAGGACTCGTTTCTACTGTGTACGAGGTGTGTATACAAAAATTTCAGAGCAGTTTCCTTCTCTCGCCGCTCGCATTTGCAATATTGCTGCATGTCAGCACGCCACGCCGCCGTGTCAGTGTCAGCAGTCAGCACGCTTGCTTACGTCCTCCGCACCGCAGCGGCTCTTTCCTCTCCTCTCAAGCTCCGGCTCCACGCCTTCAATCCTCTCGCCAAGCCGTGCGTGAAATTAGCAGCCCGATGACGTCCTGGCCTGGCGCGCGGCGGCCACCGAAACGGCATCTGCAGATGCTAATCACGTGTACGCGTACGTGCAGCGTGCAGACGACCTGCCTGGCCCACGCAAAGCGGCGCAGCGCAGCCGCAGCCCAGCCCAGTGCAGCTACAGCGCCACCCCCCCCCCCCGCCCCGGGCCCACCCCCTCCTATCCGCCCGCACCACCCTCCCCTCCACTCCCCCCTCCCCCTCCTGCCGAGCCTGTCTGTCCCTTCCCCCACCCGCCGCCGCCGCCGCCCGGCCCGGATGCACCGCGCGGTGCATCCAGTCCTTTCTTCTTTTTTATTTTTTGTAGCGATGCACTCGATCGACCTCCAAGCGCGGCTGGGAGCACGGCGCGCAGCCGGCCGAGGAGGTGGCCCGATGCACTCCGGCTGCACCGAGCGCGGCGCAGCGCTGCACCGAGCTGCATCCCGAGGCGACCGAGCCGGGGCGGGCCGGGTGGGGCGGGGCGGGCGGGGCGAGGCGGGGCGCGCGGGGCGGGCGGGGCGGGGTGTGCGGAGGCGAACCCTTCTCCTCCTCCGCCCCGCCCCGCGCGGCCCTGCTGCGCTGCCGCCGCCTCCACCCGGCTGCTCGGCCTGCCCAGCCTGCCCTGCCCTGCCCGGCCCGGCCTGCCCGGCCTGCCCCCGGGGCCTCCGGGCCCGGGCCTCGTGTGTAAAAGACGTAATAACACGTCTGGGTGGCGGGGCAGGGGCAGGGCCGGCAGGGCGGGGCGCACGGCAGGGCTCATTCGCCCTGATTTCGGCACGGATTATAATAATAATATCGATCTAAAAACCAATGCAATAAAATGAATTAGGGCCACGCAGGACCAAGAATTAAAAACAAAAAAATAACAAAAACAATTCCACTGAGCGAGGAGGGCTGCAAACACGGTAGGGGCAGCCCGTCGGTGTCGGCGGCGCGCGGCTCGTAACGCCAGGTCAACAACTTGGCCGCGGACGAGACAAATCTCACGAATTTGATCCCGTCTACTAATCTCTCGCGGGCAGACCGGTGAGATGTAAGCCCTCTGGGCTCAGCCAGCAGCAACGCTAAACTCCGGCGCGGCGAGCGCGGCTCCCGGATCGGGTAGCTGCTTGCTATACTTGTCCCCGGGGCAAAATAAAAAAATAAAATAATAAAATAATCAAAAACGGAAAAAAAAGGAAAGAAATTTTCCGCTCGATTTAACCACATACGAACAGGGCAGTATCATGCGTTGCGCCGGATCCTTCTTAAAGGGTATTTACGATACACATTAACCACCTGCCTCGCCGCGCCTGAACACTCCTCCGGGGCCTATGGGCCAGCAGACGTGACTGGTGGTGGTGGTGGTGGTGGGGGGGGGGTCATACTCCAGTTTGCCTCCATACAGGGGCTTTGTCACGCTATTTGCCTACTTTCCAGGCGACTATCTAGTGACGGGAAAAAAGGGGGGGGGGGGGGCGATCGCCCTTCCCTTTTAATACGCGCCTGTGGGCCAGCAGGGAGGGGCTTCGGATGGTGACCGCAAGGACTGACAGGCGAAATCGTAGTTGAGGAACCCGCCTCGCCCCACTCCGCCCCGCCCCGCCCCGCTCGCGACCCACGCATGCGGGGCCAATAAAATAGCAAGGGCATAGCGGACCCGACCCCGCCGGCCCGCGGCTGATGGCCGCAGACACACCTGAGGACGCCGACGACCTGCTCCACGCCCGCCCGCAGGATCTACATCCAGGGAGAGGAGGTCCTCGGCGGCGGCCCGCTCAGGACCTCGAGGAGGAGAAGCAGCAGCACAAGAAGGCCCTGCCAGCAGACCGGTTTTTAATTGTTTCTGACTTGGTGAATAATGCGGCTCGTCGTGGTTCGTCTCTCTGCGGCGGCGAGTATTCCGATCCCAGCATATCACATCGGGACTGACGCGGTGCTGTGAGGCGGGGCGGGGCGGGGCGGGGCGGGGCGGGGCGGGGCGGGGCGGGGCGGGGCGGGGCGGGGCGGGGCGGGGTGAGGTGCGGCGCCCAGCAGGGGCAGCGGGCCCGGGTGGGGCGGGCCCCCTCCCGCTGTGGCTTCTCCTCGAGTTACTACCGTCGCGTCCGTCCGCTAGTGAGCACACGGGAGAATTTACTGCGGGTTCTTCAAACTTCTTCGACGCGCGCAGCGCGCCGAGCCAGAGCTGAGGCGGGGCCCGGCGGCCCGGCCCGGTCCGGGGTCCGGTGCGCGTGGGTAACCTCGGCAATTATAAGTCCGGCGGGGACGGCCGGCCCGGCCCGGCCCGGGCAGGGCAGGGCGCTATGAGGACCTGGCGCAGCGTGGCATAAAGATTGACCAGATATATTATAAGAGAAGCCGTGGCCAGGCCGGACGGCCGGACGGGGTGGAGCGAACGGCCCTGTACCGCCCCGTGATAGCCCTGCGGCCAAACAGGCACTGCTGCAGTGCAGCACGGCCTGCAGCCTGCAGGGGTAAGCCTCCTTGCCTGCGACCTGACATGAAGCAGGTCCCTTTCCCGAGGGCTCTCACGACAGCGTTCACCATTACGCCATACAGCTTCGCACCGGGAGTGGCATGAATGAAAAAGAAATCGCCCCCGACGACCCTACAGGAAAACAACTCTGAAATTTTCGTACACCTCGTCGTAATTCAGGAAAATTCGGAAAATTTCAGAGAAACTCACGAAAAATTTAGAAAAACTCAGAAGAATTTACAAGGATTTCGGTAGAATTCAAGAAAAAAAATCAAATTGAACCAGTCACAATTCAAAAAAAAATCCCGAAAATTTACAAACATTCACAAAATTTGTTCACCATAATAATTCCAGCGGGCGGCAACTCAGCGCTCCTCGCGGAGCCATGCGGTAGCAGGGCAGGTGGCGGCGCGTAGCGGCGGCCGGGGCAGCTGAGGAGTTGCTGCGCTCGACTTCAAACCAAAGTTTCGCCTATAAGGAGACGTTTAACACACATATGTACCGCGAGCCGAAGAAAGCTAATGAAACGAGCTTTCTAACGCGCCTATTGGCTTTGCGATTTGATGATTCTACATTGAGATATGAAGGAAAATAGAGAAATGAGTGTCTGACGCGTCGACTTCGAGTTAAGTTTAAACAACCTTTCTGTCCGATTTCGATCACGGCGAATGGCCTATCTGACGCGGAATTTCACGCGCTTTCTCCTGATTACCTTACTTGATTCGGAAAGCACGCCGGCCGTCTTAAAAACGACACCTTCTGATTCCCGTGTCCGCACGTTCGGTTTGAATTGGTGCCCGCCGCTGGGAGGAGTGGTGGGATGAAAAATTCTTCGCGCACATCAGTTTTCCGTGGTGTGATGAGAGCTACACTCGGCGAGCTTGTTGTGCCTGTGTGTGGGTATTTTATTCAAGATAGGTTGTTGGCAACACACACCTGTCGGTTGTGGCTCCGGCGCCTCGTTTATCCAGGTGAGAATACAAATATAATAGCTGCTCTCTTCTGATTTCTACCAGAATTTAGGTGTTTTTGCGTGTTACTACGAAAATTCTTAACACTTTCGTAGTGAACGGAGGTTAGGGTTTCGTGTGTTTATCACTTCTTGCACCAAAGTTAACAATATTTGTAGCTGTCAAGGCCTTAAACTAATGAAGAAGTTCTGATTTACGCTTTAAACCTGTTTGCCTTGAGTTTCAAATGTATTGAGCTGTTAGTTTGCAATTCAAACCATAAGACTTTTGAGTCAAGGCAAACAATGCTTTGTTTGTAACAGGTGGTTCAGAATTGAGTAATTAATCAGATGTTGTCTGTTGCAGAAAAACCTTGTGCAGTAGTAATTTGAGAAATGGAAGAAGGATCGAGCAAGGTGAGTTTTGCTATATTTGTATGCTTTTTCTTGGAATTTTCTCGCCTTATGTTCTGGAACATCATATAAGACATTATTCGTAATTTACATTTATAGCCTGTCACTGGTGCTGAGGATGGTAGCCGTAGAAGATCTACTCGCACTAAAGCTCAGAGGCAACAGATATCAGGAAGCATGGTGAGTGATTAAGTGCCAGTTGGACTTTTCATAGTTTGTTTATTTATTTTCTTTCAAGTTGTGTGGGCAGTGATTTGAAGAATGGTTCATTTTCCCTTTAATTAGGAGTGTGTAGAGAGACCACCCCAAAAAGCACCTTCTAAACCAAAGCAGTCCAGAGTACCACCTGCCCCTTTGTGCCAAAAAGACAAAGCAAGTTTTGGCAAGGAAAACCAGGAAAACTGATGTGAGTCCTTAGCCCCTTTCATGAGAAATGATAACTCTACATTTACTTAATCATTTCACTGACTATTATTACTGCCTTTGGTGTGCTTCATGGCAATTAAAAAATTTGTTTTAGGTTTCATCAGAAATAATGGAAGCAATCGTAGATGATCCAGATGATCCGTCAGATGGCACGCCTGTTGTTTTAAGTGGAGCAAGTGTAGAGGTCCCTCATGCGGTAAAGAAGACTCGACCACCACCTCAACCTTCTCTTTGTCCTATTTGCCAAGAGGTACTACCATCACAGACCCGCTTGAAAACTCATACCATGAGACACAAAATAAATGGTAAATTTTATCTTGATATCCATATATTTTTAGATTTTTTGGGGTGTCTTATTCATTTCTGTTTTCTTTTCAGATGTCAATTCTCGAAAAGTTTTTAATTATGAAGAGTTATCACTGGAAACAAAAGCACATGATGCACTTAAAGAAATGTTGCAAGAGCCAGGAGCTGAAAAGCAGGAGTATGTTAAAAAGATTATTGATTCATCACAAAACATGTCAGAAGAGTGGCAGCAGTTCATTGCACAGTTGGCTAAGCCCATTCTTGATTCTTTTAGAAAGCCTTGCTCTGCCATGCCTTCACAGCAATACGAAGACCAGCTAAGAGCTTTAAACAAAATTTTGAATGATAAGCAACAATTTTTATGTCTTACAAATAACTTTAAAGTGTTTGCTGACAATTGTAACAAGGAAAGTATTACAGAAATAGTTTTAACACGCCTGTGTTTTAAGCTTCATGATTTCATTTTAAAATTTGAGTTTGAAGCCATGAAAGTCATTGATTTACCAGATGTACCACTTGTGCCACATTCTGTAGACAAAGGAGCTTTTGAGGTCCACCTCCGTAAATTTTTCCAATGTTATTATTTAAAAGGTCTAAAATCTGGATCAACCAGGATGTTAGCTAGATGTGCTTGTATAAGATTGCACTTCATAGAATATTCAGATGAATCTCTTGCCCAAAGCACTGACTTTATCCTAAATAATGCCTCATGGGAAGAGGATGCCAATTGTAGTGCAAAGTTAAAATTAAAAGACAGAGTTGTTAGTTTTTTCATTTCTATAGAGGAAATAATTCAATCTTTAAAGGGCTCTGTCAAAACAGATAGTGTTCTAGATGTGTTAATTAGGAAGAATATTTTATTAGAACCCTGGTACTTGCTAACAAATGTATTTGAGGAGGATGAGGCTCTTGTTTTTTTAAGTGACTTAATTTCCATATTTATAAAACTGTCAATGAAACTAGAGGATAAGAGATTGAGAGAAGAGGAGGTCAAAAAGGCCAAACAATATGCACTGCTCACTGGGTTAAAAACAAATTGAATATATTGTTTCTATGTAAACTTGTTTCAATATAATGGCACTAAAATTATATCAAGTGAGCCTTAAAATATAACAGTATTTAATTTCTAATAATTTCTGTCAAAACACAACAAAATGTACAGTAATTGTAAGAAAAAAATTGTAGCAAAACAATACTGATGATAATAAAACATTTTCAGTTGAACATGCAGTTGTGACACTGTAACATTTTATATCATTATAGTACTAAAACAATATTCAAATGTATCTACTGTCGAGGTCTCCTAGGGAGAAGTGATTCATCTACACTTAAAATCTTCCGTTTCCCTTTAATATTACCATCAACAGGAAGTGCAGCTGACCGCTGGACATAATTAGACAGAACTTTTTGAATGAGGTTTTGGAGGGTAGGATGGTTGTTTGATCCAAACGACATGCGGAAAAGGCCAAACTCTTGCTCGAGCTTGTCTTGATTGAAGTCTTTTGCTTTGATTGACTTGATACCAGTATTTTTCAGGAGATATCTGACTGCTCCACAAAACCCAGAAATAGTTATGTGAAGGGAGTCATATGATTCTTTGCTGATTTGCATCCTCCTTCTCTGTTCTAAAGACATATTTCCCTCTCTGCTCAGCACTTGTCTCTGCCAGTCTTGAAAATAAGTGAGAATGCTCTCTAGAAAGTCAAATCTCTCATCTAAACATTCTGTGTAAGGAAGAAGGTCCAGATTCATTTTGTTTCTGACACCTTCTGGGTCATCTGTTCCATTTAAACAATCAAACATTCTGTTACATTTTTCCAAGAAAGTTATCAATTCACATGATATTAATCCCTGGAAGCGGGTATCATTCACATATTTCTTGAGACTATCAGCCACTGACTGACTACACACTTGAGTAGCTAGAGACACTCTCATTCTTGTAAAGGCTGTCAAGTACACATGTGCCTTAGTCAGTTTGTGAAGCTTAAATTTATTCTCCACATCTACTTCCTGTAATTTCTCAAGGGCTTTCCATGATAATGTTTGATTATTTTTCCACATTTCTCTGGAACAGTAGTGCGCAAAAGAGTTTGAAAGACAGTTGCGTATGGTCTTGAGCAGATGTGGAGGGTCAACGATAAAAAATATGGGCCTCTCTTCACCAGCATACACATTTTTCGTTGAATAGACATAACTTGAATTTTCATTATTCCACTTGATATGCATACTAAAAAACTTCTTGTTAGAAGCAGCACCGTCACAAACAAGGCTGATAATCTTCATACATCTAGATTCAAGATGATAAATTAAGTTCCAGGTACGAGAAAAAATCTGAACAGCAGTGACATCAGTGGTCGAAAACAAGCCAACAACTTCATGAATGTTGTAGTTAATGCCCTGTAGCATATATGCTAAAACCTTTTTTGCCAACTCTTGCTTCCTAGGCGCATCATTGATCATTGAATTTTCCAGCTCACTCAGTGCCGTCTCAACTTGGTTTAAATTGAGGTACCCAATTAACTCTCCGTGCTTGTTTCTGACAAGATCTGACTTAATATGAATCTCATCAAACACAAGATTAAAATATTTTTCAGTGGCAGGAATTTGCAACTCTTCAATTTTCTTCTCTATGAGATCAAGAATTTCATGTTGAATTCCCTCACTATTATCCACAAAATGAGTGAAGTCATAGAGCGTCCTATTACATGGTAATGTGATGAATCCTGCATCTTTCATGTAATTCAAGGCAGCAGGAGAAATATTCTGCAAATGTAGTGCAATCCTAATCATCATCGGATTCCATCTCATGCCAGTTGGACTGCTCTGACGGGCTAGTGCTTTTAACTGTTCAGTCCAAAAGAGCTTTTGAACATCTGTCATTTTACTTGCATTATTTCTTAAAACTTTCATGAAGTCGGCTCCAAGGTGCTGATCAATTTGAACAGAATCTTGCTCAATCATTTTCTTCACTTTTTCTTTGAGTTTTTGAATTTGTAGCTGTTGTTTCTTACTTAGAACTTGAAGTTTTGATGCCTTCTCCATGAGCTTTTCTTTTGAGAGGTTCTTATTTGTTATCTTCTTTTCATCTTTTCCTTTTACATTCACTGATTTCCACAGCCTCTTCCTGAAGATTTCTTTCTGTTCGTAGCAACTTTCACATCGACCTGATCTAGTAACCGCCATTGCACAGGTAAAAGTTCTAAAACATTCCTTTCCTGTATAGACTTCACTTTGCACGTACCCAACAGATGCTGCTGTTGGCCAGTAATCTTTAAAATCTTCAATACCAGGGCATATGTGAGTTCCATTTAAAACGAAAGACAGCCTCCAGAGGTACTTGGCCACATCTGCTGCCTCACTCGGGACAGGGGTTTCTTTTCCCCACAAAAAACTGTTGACTGGAAGAGGCCTATTGTGGATATATACTTCTGCTTGGCTGTTACTCCAACATATTCCTCTCTCCACAACTGCATTTGGAAAAGGACTCAGGAGGGAGAGCCGGCACATATCTGCAGTAGTGTTCATAATCCATGGAGAGTCAGATAGAAGTATTGATAATTCCAGGGCTATATCTTTAATCTGAGCAGTTGCTGTAGGGGGATGTTCTGAAAGCTGAATAAAACACAAAAGCACAAAGAGGTTAGTGAGCACTACTAAAGGAAGAAAAAATATTGTCTTCAGTTTATAATATTCACCTCATTTCCCTGTGATGAGGAGGTACTGGTTGAAAATTCTGGTTGATCTAAGAAATCTAAGAGCCCCGTGTTGGAACAATTTTCAGCCTCATCATCGCTATCCGCCTCTTTAAACACAGATGCATATTCATCCGCATTAAGTTCATAGGAAATCCTCTCATTAGCTATTCCTTGAACTTTTTCATCCTTTAAACAAAATATTTAAATTAAAAATACTACCATTAAATGTGTTACTGTTACTTAAAAAGTAAGTAGTCACAGCTTTCCATTACCATGTTATTAAAACTTACATCTGAAAAGGAATCTCCAATTTCAATTGTGGTGGAACATTCATCATTTCCTTCATGACCTTTATTTGGTTCAAGTGACTCACTCTAAAAATAAAATAAAAGTAAAATAGGTGACAGACTTACAAAGAAAACATTTTGCCACGTAATATTTAAATGAAAACTTACATCTGAAGAGGAATCTCCACCCATTTCAAGTGTGGTGGAAAATCTATCATTCCCTTCATGGCCTTTATTTGGTTCAAGTGATTCGCTCTAAAAATAAAATTAAAGTAAAGTTAGTCACAGTTTCACAAATAAAACATTTTACCATGAAATACACAATATTGAAACAACTTACATCTGAAGAGGAATCTCCACCACTTTCAAGTATGGTAGAACTTCCATCATCATCATTCCCTTTGAGAGCTTTAATTTGTACAATTGATTCACTCTAAAAAAAATTTAAAAATAAATATAAAATAATACAGGTACTAAAGATAAACTTACTGCAAGAAGGACATAAAATGTACATTCCACTTACACATGATGCAGGAACGCCACCAATTATTCCCTCAGTAGAGAACCCTGAAATATTTTCCTCGAGGGCACAGGATGAGCCAGCTCCAGTAACAAGTTGACTCTAGAATGATAACAGAAAAAGTCAGATAAAATTATTTTAGCTCCATTTCAGTTCCAGTAAAGTATGGATCCAGATATCAAATTAATCTTACCCCTGAGGCTAGAGTTCCACTGATTATTGCCTCTGTAGATAGGCCAGATAAAGCACTTTCATTTAAATCCCTACTAGATTGGAGATCCTAAACAGAGAAAGAAAGAAAAAAAAAGGAAACATGTAATTTTACATTTTGGGTAGAATTTGAGGACAACGGTTATCAGAAAATAGTATACCTCAGAACGTTTTTTAACCACTTTTGCCCTCTGTCCAACTTCACTTTTCCTCCTTTTTCTACTCTGCCGTTTAGGATCTTTTTGGGCTTCACTTTTAGTCTCGGAAGTCTGAAAAATTTTTGAGGTCTGGCATAAATTAAATTTTCTAACATGCATCAAAGGGAGGAAGAAAGAAGAGGGAGAACTAAAAGTACCGATGGCTGATTTGCTTTCTTCTTGGACCGTGACCTTATACCAACTTGGTTTTTGCGCTTTCTGTAGGTTCTTTTCTCTGGGACATGGTCCTGTAAATAAAAATAAACATATCCTCTTATAAAATAGGAGCTCTCAAATTACCTTGCAAATTACCAAACAAAAATATTAGGAAGTGGGAGCAGACAAGCAAACAAACAAGCACAAACATAGCAAAACTCACCTTGCTCGATCCTTCTTCCATTTCTCAAATTACTACTGCACAAGGTTTTTCTGAAAACAGACAACATCTGATTAATTACTCAATTCTGAACCACCTGTTACAAACAAAGCATTGTTTGCCTTGACTCAAAAGTCTTATGGTTTGAATTGCAAACTAACAGCTCAATACATTTGAAACTCAAGGCAAACAGGTTTAAAGCGTAAATCAGAACTTCTTCATTAGTTTAAGGCCTTGACAGCTACAAATATTGTTAACTTTGGTGCAAGAAGTGATAAACACACGAAACCCTAACCTCCGTTCACTACGAAAGTGTTAAGAATTTTCGTAGTAACACGCAAAAACACCTAAATTCTGGTAGAAATCAGAAGAGAGCAGCTATTATATTTGTATTCTCACCTGGATAAACGAGGCGCCGGAGCCACAACCGACAGGTGTGTGTTGCCAACAACCTATCTTGAATAAAATACCCACACACACAGGCACAACAAGCTCGCCGAGTGTAGCTCTCATCACACCACGGAAAACTGATGTGCGCGAAGAATTTTTCATCCCACCACTCCTCCCAGCGGCGGGCACCAATTCAAACCGAACGTGCGGACACGGGAATCAGAAGGTGTCGTTTTTAAGACGGCCGGCGTGCTTTCCGAATCAAGTAAGGTAATCAGGAGAAAGCGCGTGAAATTCCGCGTCAGATAGGCCATTCGCCGTGATCGAAATCGGACAGAAAGGTTGTTTAAACTTAACTCGAAGTCGACGCGTCAGACACTCATTTCTCTATTTTCCTTCATATCTCAATGTAGAATCATCAAATCGCAAAGCCAATAGGCGCGTTAGAAAGCTCGTTTCATTAGCTTTCTTCGGCTCGCGGTACATATGTGTGTTAAACGTCTCCTTATAGGCGAAACTTTGGTTTGAAGTCGAGCGCAGCAACTCCTCAGCTGCCCCGGCCGCCGCTACGCGCCGCCACCTGCCCTGCTACCGCATGGCTCCGCGAGGAGCGCTGAGTTGCCGCCCGCTGATAATTCAGAGGTGTTTCCCCCTCGCCCTTTGCCCCTCCAGCGGGCAGGTCGGGCAGGCCACCCTTTGCTTTGGTTACCTCACAGGCAGGAGCGAGGGGCCCCCTATGCCTCCGCCGGGCCGGACTCGTCCCACGCCACGCCGCGCCACGCCACCGCGCCCATCTCGTCCCGGACGGGATGGTCATCGCGGCACGTCAAATATTCACACGATTTATGTTCCTATATTGTCCGGGACGGGACTGATGAGGGCGTTTTGGGTCCCGGATCCCGCCGCGGGGCGCGGCATACACGGCCGGGCTGCTCCGAGAGGGGAGGGCGTCATCGCAGACAGGACGACGACGACGTCCAAGCCGGCGTTTACGACGAAGGGAGATGAATAAGTTACACATGTACACGCCTCGAAGTCTACAGGGTTAGAGGAAAGAGAAATTTAAATGTATTTCCAGTGAGAAAAAGAGAGATAAAAGTAGGTAAAAACCAGAAACGATCGACAGCAAGAAAGAGGGGAACGAGTACGCAAGAGAAGAAATGTCCAATTGTGGGAGCAAGCAAGTCCCAAGACCGTGGCCTCGCTCACCTTCACCAACCGACCGAATGCCCCTTCCCCCCCCCCCCCTCTCTCTCTCTCTCTCTTTCTCTGTAGAGCCCCACAAGCTGTCTCAGCGTCTATCGAGTGCCGTGGGGCCAGCGATTCCGTTCCTGTGAGATACGTGCGCCCCCGGTGTTTAGGTAGCCGAGGGAACGACACCTTGGGGGCTGGTGGACCACTGGAGTGTGTGCGCGGCCCGCCCCACGCTCTGGGCGCTCCGGGCGCTCCGGGCCCGCCCCTCCGGGATCCCACGCACACAGTCACCCGACACCGAGCAAACGGGACGAGCCCGGCAGAAGCACAACCTGCAACGGTTACTTTAACAGGATCTCGGCGAAAAAGAGGAGGATTTGACGAGATTTATGAAAAAGAGTGTGGTGTTTCCGAGTGGGAAACAACTCTCAATTTTTGTTTTTGTGAATTTTTATAGAATTTTTGTGAATTTTCACGTGGAGTTTTGATTAGAAACAATCCCGATTTTAATAATTTGAGAATTTTTGTTTTTAAAAATTCTGAATTCTCCGGAATTACGATGAGTATAATTCTTCGGAGTTGTTCTTCCCTCGGATGTTTCAATTTGCAGTGTCTAACGGCGTTGATTTCACTTACGTTGTTGAGTTTGTTTTTGGCAGCGCACACGTATGGTTTCGTACTATGCGGCAAGGATTGATAGTAGAGGTCTCTCTTGAGAGCTTTTTCGCCGATATGGTCCTCCTGACCCAACTCGAGGCGTAACGTATCGGTTTTAAAAAGAGTCGGTCGGGCGTACGACGGACCCCTGGCCATCCATTCCTCGCGGGCAGGTGGGGATGGTGGGACCCCGAGGGGCAGCGGCAGCGGGGGCAACCCCCCCCCCCCCCTCCTTCCCCACGCACACACGACCCGCAGGAGATGAATCGCCCTCACCCACGCAGCGACCCCAGGGAGGAGAGGCAAACCTTTGCCCGAGTGAGTCGGAGAAGACGCAGCAGAGTAGTGCTGCCCCCCCCCCCCCCTCCCACCTCTGAACCCACCACACGACCAGCAGGCCACCCGTACCGCACTACCAGCCCGTGTCAACCTCGAGGGTTTGCGCGCACCAGGCCAATTTCGAGCTCCCCTAGTCCGACCATTCCACGCCCCTCCTCCACTCCCCATCGCGCCACCCCTTGCCTGCTTCAAGTTTTCTCTATCAGCCCCGCCGTGTATGTGTCGGGGAAACGGGAGAGCGTCCGGTGTGCTCCTGCTCCCCCGCCCCGCCCCGGCCAGGCCCGGCCCACGTGTGTATAAATGATGCAAAGGGTGAGAGAAGAGTGGGAGTAGAGGGCGTAGAGGTGTACCCAGTGTGCAGGGGCTCCACAGGGAGCTCCCCGCCCCGCCCCTCCCCGCCGTACCACGAGGCTATTTTATAATGGCGTGAGCTGAGGTGGAGAGTGAAAACAAACGGGCCGAGTCTGCGTTGCCTATAGAAAAATATGGTGGCGGTAAAGCACGTCGGGGGATACACAGGGTCTTACGGGGAGGGGGGGGGGGGCTGAGCGATAGCATAGTACGATGCACGGTGCCCGGCGCGGGTCACTGAGACTGGGGGGGGGGAATCACTCAAACAAGATTAGCACAAAGATTTTGAAGACTTTTGATTTTTCTGTTATACATCCTTTTCTTTGATTTTTCAATGAAATTTTTTGTCGCTTTTTGATGCATTTTGATCTTTTACAACTATTGATTTTCTTGATTTTTCGGATTTTTCATAGCATTTTTCTTCTTGACATTATTTTTAAATGATATTTTGGGGGGGGCCGTACCATGATTTTTTGAAGAGACACCCCCGCCCCCTCCCCTCTCGGCTGAGACAGGGCGAGTAGGGAGAGCAGGGTGTATGAATGAGCACAGCGAGCAGGGCGAAATCAAAGATTCAAAAGAAGCCGAGTTCGGCGGGGCCCGGGGCCGGGGCCGGCGGGGAGGGACATACAGGTGCAGAGGGGGTGGGGGAGGCGGGCTGCAGCCGGTGCCAATGCGTGGAGCCGGCGCGGCGGGCATGCCGCATGAAGGAAGGGGCGGGTATGAAAAATACAAAACAAACGAATTGGCCGCACACAGACGCGCGACCACCCAAAACAAAAGGGATGCAGTACACTGCACGAAAAAAATTGGCGCCAGCTGCCCCGTAAACACAAATGACTGCACTGCTCGTCCAAATGGCTCCACAAGTCATGTACAAATTTTTGCTATGATTTTTTATATATCACCTGGTTTTTATTTATTCTTGTTTCGAGCCAACCCTGCATTTCATCCGTATTAAATTGGCAGACGGCTGGCTGACGCCGGCCACTTATTTCCTAACTATGCAACACGCCCGCACCGCGGAAGCCGGGAACGCATACCCGCCAGGGGCGAGGCCGGTGTCAGCGAGCCACCAGGTACGGGCCCCACATGGCTTAGCCCGGCTTTTCGCGTGAGTCATTCGGATAGTACACTGTTCGGGATCCGTCAAAAGAGTCAGCTGAAACCATACACTGCGAGACTGAGAACCAGCAGTGGACACGCCCCGCCCGCAGCGCTGCCGACACCTCTCTCTTTCTCCGTCTTTCCTCCCGTAGCTATGCGCGGGTTCGGAGAGAGAAAGAGAGAAAGGAAAAGAACCTGCTGCTGCAGCAGCATCCAATAAATCGAGGTAAACACCGGTAATCAAAGTGAAAACTTGGATCGACGCCGTCATCGAACGCGCGTGCAATGCAGCTGTTAGGGAAAGGGAGAGGGAGGGAGGGGGGAGGGGGGGAGGGGACGGTCAGACTCGATCAAAATTTCGTCCCTGGCAAGGTCTTTGGTCCTGAGCCTGCCCGGCCACTTCACCCCGGGCAGCTGCTAGCGCCTGAAGCGATGACTGCAGGACTCTGAGGCTCATATGGATGAAGTGAAATTTGCTCCGCGCTCCGCCACGCCGCTGCATCGCGTAGGCCCCCGCCCCGCCTCGCATACGGATCCGAGACCGAGATCCGAGATGGGTATCGCACAAAGCCGACCGCCCCGTAACTTCACTGCCTTTTTGTTATAGTTACGGCGGACTGCCCGGCGCGCGCGCGCGCGGCGCTCCCCACACCACTAAATCCAGGGGGGAACAACTCTTGAATTTTTGTACACCTCGTGACTCATAAAAGTTCAGAAAAATCTGAACAATTTATTCAGAAAATTTAATAAATCAGAGAAGTTTAGAAAAACGTTGGAGATTTCAGAAAAAAATCACAATAATTGGCAAAAATTTAAGTAGCAATTGCAAACAAATTTCAACAAAATTTCATAAAAATTCAGGAAAGTTCACAAAATTTGAACACCTAAATTCAGAGTCGTTTCCCCTTTGAACTGAATGAAGACTTAAGCGTACTCCTGCTGTCAGCTGTCTGCGGCCTTGCAACAGCTGACCCGTCAGTCACTACCTCAGCCCCTTCGCGTTGTAGCTTTGTGCGCTCCACATACGACACTGCGTCATGGAGGTGGACGTTGATGAGCCCCGACCGAAACACGGCCCGTGACCTTTCGATCACATGGGCGGGGGTTCAAACCCCGCGCGCGGCTGCGGCCGGCCGTCACAACATGTTGCTGCTAGTCAGTCGGAGACACGACATGGCGTTGTGCGACCCCTTTATGGCGTTACATTCACATTTACATGGACGTACACGGCGGCACGAGAGAGGGGCCCTTCGCGGCGGTCGGTGCCGCCCCAACAACCGTCACCTTGACACTCCGCTCCGGCTCCGCTCGACTTCACATCGGGATCAGCTCCGAGTACGAGGCGAGCTGGCCCACAATGTCACACAGGCTCTCTCTCTCTTTCTCTCTCTCTCTCTCTCTCACACACACACAAACACATACACACTGACATTGATATCATCATCATTATTTTCATCATCGCCTGCTGCGGTCACCATGACACCGTTGCCGCGCGCCTTGTTAGCGCCACCAGGACACCATTTTTGCTGCTAATTGCAGGAGGGGGAAAAAAACTTTTGCAAAACTGGTAAAAGCAGCAGCAGTCGTAGACTGTCAGCTGGCCGATCCCAGCTGGTATCGTTTGGGAAGGTATACCTCAAATTTACAGTGGAAGGCGCATTCGCTGTGTGGTGCAAGGTCCTCTCGAGGGCTTCTACCACCTCTACGACCTCCTAAGACCGAGGACGACGCGCACGTCTCACGTCGCGGCGCTACGGGGGCCACTGGGTTAGCGTTAGCGCGGGCCTGTGGCCTGCGCGGCCCCGGGCCTCGTAAAGGCCCCCCGCGATAAAAAGAGATTGATGGGGATGAAGTATTGAGATCTGATTCCTGAAACACGCGGGCGCGTAAAACGACGTCGTGACAGCCACCTGCCGGAGCGGGGCGGGGCGAGACGGCGGCGGGCGCCACCGCCGCACCTCTCGGTCTCAGTTACGACCGCGGGCGGAGCCGGAGGAGCTAGTAGGGCCCCCAGGAGGTGCCCGACGGCGACCGTTGAGGTCACGGTAACGTCGTTAAACGGGTGGATAATTAATTTTAAAAGGAGGCGCGCAGCAGCTGCGAATCTCATGGGACTGGAACCACAGCGTCAAGTCAAGAAAAAATAAATACGCTCGTAAACGTTGGGGCGAGGGGAGATGGGCTCTGGAGAGCAGGTCGCGAGCCGAGACAGACAGGTGACCCCGAGTGACAGGTGGGTGGCAGCGCGGCCGGGCCAGCATGCCCGCGATACGACTACAATGTTGTCGGGGATCGCAGAAGCGGTAAAATTCGAAGACACACCTCCGCAAAAGCCATACGACATGCGCAACACCACACATGCACACACACACACACCCATATAAACAAACACAAACGTCAGCGACACTGACCTTTTCCTCATGAGAGAATAGGATTCCCTTCGGCCCGTCGTGGAAAACTTCATGACGACAAGTTAATCCCAATGGTCGGTGAGGGGAGCCCAGCTGGGCCCGGAGCGAGGCTATCTCCGCCCGCCCATCGCCGGGCAGGGCAGGGCAGGGCGGGGCGGCAGAGCCGTGTCCGTCACTGGCACTCGGCGGCCCGCACCAGGGAACACTTTAATCCAACGACAGGCGTCGTCCTTCCAGCGAGAGAGAGAGGGGAAGAGGGGGTCGTTCACTTGACCACAGAAACAAAATATTTTATCTCCACGCCCAAAAGCAAGGCGGGCACACCACACAAGATTTGAGAAAATATTAAGGGAATAAAACGGAGGGTGAAATAGCACAGGTGTGCGTATCCTTTGGAAGCGAAATTTTAAACACTTATAAGCACAGAGAAAACAACGCGCACGAGGATGTGACAGCTCGAAGCAACAACAACAACAACGGGTTGTCAAACACACGACGCGATGCGAGCAGACGACGGCGCAGCAGACGACGCGGCGCGGCGCGAAAGCGGGGCGTACGCCTGACGTGGCCCCTCCCGACGTGCTCGCGCAGACAGCCGCCGCACAACTGGGCGCGCCCGGCCCCGGCCGCCGCCGCCGCCGCTGCGGCAGTAGCAGCTGCCCGCCCCGCCCCTACCGCCCGCCCGGCCAGGCCCGGCCCGGGCCCCGCGCCCGCGCGCCGCCACGCCACGCCACGCCACGATGCTGCGGCTGCAGCGCGACGCAGCGCCGGGCGGGACCCGTGGCGCCCTCTCACCCGTCCTGCGGCAGCGGTCCGAACCTTAGAGTGAGTGAGAGCGAGAGAGATGCTGGCACTGAGCTAGATGGCTAGATGGATGGGGACGGACCGATGCGATGGATGCAACAGCAACAGCAGCTGCGCCGCGCTTCACCGCGACCGCGGGTCTGCCCCAGATCGAGGGTCATGGTGAGGAGAGGGGAGGAGGGGAGGGGAGGAGAGTGGGGTGCGTGAGGCAGGCTGCGCGTGCGTCTGGCGCGCCGCTGGATGACATGTGTAGGTGAGTTTGCATTGGCTGGACTGAGATATATGTACTGTACCGAGGGGGAAACAATTTTCTACATACACATCTTGTAAATTTTTGTGAATTTTCGTGAATTTTGTTTGGAATTTAAGTGAATTTTCTCTTGAATTTTACAAAAAATTTAAGATTAATGAATAAGGTACGGTCATCATATACCTTGCCCACCACAGTTTTCCGTACCCACTCGTGTGCCTTGGTACAGGATATTTTTGACAGTGTTTACCCTGCCGACTGCTTACGTAGGCCACTGCTGCTTGCTGCTGCTCATCCTTTCCAATGGTTTTGCGGTGACCGCGAGGAGACGCCCGCGGAGGGGCGAGCGGGCCGGGCCACTAATCTGGACGTACCTGGAAAACAAAAGACGGGGGCGATTAAGCGGGTGAGCCGGTTTAATGAAGTGCAGCGCGCCGCTGCTGCTTATTGTACCCCGGCTGAGCTGACACGATGCTCGCCAGCAGCAGCAGCAGCAGCAGCAGCAGCAGCAGAGGCGATCGATTCGCCATGCGATCCGCCAAAATACCGCGGACCGCGAGCTGCTAAAGAGGATTTGAAAAACGCACAAAGTCTGTTTCGGCGACCGCGGTCCCCCTCTCGGCTGAGCCTGTTTATCTGGCATCTCGCCCCGCCGAACGAATACATACAAATCGCTGGCCATAATATACTCACCACCTCCCCTCCCTCGCCCCTGACAACCCCCCTCCCCCCCCTTACCACCACGTCTCATAGGGCCAAGCAAGTTTGAAACCGGAAGCTTGGCCCCTCTCTTTTTTAGCGACCAGAAATGAAGGGAAGCGAAAGGGCCGCCAGGGAGGGGGAGGGGAGGGAAGGTTCATTACGAATGTCGAGGAGAATGAAGAGGCAAGAAAAAGAAGGAAGGACTACCATCAGCAGCAGCAGCAGTAGTCCGCCTCCATACGGATTATGAGTGGCTTCACATGTGGCCTTCCTATTTCGGGCGGCACAGCGTGGCGACTGGGGCGGGGCGAGGCGGGCCGTCGCACACACCGCCTGCCCTCGCGCCCGCCCCACCTCACCGGCCCCGCCCCGCCCCGCCCCGCCCCGCCCCGCCCGCGGTTCGTGAGACAAAAGCAGCGGCCGTAAAACAAACATTGTGGGAGGGTGGAACAAATTTAGAGAAGCTTTGGATCAAGGCGAGAGAGGCGAAAAAGAGGGTTTGTAGGCAGCACACGGGCAAAAAAAAAAGAATTGAATCACCGTCGCGCTCAAGTCCTTCGAGTCGGCGGGTGAGGAAGGGTTTTTACGATCGATTCGCGCGATTCTTTTGATCCTATTCCAGCTTCGTAAAACTCGCCTGCTCAAATTTCCCGCGTCATGGAGCGCTATGGGACATGGCATCGCACTGCTTCTTCTACTGTCGCACAACGAGGTCCACGCCGTAAGCGCACATTGTCCTGAACAACTTAAAAGTTTTACGACTCTTTTTTGCCGTAAAACGAGATCCGCCGAACACTACAGCCGTCGACCCCGCATGCACCGCGCCACGCCACCCGAGTGCCCCCTCCCCCCACCACCACCAAACTGAATTTAAATCATAGGCGCGCGCTCCTAAAAAAACAGTTTCACGCACGGGCGGTGTCGATTTCATTGACGAGCAACTGGCGCGGACTCTACTACAACCCTTTAGCGGATGCCACCCATCCCCTGGCTGCTCGTCTCCCGCTCCCTCTTCGCAGGAAACTTTGCGGCTTACTTCGAAAAATCATTATATAGCCCCCCCCCCCCCCCCGCAGAAAAAATATAAAATAAAATCAAGAAGAAAAAAGGACTGAAATAAAAATTGAAACAAGTCAGCGATAGGGGGGAAAAGATCAAAATTGATCGAAAAGTTGCATTTCTCTTGAAAGATCAAAAGAAGAAAAAAAATACAGAAATACAAAAATAAAAAGTATTTTTAAAAAAGCAGTGCACACAATTTGTATGAGTGATCCCCCCTCGCGACCGAGTGATGAGCAAAAGAAACACGAACCCGTCTTCCACGGGGTCCTGGCCGCAGCTAGAATGAGGTGCACGACGCCGGCAGGGGTGGCACTCTACTCGCGTTGTGGCCCGATAGCGCCGATAGGTTCGACAGGTGTATGATGCCAAAGAGATCACGATAATACGATGATGTGTTCCACGAAGCGCCGCCCTGCGCCTGCCACGCCACGCCCTCCGCACCCTGCTGGTCCAGCGGGCAGCGCGCGCGCGAGCATCGCGAAACCCGGGCACGTTCATTAGCGACATCCTGATCACGTGATGCAACTGTCCACCGTATTCGGGCGGCGGGCGACCTCGTCCCGACAGATCAAAAACCTCCGCAATCATCATCAGCGTCGGCGGCGGCGCGGAGCAGCGATGACACGGAAAAATAAATGGAAAAGACGCGAGAACAAAACAAGAACCCGTGCGGAGAAAGAATCGTCTCTCGTGCGGGTCGGGTCCTCATATACATCGACGTGCTGTATGTATCGGGATCAGGGCAGCCTGTGTGTACGCATGAGAAAGTATAGAGGGCGGGAGAAGAAAAATGACATCCAGCCGCGTGGTGGTCGCAGGCGAGAGGGGCGCTGCGGTGCGGGACCATTGCAGGCTGGCGGCGGAGCGAACAGGATGCTCGCACAATGGGTTGCACATGCATGCACCCTGCGCCCTTGCACCGTCTGGCCTCTGTGTGTGTGTGTGTGTGTGTGTGTGTGTGTGTGTGTGTGTGTGTGTGTCACCTTCCTGTCCCCGTATGCAAACCCGATTAAAGCGATGACAGGAAGTAACAAACAAAGTAACGTCCTGATTCGGTGACAAGGTAAAAAGAAGGGCCACTACGTTCCTCGCCGCCGCGATGCATTTTTACTTTTTTTTTTTTGTCTTCTGAGCAGCATCAAGCCTTCTGACAGGCTTTTCATATCGGCCAGACCGTGTGGGGACCCGCCTCGCGAGCCGCCGCACCCCGACCTAACACAACCGGCGCACATTCACCGACACATTAACCCTTCCCTTGACACCCTGTAATTAGCGCTCGCAGCGATCTCACTCGCACTCGCTTGAGGAGCGAACGTGCCTGCCCGCCCGAGCACACGAAACCGCATACACACCTTTACGACATGGCGCTGCGTGAGAGAATCCGTCCGCACGGGGTAGAGAGACTCGTAGAGAGACCGCCTCTGAGTCTCTCGAAGCTCTGCCCCGCCAGGCCCATCCGCGCCCCGTCCGGGACTTCACTGCACTGCCCTTCTGATCCCGATAAGTGAGCAGTGTGCAGTGAGCGGCCGCGCTTTAGAGCTACCGCCTCTAGTTCCTCGGCCCCCTCGGCGCAGCACGCCCCGCCCGCCCGCGGTACCCGCCTGGTGCCTCCCGCAAGCAGAAGCCAGCCCGCCAGCCACGCCCGCCCCACGGCGCTAACAACAACACTTTGCGGCTGAGAGAAATACTTCGCGATTATCCTTACTGCGCTCGTCTCCACTCCCACCCAGCTATTCTGAATAGGTAGGAGCAGTAGGAGGTAGGCGCCTAGACGCGACGGCCGGGCATAGGCAGGCGCGCCGCGCCCCTCCCGCCGACGGAAAAACAACTCTGAAAATTTTTGTTCACCTCGTAATTCAGAAAAATTCAGAGAAACTCAGAAAAAACTTCAGATAATTTCAGGAACTTTCAGGAAAAAATCGAAAAAAAAAAAACCAAGTAAAATTATAAGAATTCTGGAAATAAAAACTCTAGCAAAATTTCATTTAAAAAAATCAATAAAAATTCACAAAATTTGTACATTAAAATTCAGAGTTGTTTCGGCCCTTCCCCGGTCAGGGCGGCACTGTACGTCGGAGGAAGTCCAAGCGCTTCGCGGCACGGCAGGCGCATTTTCCCCGCACCATCCTCGCAATTTGACAAACAGGCGAATCACGATCGGGCGTGCGGGGCGTGGAGGGTCGGGCTGGGCGCGGGCGGGCGGGGCGGGGCCGGCGCGTCGCTGGCGGGGCTGATGGCATCTCTCTGCCCCTGCCGGCCTCCCTGGACACGCGGAGAGCGAAAGTCCAGCACTCCCGTCCGTCCGGCCCGGCGCTCTGCGGCGCACGGCGTCCGGTCCCGCCCCGGCAGCGCCCCGGCTGGCCCGGTGCCCCCGTGGCGCTGACCGCGCGCCGTCGCCAAGAAGATGGTGATCACCATCATGATCACGGCAAGCACGCCCGCAGGCCCGCGGGCCCCTTTCCCTCCTGCGCTGCACGCACGCGGGGTCGGGTCAGCGCGGCTAAGCGAATGTGATTGCAGCGCCACTGGCCGGGACAAGACAGCAGCGCGGTGCGGACCTTACGAAACCCAACGCAGAGGGAGCGAGGGGGAAAAAAACTCTGAAATTTTTGTACCCCTCTCGTTATTCAGAAAAAGTCAGGAAAATTCAGAAAATAAAATCAGAAAATTCAGAGACATTCAGGACAGTTTAGAAAAATTAAGAACAGTTCAGAAAAAAACACAAAAAAATATGATAAAATTCAAGCAAAACTTCACAAAATTTCGATAAAATTTTCAAAAATGCAATAAAAATTCAGGAAAATTCACGAAAATCCAGAGTTGTTTCCCCCTCGTCAGGGAGGCACGCCGAGCCCTCATCCGGCCGAGGCGGTGGCCTGCGGCCTGAGCGGCACGTTGTCAGTGCTGGGCGGGGCGGGGCGGGGCGGGGTGGGGCGTGCGGGGCGGCTCCCGCAGTGATAGCGATCCGTTCCGTTCCGCTCGGGGGGCCCAAGGCAGAGGCTCCGGGCGAGCCGCGCCGGGAGGCGACCTGTACGCCGGAACGCAGCACTCAGCCGCAGTGACATGCAGGCAGGCAGGCAGGGGCTGGGGCGGGACCGGGCCGGGCTGGGCCGCGCCGCCCGGAGATTCCATCCTCACGATACTGTGCGGGAGTGCCCTCCTCCTCCTCCTCCAGACTCGTTTGAGTATCACCTCCGCACTACCGCAACCTCGGCGGCAAGCGGCAATTATAACCACCGTTGGTTGGCCCGGCGGTGCTCGGCGACCGGGAGAGAGAGGCAGCAGGGCGCGCGGAGGGGGCGGCAGGCTGGCGCGGCGCGACGAACACGGAGAGCGGGACATGCAGCACACCGGTGTATAGCCAGCCGAGCGCGATAGGGACGGCGACGACGCCGGCCATCAGCCTCGACTGCTGAAAGAAGGAAGCAAGCCTCCTCGAAATGTCATCAAGACCAAACAGTTTTTGTGTGGAAACTCTTCTCTGTCCGTCCGTGCCTCGCCTAACAAGGAGAGAGTCGCCGCGCCGCGCCGGCGGGAGAGCTGTCCGCTCCGCACTGTATTGACGGGTAAGTCACCCTGGGCCGGGCCGGGCGTCAGCGTCGACCCGGCGCTGCGGCCAGCCGATGGGCCGTCCAGATAAAGTCCCAGACGCTTGTCAGTCGGAGAGTGCGCGCTCCGGGCACTTTTTATGGCCCCTGACAATGCAAGTCTATCACACTCATACCGATACACACACACACACACACACACTCACACAGCCCCTTCACTCGATGGCGCCGTCCGCTAAAAACCTTTCGGGATTAAAAACGACTCGCCGCACCGGGAGCTGACGGGACACATACGAGGGGTAAATAACTCCGAATTTTGATGTACACCACTAATTCAAAATTCACACTAATTCAAACTAATTCACACTAATTCAAACTAATTCACGCGAAATCAAAACTAATTCACGTGAATTCAAAACGAATTTAAACAAATTCAAGCGAATTTAAGGAATGACCTCAGAAAATACACGCATATCTGATCCAAATTATTCTCTCAATTACATGATCAAATAGGATTTTTAGTAAATTATTGTGAATGATTTCTATTTATTCCAAATTATTGGAAATTAACTTGCAACTGCGCAAAATAATCACAATTATTTCAATTATTTTTTAAAACTTTTCAGAAACAAATTTTGCTCTGCAATTGAAAGGGTGGCGTGAAAACATGGAAAATTTTTGCGGCAGTAAACCTCCCGAAGGAGGTTGCGGTTCCCGCCAGGCACAGGGCTTTTACCCCCTGTGGCAGCCAACTGCTTCGGTGTTCCATGGGAACCGGCGCTTTGCTGACTGCGATCCTATCGCGCAATTCGACAGATTTGATCCCCGTACCACCATTGGCCTACCCCTAGAGGTACGAGCGGTGTCAAGAGCGTTAGACTTCCTGATCCCAGTTTCAGAGGCCTTACCTCAGAGGGGTACGCGGGATTCGAACCCACAACCCCGAGTGCCGACACGTAGCCAGAACAGGAAGCGACCCAACGCCCAGAGCCACCGAGCCAACGGCGGTGAGACGTGTTTAACTTCTATTTGACCTGCCATCCAGCAGCGGCCAAAGGAAATGCCAAGCGCGAAAAACACTTTCCCAAGTGGGAGTCGAACTTCGGACCAGTCAGTTCGGTGTTGCGCGCTCTACCAACTGAGCCACGACGCCACGATGGCTGCACAGTGCGACGGGTTCGAGCCGTATTTGCCGCGTATCCTGCAGCCTCCAGCCAGGAGGACAGGGCTAATACAACTCGAACCCGTCGCACTGTACAGTCATGGTGGCGTCGTGGCTCAGTTGCTAGAGCGCGCAACACCGAACCGACTGGTCCGAAGTTCGACTCCCACTCGGGAAAGTGTTTTTCGCGCTTGACATTCCCTTTGGCCGCAGCTGGATGGCAGGTCAAATAGAAGTTAAACACGTCTCACCGCCGTTGGCTCGGTGGCTCTGGGCGTTGGGTCGCTTCCTGTTCTGGCTACGTGTCGGCACTCGGGGTTGTGGGTTCGAATCCCGCGTACCCCTCTGAGGTAAGGCCTCTGAAACTGGGATCAGGAAGTCTAACGCTCTTGACACCGCTCGTACCTCTAGGGGTAGGCCAATGGTGGTACGGGGATCAAATCTGTCGAATTGCGCGATAGGATCGCAGTCAGCAAAGCGCCGGTTCCCATGGAACACCGAAGCAGTTGGCTGCCACAGGGGGTAAAAGCCCTGTGCCTGGCGGGAACCGCAACCTCCTTCGGGAGGTTTACTGCCGCAAAAATTTTCCATGTTTTCACGCCACCCTTTCAATTGCAGAGCAAAATTTGTTTCTGAAAAGTTTTAAAAAATAATTGAAATAATTGTGATTATTTTGCGCAGTTGCAAGTTAATTTCCAATTATTTGGAATCAATAGAAATCATTCACAATAATTTACTAAAAATCCTATTTGATCATGTAATTGAGAGAATAATTTGGATCAGATGTGCGTGTATTTTCTGGGGCATCCCCGAATTTAAAACGAATTCAAGTAAATTCACAAAAAGCACAAAAAGATCACAATAATTTCAAAAAAAAACTTTGCAATAAATTCAAAAAATTCAAAGCTAATTCAAAACGAATTCAATTCAATTTAGACAAATTCAATTCAAATTCACGCAATTTGTACACCGAATTCAGAGTTGTTTACCCCTCGGACACATATAACTTTGACGCGCGCCTCTTTTGTTTTACGGTCCCCTCGCTGCACACACCGCCGCCGGCCGCCGCGCACCACCACCTGAAGATGATGCATTTTATGCCCTTCCCATATCGCCCGTCTCGCTCGCACCGACTGACGTCCGAACAGTATCTCTCTCTCCCCCTCCTCCGACAGACGACGCCAGTTAGAGGCGACGCTGCCGCGCACAGTGGAGCGGCGCGGCGCGACTCGCGGGGCGCGGCGGGAGGCCTCATTGCCTTCGAGGACAGGCAGGTCAGGTGTGCCCCCATACACACACACACACACACACACACACACACACACACACACACACACACACACACACACACACACACACACAACCTCTCTACTTCATGTAGCTTCACGCGAGGAAATTAAATTAAACGTCACATTTCGTCCGGCGCTGCACTGCCGCGACACAGGTGCGGTGACATATCTCACATGCAGCCGTTGCGGCTCCGCGCAGGCGGCCTAACGGCGTCCCTTCTAAACGGTAATACAGGTGTCGCCGTGGCAGCGGCGGGCCGCGAGCAGGCTGATGATGACCGTGACCCTCGACCTAATCGTCTTGAACGCCACGGCGGCGGCCCGACAGGTGGCTGCTGCGGCCGGCAGCAGCGCCCCGGGCGGCTCCGGGCGTGACAAGCTCCGCAGCCGTCCTTGTCGCACTCGTCGGGCCCTGCCACCCCCAACATAGGGCAACGCCATGAGTGCGACAAGGACGGAGGTATGCGGGCGGGAGCGATCTTCTGAATCAGAAAGTCAGCAGGACCGGAGGAGAGCTGAGTCCGCTGAGCCGCCCGGGGGCGGGGCGGGGCGGGGCCGGGCCGGGCCGGGCGCAGCGCGCGGCGCGCCACCGGAGGAGACACCGGAAGTACGGTTCGGGGACCCTGGCCGACCGACCTGCCCGCGGGGACCTGCCGCTCCAACCCTTTCCGAGGTGTGATTATTCACGAGTAGAGAGTGTCTCCTTTCTTCACACGCTCGTGCGTCGATGTGTGTGTGTGTGTGTGTGTGTGTTCCTCCCTCTTTCGGGGCCAAGTAAAGCGTTAGAAAAAACAGCAAGGAGGCCTGGAGCATTTTGGGAGGTGAGCATCGATGAATGGATAAGGCCGAAACTAAATCGTAAATCTACAAGGATATTTTTCACACAGAGTGTGTGAAAGAGAGAGAGAGAGAGAGAGAGAGAGAGAGAGAGAGAGAGAGAGAGAGAGAGAGAGAGAGAGAGAGAGAGAGAGAGAGAGAGAGAGAGAGAACGAGAGAGAGAGAGAGAGAGAGAGAGAGAGAGAGAGAGAGAGAGAGAGAGAGAGAGAGAGAGAGAGCGTGAGTTGGTATTTCCAAAATATATCGTATATTCATGACTTTACTTTACCTCAAGGCGAGGGCCGACGAAAAAACTTTGTCCTCGTAAATGAGACAGCCAATGACACTATATTTGTATAGAATCAGATTCATAGGTTCCTGAATCGTTTTGGGCTACTGGCTGGCCCACTCCCGAATATCCAAATAGAAAATCAAGTACGATGTCGAAAAAAAAACACAGCAGGCTAAGGAGACTGTTCACTTCCCACTAAAGTGTCGTGAGAGAACGCGGCAGATGCACCGCGCCAAAGGTCGGCCCGGCCCGAGCAAACTGCACCACACCCACGCTCTCCCTCTCTCTCTCTCTTCTTTAAATTCGAGGCGCATACAAATTTGAGATGGCCGCGTTCCCACTGAACCAGTCCCTGCGCGGGTCTTCCGATACACCCGGAGTCCATTATACACCGCGGTCCGAGTAAAATGTTTATCGTAAACAAATCAGGCGAGACATTCCGCGTTAGAATGCCGCAAAAGAAGCGGCAGTCCTCCCTGTCTCAGTATACCGCACCGGACCGATCGAATCCTAATATGAATAATTCAGCCAAAATTGGTGCGGCGAGGTTCCCTTCTAATGCACTTCCCATGGCGCGTCGCGTCGAACGGCTGCAGCGTATGCAAAAGACGCCGTGGCGAGCCGATACTGGCCCGCGGGCCGCGGCGACTTACTCCCCCTCAAGATTTGCATTTTCGCGGGTGGAAGCCACGCCGAGGCGTCGCGACGCGTAGGCCACCCCTACCCCAGAGCCATACGTCTTCACCGATGCAGCATCTTCGAACCGAAAATGCCATCACAGCAGGGAGAGCATAGTTATCAGACAGATGCAACAACGGCAGGGCGGTGGCCGAGGGGGTTATCACTTTAAAAAATCACTGAACGCCACCCTCCCCCCTTCCAAAAGGAGATCATTTTAAAAAATTAAAATAAAATCAAGAAGAAAGATATAGAAAATTCGAAAAATCGGGAAGAAAAAAACACGAATTAAAATTGGAAACAATTCAGAAGAGGTTGAAGATCAAAATTTATCAAAAAGTGACACAAATTTGCCTTAAAAATCAAAGGAAAAATAAAAAGTCCTAATTTAGAAAAACTCAAAAAAATCATTGCACACATTTTATACGAGGGATTCCTCCCTTTCAGCGGCGTTGCGGGGTGGGAAAGTTGCAGCGGTACAGTGCGCAGCCGCGCCGCGTCACGTACACGCGAGAGCGCCGCGACGCCGGGCAGGGCCGGGCTGGGCGTCGCCTCTGATCTGGCACTGCTAATTAGCATGGTATGGACAATAATGTAGACGTGAGGTCAAGCCGGGTGACACGCACACGCCTCCATCTCTTTCTACATTTCCTTCTCCTTCTCCCTCCCCCTCCCTGTCTCTCTCCATCTCTCTCTCTCTATCGTGGTGATGCAACCTACGGGCGGCGGGTCCACTGAGACACAGGCGGGCACACCAGGGAATTAGGGACCCGCGACACCAAATGAGACGTCACATTCATCTCCTAGCGCGGCCGTGCAGCTTGCCTCACGCGCGTACAAATCCGCCCCGCCCCGCCCCGCCCCGCCCCGCCCCGCCCCGCCCCGCCCCGCCCCGCCCCGCCCCGCCCCGCCCCGCCCTGCCCCGCCGCATCTATGCGGATGTTCTTTTTCGATACGGAATGGAACCTGCCGGTGGCCTACTCGTAGCTCCAGTGCCACACGCTACGCACTCTGTTGGAGCACAGCTGCTGGCGCGCTATGCGGCTACACGGCAGCTCGTGTAAGTGCACCCTCATCACGTTTTCCCTCCTAATCCTGTCCGCTGCGAAATAATCGACGCTGTCACGCGGAGCAGGCATCTCGCGACACAAATTTAATTAACACTGCGAGCCTCTTTGGAGCGGGAATAAGCAGAGAGTAAAAAAGGCTGCAACTTTCAGTGGCAAAGCCTATGTCAACAAATGCAGGGCGGAAGGTACCTTCTCTAATCACAGCAAAAACACGAATCATTATTAGCCCATTTGAAGGCGTCCTCAAGATAAACATACGCGGGTGGCTCCCCTATCCGCTTCCGATTTGGGGAGGACCACATTGCACTTCCACCCCTTTTTTTTCAATTATCAAACGACTCTTCGTCGGTATTCATCGAGGTCATTACAGTTTTTTTTTTTTTCTGTCTCTGCTATGCAGTACAGCCTTTGCTGCTCCTGTACAAAACATAAAGTGCGCAGGCCGAAATCCAGCATAGGCAATACACGGATGGTGACAGCGGAGAGGACTTGGAACCTGGAGCGAAGGGGAAACAACTCTGAAATTTTTGTACACCTAGTAAATCAGAAAGTTTTAGAAAAATTCCCCAAAACAAGATAAATAGACAAAAATTCCGGAAAATTGACAAAATAATTGGGCAAAAGTCAAGTGAAGATTGACAAAAATTCAAGAAAATCCGCAAAAAGTGTCCACCAAAATTAAGAGTTTGTTTCCCCCCTTTGACTTGGACGCATCGTGACAGCGGCAGGCGGCATACGACGCGCGGGCACACATGAGTCACTGGTACCTTTCCGAGCGCTCGAGTCGGCGAAAGTTTCATTGCGCGCGCTGAAAAGTTGGCGCGGCGGCGGTGATTGGGGCGCGTGTCGGGCCGGGACCAGCCTCATTCATTACGCCCGCGGCCCGCTAACGACGCCTGATTCAGACAAACTCGCGCGGGGCCAAACCGGACGCCTAACGTGTCGAAACGGTCCTCCTGATTCCCTTCATTCATACGAGAGCTGCTCCAAATAACTGTCGCGCGGATATGGGCCGCCGCGCTCATGTAACGCCCCCGGGGCCCCCGGACAACGCGGTCATACTCGTTTTAAGGACCGAAGTACCTGCGCGCGCGGCCGCGAGATAGCGAGTCAAGGTGGAAACATCTCTGAACTTTGGTATACACATTTAGCGAATTTTTGTGACTTTTTATAGAATTTTTGTGAACTTTTATAGAATTTGTGAATTTTTACTACATCTTTGGGATTTGGGAATTTTCACTTAAAGTTTACCTAAAACTTTGTGAATTTTTCAGAATTTTTATTTTAAAAATTCTGAATTTTTCTGAATTTTCCTGATTAACGAGGTTTACAAAGGAGCTTTTCTCAAAAGTGAGCTCTAAAGAAACTGCCGATTGATTTCGGTGTCTCCACGAAGAAGCAGCAGTGCTGCTGCTTGTTCTTTTACAGTGTCCGTCGACGATGTAGTTCCGTAGTGACGCACACTGTCCCGTCCTCGACCACTCCAAAGTGACGAGGTCACCAGCCATGGCCCCTTGCACCCGCACATGACGCTTCCCACGCACCCCTCTCCTTACCCTTTCTCTCCCCCTCTGCCTCCTAACCCATCATCCCCTTCCTGATGAAACCCTGTCTTCATGTAGTATTCTCTGGAAAACCAAGCAGTGTGCACCTGCAGAATTCACTATTCGAAAAATTCAGGTACTTGGGCATGTAGTGCTCATACTTAAGTATACAGACTATTTTGGACTATTCGTTGTTTACCTCGGCATGTTCACACGAAAAATCAAACAAAAGTTTCGCGTACATACATAATTTACTCCATACATATCCATGTACTGTACACACTATTTCCCGAGTACTTCGGTGCACGGGAGGGAGGGAAGGAGGGGGAGAGAGAGAGAGAGAGAGAGAGAGAGAGAGAGAGAGAGAGAGAGAGAGAGAGAGAGAGAGAAGTGCGAAGCACAGGGGAGGTCCAGGAGCTCGCACACAAACACACACACACAGACACACACACACACACACACACACACACACACTCGGCGCACCGCGCCAGCTGAACGCGGATGCCCTGTGATTAATTAACAGCAATTAGCCTTTGTTTCGTCGCCGTCGGCTGACAAATGGGCGGCCCTCTCCTCTCCATGCGCTCGCGTGCCCCGCGGGCTCAGCCGACCGGACCAGCCAGCCGCACCGCGGTCACCGCTATGGACACACACACACACACACACAGTGTTCGGTCCTGGATGACACTGCACTGCTGGTACGCCGCCCCTAAAGCGGGGTTTACGTCATTGTCATTACGTATACACTCCTTTGCCGCATCAAGGTGCGCGCGCGTTTCTGTGAAACGAGACGGCCCGGCCCGGCGCCGTGCCCTACCGCGCCCTCCACCCTCCGCCTCGCGCGCCCTACGCCCTAAACTCCCTTTGCCCTGACCTCTGCGGTCCGATCGAGCGCCCGGTCCGACGCGAGATGACCTTCGATTGAGACAACAACTTTCATGTCCGTCCCCGCTTCAGACCGACGTTCCGGTGAGACTGACGAGGGGGGAACAGCCCTAAATTTTATAGAGTAAAAATCTTTTAATTTTTGTGAATTTTCGTCAATTATTGTGAATTTTTGTTGAATTTTAGGGGAATTTTTGCTTGAATTTTACCCCAATTCTTGAGGGTTTTGGGAAATTTTTCCTGAATTTCTCTGATTTTTTCCGACTAAGTGTATTTCTGACGATGCGGCGCACGCGTCGCTATGCACGCGTGCGTGACTTTGCCCGATTATATCTCCGTTATTCGCACGACGACCTTTGATAGAGTACATATTTGTCAGTGCCATAAGTGAGCCCACGCGCATCCCTCGGATGTATTTTTTTCCCCTCCCTTCCATATCTCTACCTATTCCGCTATTTGGTTTCCCCCGGCGCGACTAGCGGTGCGCTGTCCTGCGCTCCGCTATGCTGCTCGTGCCGCGGCATGCAGTATGCAATGCAGCCCCTGCAGCACGCGGACACCGCGTCAGCAGTGTGGGACGGACACCGGTGGGACATCAGTGGGACGCGGCACGGCGGGACACCCCCCGGGGCGGGGGCTCGGACAGCACCGTGTCACCCCGCACCGCCGCGCCACTCCGCGCCACCGAGTGCGCCAATATATACCGTCCCATCCCTGTCCCTCTCCCTACCCGGCCGGCGTCCTCAGACAAATGACGGCCCTTTGTGCCCGCCGCGCGCTCGCGCTCCGTAAATGAGAAGGCCAAGTGGACATATTTTTTTTTTAACGGCTCAAGCACTGAAGCACACACTACTGCTACTCATTTGCATACGGCGGCACACGACGCGCGGCGTTCATTAATCAAACACAGACTTAGTGGAGGAGAGGATGGGACTTACGTTATACAATCGCGAGGCCTGCCTGCCTATGTGAGTGCAGCCGCGGGGCGGGGCGGGGTGGGCTGCCCCAAACCGCGCCGCACCTTCCATAGGGTTGAAGAATACAATAAAAATAGCACAGAAACCCCATATGTGAAATGATCAGATCGAATTTTACTCGTGCGAATTCAAACTTATAGATTTCAAAAGAGAGAAACATAAAACACCCTTTGAATCTTTTAAAGTTAACTTTTACCTCGACTTTTACTGATAGAAGTTTTCTGAAATTGTTCTATGCTCTCAAATTTTTTTTATCTCATACCTTGCAGAAATTTTGGTCCCTCCGCGAATCTCTTCTCAGACTTACTCCGAGGCGCGGCCAAATCACACGTAAGTTACTTTCTATTTTTTGTATTTATCCTGAATATTTCCGTATTTTCTTGTATTTTTGATAAGTACTTCGATAAATTACCTAGTATTCTTATATATTTCTTTGTATTATACATGTAAACCTTGTATTTTCTAAGAAATACACGCGTATCTCTGTGTACACGATTTTTTCGAGCTGGCCGCCCCTACTTGAATTTCTCCTCGATTTTCGCTCATTGTCGAATAACTCTTCGCACGGAGGACTTTAAAAATGCCAGTTTGCCTCCCCGCGCGCGAGGGGCGGGGGGCGGGCCGGCGGTTGACCCCAGTTGCCCGAAACAATCACTCACATGACATCTCTCTCGCGCCGCGCATAATGTGTACAGCGCGTGTACGCCGCGTCCGTCCCTCCCGCCCCAGATCATCCATTTATTACCAGTGTCGCGCGGGTGATCGAGCCGAGGGGTCCTTCCTTTAAAAAAAAAATCAGTGTACACCCTACAACAAAATCAGTTTAAAAAAAACCAGTAAAAACCAGGAAAACATCAATAAAAAATCATTTTAAAAATCAGTAAAAATCAAGGAAAATCACACACACACACACACACACCAAACAGAAAAATCAGAAAAATCGGTGCATGCTCGAATTTATCGTGAAGGACCCCCCCTCGATCGAGCCCCTGGCCGGCCCCGGCGGACGCGCTCGGTGCTGAGCTGAGCGCGGCAGATGCACCGCACCGCGGCAGGCAGAGAGGGGGGAGGTAAAACTTGAGGCGAAAAAAAGCGCGACCCACCTAAACGAGAGCACCACGGCACCACGGCAGGCTGATGAAGGGGCCGCCCGCCCCGGCCCGCCCCGAGCCCGAGGGTGTGACAATATAAACCAAACAGGCCCGGCCTGGGGGACGACCCAATGGACCCGGCGGCGCGCGCGCGCCGCGCCGCAGCGACCGTTTTCCTCAAAATTGCCGGACAATCTGGCAATCGCTTCTGGATCTCTTAATTTTAATAACGGCGGGCCCGGTCGCGCGCGGCCGCGGGGGGAGAACCAGAGATTATACGAATTATATATTTCTCATACTTTGAGACGCCGGCGCGGGAGCTCCTGAGTTATGGTCCTTCCCCCGGCGCCCCGCGCGGGCGCGCGCGCCCGCTGCGAAACTGGTCCTGCCCGCGTCCACCTGCATCCTGTCGACGACAGCCCAATATAGGCTTTGTTGTTTTTTCTTTTCCATATTCTGTCTTATATTCAGAAGAACATAATTTATGATTAAGCTCTTCAATTTAGCATGCTGCGACCAAGCGCCATGACGCAATATTTGCCTACGGTTAAGGGCGAGCCAGCTAGGAAAATACACCGTTGTGTCACAGCGCAGATGATAACCCCGCTATTATCCGTCCAAAAGTAAAACAGAGAAAACAGTAAGGCTATTTCGTGCCTAAAAAATGGGTTGGCGCGCGGGGGATTAGTACTCGGCCCAAAATATCAAAGCCCGAGGTAAAAATATTACGAGGGGTCAGAAAGAAGCTGGAGCATTTCGTGTAAATCCATAATACTATAACCCTGCATAATAATAATAATAAAACATTCTGCAAATCCTGTGTAGTAGTTTGCCAGTTTAAACTGCGAAACTAAAGTCCTGTCCTGCAGTTATAACTGCAGAACTCTTTTGCTCTGCAGTTTTAACTGCAGAACATTAGTTTCGCAGTTTAAACTGGCAAACTACTACACTCTAAGATTTCCAGAGAGTAACTATTGCGTTCTTTCACTGCACAACACGAGCACATCCCGACCCAAAATGATTGTTCGCTAAACGTTCGCTTTTCGTTCGCTATCGGTGCGCGGAGGGTCGCGCATGGTACGCTAACGGGTCGTCGGGGTTCGTCAGCGCCCTCGAGGAGGTGCGTCTACGGTTCGTTTTCGAGACGCTCTGTTCGCTTTTGGGAGCGACTCAGTACGTTTTCTGTTCGCTTGGGTCGTCAGGGTACGCTTTTAGTTCGCTCTGAGAGCGACCTCGGTACGCTTTCTGATCGTCAGGTTCGCCTGGCCTGGAGAGCCCCGCGATGTCGGTATTTTCCGGGAAACCCCGGCCAGCGCACTTCCGAGCAGGGGAGGTGAGGGATGGGGCGGCCCCGGTCCCGGGACACTCGGAGTACCTGAGGCACGGTAGAGAGACCTACCTGAGGTCTCGTCTCAGCACAGTAGCACAGCAGCTAGAGACGGAGACGGACGGGACGGGACGGAGACGGAGACCACACCAGTCACCAGTCTAAGAGTGGAAGCCGCAGAGGAAGGACGTGCGTGCGTGCAGTCGGAGCAGCAGCACGAGGCAGCAAGGCAGAAGCTGTGCGGCTGTAGCGTTTTGACTTACGTCTTGAGTGTTCTACTGGTAAGCAGTTAAAGGATCTTTAACACAGTGTAGTCCACTTAGGGTGCCCGCAGAACAGTCCATGATACTCTGCGCTCGCAGAAGTGATGCTTGAGTGCTACTACACACTATTAAAGCGGGCTTTTCTTTTGGTGACTCTTAAGTGTACAACAAATTGTGTGTAAGACTTATAACTGCATTTGAACCGGAAGACTTCCTGATGTATGTTGGTGTGGGTATATCCCGGGGGTATCCGAGCCGACTCTGCAGTGCTGCATTTGTCTACTTTCACATGCAGCTAGATAAACGTAATAAAATTATCACATGCTACTTTACCTTCCAACTCCTACCCCTTGAAGCACCAACCCCTGTGGCCCCCCTCCCCCCCCCGCCTGCCCCCCACCCACAACCCCCCTACAACTGCCCCCCTCCGCATGACGAACATTAAACGTATGTAAAGCGACCTAAAAGCGCACTAAAAGCGAACCTGCAGCGAACAAGAAGCGACCTCAGCGCGCGAGCAACTGAGTTCGTTTTTGGTACGCCAAGTACGTCGAGCGAACTCAAAAGGTCGCGTAGTGAGACCTATGCGACCTAAAAGCGAACACGGGCGGCGAACCATAGCGTACTCTTAGCGACCTCAGCAGAAGGTCGCGCACAGTTCGTCAAGACGAACTAAACGCGCACCTTTGGCGTACAGAACATTTTGCGTCGGGATTCCACGTTCATTTACGTGACTTCGTTGGCACTGCACCGCCCCTCATTTCACTCTCTCTTTCAGGTCCAAGGGGACGGGTCGCAGAGACCTCATCAGCACACGCGCGACCCGGGTCGGCTGGCCAGAGGCTCCGTGCCGTACCGATGATTAGTCGTCGGCGACGCGACTCAATGCCGAGCCATATCAATATCTAACCAGCTTTCCACCGGCTGCCGAACCGCCGGCAGTAAAAATTCCGACACACTTCTCCACCGCGTTCCGCAACGCTACCCACGCAAAATCAGTTTGGTGTTAATCGACTTAAACTGGTCTAATTCAGAACCCGACCTAAAAACTTGGCTGTAGGAACAAAAACTTAGAAGCACACCTAAGTGGGATTAGTTGTTCAGATAGCAGTTAGCTACACAGCAAAAAATTTGCACCGGTGCGAAATAAATTGGCTGAGTCTATTTAGGCAATTGTTTTGCTCGCGAGAGCTGAAAACTTTGCTCGGAGGCTAACTTTTTTAGCGTGCCTGGGCACCGAGGGGGAGATCACTCATAGAAAATGTGCATAATGACTTTTTTGATTCTTTTTTTTAATTCTTTTGATTTTTTGTTGTGATTTTTCAAGGAAAGTTCCAATAACTTATTCATAAATCTGATCTTTTACCCTCATTTCTGATTTTTTTTCAACATTATTTCGGTTTTTTGTTAATTTTTTTCTCGATTTTTCGGATTTTTTCTGCATCTTTCTTCTACATTTTATTTTTTCATTAATTTTTTTTTCTTGTCTGAGTTTTCTGGGGCCATATACTGATTTTTTTTAAGCGTGACTACCCTCCCGCGTGTTACTGCTGCAGAAGTCACCGTCGCACCTAGAAAAAGTACCGGGATGCTTTTGATGCTTTTTATGAATTTTCAGAAAAATGATCGACATATAGCAGGTGAATTCCTTTCCCAGGGAGGGTGCGGGCCACCCCAACCGAAACGATACTCGCCCCGTCACATGCACAAACACCCGCACCCACCCCCACGCCCACAAACATTAGCGACAGCAGCACGTCAGCTTCCGTTTGCTGCACCCGCGCGCGCCCCGCATCACTTTATGCCGGACTCTCACGCAACAGGGGCGTGGCGGGGCGTGGCGGGGCGTGGCGGGGCGTGGCGGGGCGTGGCGGGGCGTGGCGGGGTGGCCTGCTGCTACTATGGCGTTCCCCTGAATGTAGGTTACATTAACCACAACGCGCAGAGGACGACCATGTCCAGGGCAGAAACTCCATCAAGACTCTCCTCCTTGAGGCGGCTGCTGCGGCGTCTGGCGGAGGCAAGGCAGCATAGAGGGTAGCGGGAGAAAGGGGAAAGACTCTGCCCTCATGATGATCCGACTTGAGAAGCGAGAGCTGGGGCCTTTCACACGCGGGCCGGGTGAGTGTAAGCCAGGCAGTGTGGGCGCGACACGTGTGTGGCGGGGCGGGGCGAGGCGGGGGTGGCGCGGTGGCCACACCCTTGTTGCGTCCCGCCCCACCACGCCCCGCCACACTACACGCGCGCAGCCAGGACCGCAGCAGCGCTAGAGAAGAGAGAGACATGCGCGCGCGAAACTTTTACCCGCTTTGTACCAACGCAGGCATGATTTACGCACTGAATCTCTCTCTCTCTCTCTCTCTCTCTCCCTCCCTCTCCACCGGCCGAGTGTCTCTCCGCCGCAGCGTGGTGGGGCGTGGCGGCCCCGGAAGGGCGTTACACATGTCGCGCGGGACGCGCGTCTCCCCACACACACACAGACACGCTGACACACAGACATACTGACACAACGCAACGCACACACAGAAAACCATCTACTTCAGGGGACCAAATTCGAAACCGACGAAATTCTAGCTTTATAAAGTATGAATTTGAACCCATTTCATCCAAAAAATGTAATCTAGTTGACAATTTTTCATGTGTACAATAATTAAAAACCAGGGTATTCCAAGAATTTGTCGGTTTCAGGAACTAAATTTTGCTCTCTAACCCGGATTTGGTGGTCAACTAAGTGGTTCCCCGGTCGCACGCAGACACACTGACACGAAGATACACTCACACACAAACCTACATACACAACTCACGCACAAATATACGCGATCTCACTCTTCCATCCTGCTCCACCATCGATGGATTCAAGTCAAAGGGAAGAAAATTTAATGGGGGAAAAAAACATGTGACGCGCGGACGTCGCACAGGAGAGGCAAATCAGAGGGAGCGACCAAGGGGGAGACACGACGAGGCGGATGCACCGCTACTCCACGCCACGCCGCGCCGTGATGACAACGCGGAGAAAAAGATCAAAACTGCAGTATCCCGCGGAGGGCGCATTGTGTAACGCTAATGACGCCGGGACCGATACGTGACGCGGGCAGGTACTCTGCTTTCGGGTACCGCCCCTGCCCTGCCCTGCCCCGCCCTGCCGCTGCGCGCGTGTCTGCGTGCAGGTCCACGCGTCGTATAGCGTCGTAACGCGTCGTGTGATACACTTTCTTGTGCGAGGGGGAAACAGCTCTAAATTTTGGTATACACATTTCGAACATTTTCGTGAATTTTCGCGAATTTTTATAGAATTTTTCTGAATCTTCACTTACATTTTACTTCAATTTTTTTTATAAATTTTCCTGAATATTTGTGAATTTTTGTGAATTTTCCTGAATTTAGGTGAACTAAAATCTCACAGTTGTTTTCCCCTCGCATCGGAGGACCCCTCTGGACATAAGCCTGAAAGGAAATGACGAAAAGAACATCATTGGGAGATGAATGTATAACAGTTTCGTATATGTACGGGTCCCCCGGTCTAGCTGGGCCGCCAAGCAAGTCTATTCGACAAGCATTTTAGGTCATTGACGGGGAGGCCCGTGCCAAATACTCAGGAAACGCAAGTGTGTACTTGAATGCAGTATTTCCTGCATACCTACATGTATTCAGGAAATAATGTGTACTTAGTCAAGTATGCAGGAAATAATGTGTACCTGGTCAGGTATGCAGGAAATCCTGTGTACTTGACCAGGTACACACTAAATCTCCCCCATAAATGAATGGAGGTTTTCGTGTGTACCTGGTCAAGTACACAGGATTTCCTGCATACTTGACCAGGTACACATTATTTCCTGCATACTTGACTAAGTACACATTATTTCCTGAATACATGTAGGTATGCAGGAAATACTGCATTCAAGTACACACTTGCGTTTCCAGAGTACGGTTTTATGGGTTCTTCCATCGCGACACTATTTTTTTTTTTACCGCGTCATCCAAATGACCAGCAGATACCATCATCGAGTCGCCAAATCTGCCTGGTCACTCAATATTCCCCAAACGCGTGACGAAATCCGAAAAACGCGTGCGCGGAAGGTGGTGGCACTCTCCAGGTTTGCGAATAAGCATGATAAACTGTCCCCAAAACGGGACAAAAAATATGCATACATATAGTTTATGATGCAAACCCCCTCCGACGCGGCTGCTAAAGTTTTGCACGCGTGAGGGGACACAGGAAGGAGAAAAGTAGAAAGGAAAAAAAATACTCTCGCGGAGCCGCGCCGAAATGGAAGACAAAGCGAACGTCACGGCGACGGCTTTGCGAGGCGCAGCATAGTGACGATGGAGGAAAGATGAACAAGATCCCTCTACTCGTCTATTTTCATTAATCACCGCTCCTCAGAGAGGGGCAGGCGCGGCGGGGTCCGGGAGTCAAATTGTGCTTTAAACATCGAGAGGAGCAGCGCTTTAGGCGCGGGGGTCTCAGCAGGGCAGGACTCTAGCGCCGTTATCGCCTCGACATTACAAATGATGACCCCGCGGGAGGTCCAGAGCGGCGGCCGGCCGCCGGCCATCGCCCGAAGCGCACGGACTTGCGCGCACAATTCTGCGGATAGGCACTATTTTTATACAGTGCCCCTCCACACCTCCTCCTCGTCACGTCGCACACGACTCGCACAATTTTCGCAAAGTCACAGGCCACGGCAAGATATATCGAGGTCGTTTATTTGGAAGATAAGAAGAAGATAATAAATGACGTAAATAAATAAATGAAAAAATGAAAAGAAAATATTCCTTACGTCTAAACAGGCTCGTAAACGAATTTCTAAGGAGGGGCGAAGTTGTCTGTAACGTGAACATTCAAAAGAACATCGTCAGGGAGGGAAAGTCTAAACCGAAAACCCGTTGGAACTGCACTGAGAAAAAAAAATCGTAAATTTACTTGAAATTTCTGTGAAATTTGTCAAAGGATTTGACTGTGAATTTACTTTTCATTCGTGTTAATTTGCAAAAGAAATCTGTAACTTTCCGAAAAAAAATCGTAACTTTACAAACTTTATCTGCTATTTCTTGTTAATCTACTTTTTTTAAAAAAAAATTAACTACAGAATAAATCTATTCACTGATTTAACGGGGAAACCTGTAAATTTATTCCTTTTCTTTTTTAAAGAAATGTTTACAGTGCACTGCCGGTGCCGGTCAGAGGGTCGAGCGCCCTGGCGGCTGTCACTCTGCTAATGCGCAGCTATGGCACGGGCCCATGGTAATGAGACCCTCCGCATCCCTTCACAATTTGGCCAGCGTGTGAGGTTTACTTTTCATTAAGGTCAGCCGATCGCCGCAATCCGGCGGTCGCGGGGAAGGGTGGGGTGGGAGGGAGGGGGGAGGGAATGGGTGCGAGAGTAAAAGGGGTGGGGGGGGGGTAGTGGGAAAGGGGGAGGGGCCTTTGATATCCGACAAAGCAGGGGATTAAAGAGATGCAGTAACGTCTGACTGCGGGTGTAAAACTACGATTCTGGCGCGAGGGCCGACGAGATAATCAGGAAAAAGTGCATCTTAACCTCAAAAGGGGCACAACGAATTTTTTTTTCCACATTTTTCGTGATCTACCCATTGCACATGCAGGTTATACTTCCAAATATGACTGAGTTTAGTGCTGCCGCTCTGAAGCGACCCGCGAATATAATCCCTCTTCGAAATCCATACAGCGGCTTGATGCATATTCAAACAACTGCGTGATCGGTCAGATTCTGTCATCGCGGCCGTCAAACGGCTGCACAATGGCGGTATAGGTCAGGTCGCGACCGCCCTCCGCCCTCCCCAAACTCGTCCGAACATTATCCACGCAACTGGACAGATTAAACTTGCAGGTACGGTCTCCGGGCCGGCCGGACTGTACGCAACAAAAGCCGAGCGGAGCGCGGATAGGGATTTGCGTCGCCTCGGTCACTTCATTATACGGCGCACAGAGCTTCTCGCACGCGCCGCGCTCCCAAAACTGAATTTAAATTAAAACTTTACTCAGAAATCGGAGGGCTAAATAGCCGTCCTGCTATCACATCGCCTCCTCCGCCCGGCCCGGCGGCGTGCCTCACACCACGTGGAAGTCCGGCTCTGCCGCTTTGCTATTTCCGTTTGACTTAACACGTCCGCGGATCCGGATTAGGCGAGAGGGTTAGGTTCCTATGATATCATAGCGTCGTGGTTGCGATGCCGGACTGACCATTGCTCGCGCATACACTTACCGCTTAACCTCCGCTTCTATGTGTCTCCTCCTTGCTCTCCCCATGCCCCTCGACCCCCGTTTCGCCAGCACGACGATTTACCTGGGAATCAAAAGGAAACGCGCCTTGATTAGAATGTTTAAGTCGACACAGTCCCCCGCCCGCGCGCCCCGTCCGCGCATGCATATGACGGCTTGCGTGTGCGGAGTTACTCGCTTTTAAACACATCTGTCCTCGAGGGGGGAAACACACAAACACACGGCCACGCCCCCGCGCAATTACCGCGGTTACACAAACTACTCTTCCGCAAATCTCCCCGCCTTGGCACAATTAATCTCCCGCTTGTACTAATGTGGTAATTGGCGCGCTTACAAGGAGCAGAGAGGAACTGGATCATAATGAGTGTCTGCTTCATGTTAATTTTTATAAAACTGAGCGGGGAAGTGTGCGAGGAAACCACTAAAAAGGTGGTTCCCATTTGCATAACGGAGGTCTAATTTGTCAAAGACGGAGGAAAAGTGGAATTACGCAGAGGACAGAGGAGACTTCAAGAAATGGGAATTACGACGTAGGTAACACTTTTTTTCCACAGCAAAAATCGGCACAAATAGTCAGGCACGAATGAATTGGAAACGCATATTCATATAAATTTATGAGCAGCATCACGATCGCAGTTCCAGCCTCACTGCAACGCGCGGGCCCCATAGCGTTTGTGGAAAGCCAACAACCCCGTTTGGACGGCGCCCAGACAAGGCCGGCCCGGCCATGTGCATAGTGACCCACTGCGCCGCCAAGCAGCGCCACCGCGCCGTTATGGTCGCCATCCCGCACAACGAGTGCCGTTTCTCGTTTCTACTCGACTGGCCGTTTACATCAGCCATGTTTTATCTTCTTTTTCCCCCCTTACTCCCTCTAAAGGCGAGCGTGTACCGCCCGCCCGCGCGCGCACTTCTGCACCGTAACATTACACGAGGAATGTGTCCCACCACCCGGCTGGTGAATTTTTGTCTGGCCTGCGAGCTGAGAAGGGCGCGCGTGCCGCCGCCACAGCGAGTGTCACAGGACGGTCAACTTCTGCAATTCATGAGGCGAATCAAATGTGCGCGATCTTGCGTACCAGGAAACGACAATTACCCACCTAGTCAGCCCTGCAGCAGCGCGCAGGTGCAAGCCGGATAATGTAACGACGTAGCGCGCCACACACACAGTTGGTTTTATGGGAACGCGGCCGCAGTTTGAGAAGGGCCGCGCTCCGCAAATAACGAAACTAACCTCAAAACGCTTCAATCCTACAACCTCAACTGGCAGCGCGCCTCCACCGCCAGCGTGGCGCGCGGCGCGCGGGGCAATCGCCACCAGACACGCACCAATCACCATAGAGCAACAAGCCGGTAATGGCATTACAGTTGCGACAGTGCTTTAATAACAGAGCCGGCACATGATTGCGTACCTCGCCTCGCGTGGACGTATTGTCTCGCCGACACATTGCCGGAGATTAAAATCTCGTGTTTATTTTAGTTCCCAAAGGCCACTGATGCACGGTTTGGTGCAGTCACACCGCGCGCGGCGAGCCGTGAAGCGAGAGTACAGATTCGCGACCTGGCGAGCACAAATCACGTTATACTACTGCGATGGGCGTGACGGCGATGCAAATTCAATATCGCGGCTCCGCCGCGCCAGTCGCACGAAGGAAAGGGAGAGATATACAGTGGGGTAAATGTCACACTTATGACAATTGGGCGAGGGGGTAGCTATCGTTGACAGGATTACAAACATTAGCGTGCGGAAAAATTTACGCAAAGAGTATTCATTTGAATGAAGATCACAGCAGCAGTTGGACCGATGCTGTGCATAAAGCAGCACTCCACACGCACTCACAGGCTCCCGGGCCCTCGCGGCTCGGATGGCACCCGAGAGAACCGGCACCCATGATGATTTCAACACCGTCCTACTTAATAACTCCTTAATTTTCACACCCTCCTCCGAGACAAGGACTGAACGGGGCATGTAAATGAAATCAGAGGTTATACATTGCTCTATAATTAAACAAGAGCCCCAGACCTTTTACCAGTCCGGAAGGGGCGCAGACAAGCTCCTCTCTCCCTTGAGGAGCCGTTCGTACGCGACCACGCCTTCCAGGGAGGCGGGCCGAAAGGGGGTGTGAGTGAGAGACGGGCAGAAAAAAAATGAAAAAAAACTGGGACTTGATTAAAACAATGGCAGAGACGAATCGGACAGGTAAAACAGAAACAAACACAATCCCTTCGCAACAGTCTCTCGCTTCCCCGCAATTATATCCAGCGGTGCGGGACTTGCACTCCTCGCCTTTTCCGCCCAATTCTCCCTGTGAGAATGTCCCGCGCGATCGTTGCGATATGACGGATATCTTGTCAACTCCGGCAGCGGATGCGCGCGGCACGGCGCGGCTCCGTTACATGTGTTTCCCACCCGTCCGATACTGCGCAGTTCAAATATGCATCCTCGGGGCAGCCGATACGGAAAATATATTCATGCGCGATTCACATCGAAGCCTAATGGAACAAGAAGAAGCGAGTCGACAAAGAAAAGCGAAATGCGAAACGAGAGGGGGAGGGTTACATATCCACGCATTTACAGGTGCCAGCCACACCTCGTCTTCTTCCTTTCTTTTTTTTTTTTTCTTCTTCATGAAGTCGTCTGTCCTTGTCGCACTGCAGCGTCCCCCCGACCTATTTGAGGCTCCTTTGTGCGGCTGGCCGCTCCTCCCCTCGCGCACGGAGGGTGGGAGCCTTAGAAGGGGTTCCGTTCAGCGCACGGTGGCCCCGCCCCGCCCCGCCCCGCCCCGCCCCCCTGCACATGTGTGTTAACTAGTTTCCGGGTCCCGCGGCCCGCACCGCGCCGGCCGGCGCACTAAGCCCTTTATGAGACCTGTCGCCGCGCGGCCAAGCTCTGCCTAAGTATTATCTTAACGATGCTGAGCGTTTACGTCACCGGCTCATCATAGCGGCACGCAACGTTTTGTAGAACTCTTTTTTTTTTTCCCCCTTGGCCCAGAACAAGGAAGGCAGTAATCAGTTCACGTTCCACGTGTTGAGATGAATTTCGTAGGAAAATTTTAGAATTGCATGAAAAATAATTGGCCACCGTTCACAAAATGAAAAATAATAATTCACATTTACATAGAATTTGTGGTTTAAATTTCAATGAAACTTTTAAAGTAAATTTACATGATTAAACGCGATAACTTTACACTGCAAACCGAAGTGTGTCCTTAGTACACACATATTTGTGTGTACTTGCAACTTACACTTAATTTGCCGTGTACTTACCATAGTACACACGTATAGGTGTGTACTTGCCACAGTACACACTTACTTGCCGTGTGCTTGCCACAGTATACAAATATATTTGTGAGCTTGTAAGTGTGTGCTATGGCAAGTACGCACCTATACGTGTGTACTATGGCAGGTACACAACTATAGGTATGTGCTTGCGAGTACACACAAATATGTGTGTACTACGTACACACTTCGATTTGCAGTGTGCGTTCTGCTTCCCCCGACCGCGTCACCACGACTCACCTGAGCTGATCGCCCAGACAGGTAGGCAATAAAACACGCAATGCATAATGTTTAGAGGGGTGGATCAGCCGCGGAATCGATCAATTCCGCGTGTCCACGCCGTTTGCAAAATAGCTGTCGGCGGCGCGGCTGCATACATCGACATGTGTTCCCACGTGTAACGCGATCCGTCTGGGAAGCGCCATTAGCGAGGGACGCGTCCGCGCCGCATGCTGTGAAGAGATAGCTACAGAATATCGAGTCTGATGGACCCAAATTTCCCTTCGCATTCAGGATTCATTTCCGCAATTAAGCAAGCGTGTTTGCATACACTGCTGGTACTCTCCGATAAAGGCAGGTGATACAGCTGAGTTGCTGTACTTGTTCTGAACCTATTTGACAGGTCAGCAAGCACTGAAGAGTAATACAAAATAATAATTTATCGGCAGAAAGCATGAGACAGGGTAAAAAAACAATAGATCTCCGCGTAATCGTGCCTCGGCGGCCTGTGAACTGCTTAGCAAGGCCGTGACTTCCAGACGAAAAAGAATCGCGCTCCAGTTATCGCGCCACACGCGATAGGGACCCCCGCTCGCTCTTTGGAGAAGATTAACAAAAATTAAGACGGTTTTTGCCGTGCTAGCGCGCTCGTGAGAATATTTAGGAAAGGCCAACCAAAAGAAAGAAAAAAGTCTTTTGTTTTTGGTACGGTAGTGCGGCGCGCGCGCGGCGATTAGAAAGGATTACGTCTTCATTAATTGCAGTAGCGGCACCTAGGTGTGGCGTTGAATAATTCGTTATAATACCGCCTGCAGCAGCGGGACCCCGCGTGACCCCGCCGCGCCCTGGCCCGGCCCCGGACCCCTCCGGCCCCCGCGGGCCGTGATCCTGTTATGGATGTCTCCATCGCACAATGTGACGCGACCCACATGATGAGTTATGGGTGCATCACCGTGACCTCCTTCATGCTGGCCATAAGTCTCGCGGCGGCGAGGCGGCAGCAGGGCAGCAGGGCAGCAGGATGAGGCGCAGCAGCGCCAGCAGGACGCAGCAGGACACTGCCAGCAGCGCTCTATTTGAATAACAAACCGCGCCACAATAAGCCCCCACAAAAATTGTCAACTACCGTCCGCCCCAGACCCACGCAGCGTCGTAGGCTGTGAAATTCTCGATTTCCTGCGGCGGCCCGGATGTGTGTGTACCTCCATCGGATTTCTTGACATTCAATTTTTTTGGGGGGGTCATACGCAACCACCATCACCCACCGACGACGACGCCACAAAGTACGGTACGTGATTTCCATCTGCCGCCCGCACGTATATATATATACGTTCATTAAAAAAAAATTCCCCTCCGGTAAAGAGTACTCCGAGCACGCGCAGCAGGTCGGTCGGTTAGACCACCCGCACCGGGCCGGACACGGGACGGGCAGTCATTACCCCACGGGTCATCCATAACGCGCCGGGACCCGCGCGCCGCGCGCTGCAGGCATCGGGATCTTCCCCGGCGGTGCTCGCGGGATCATCCACTGTGGGGTTGTGGATTGACATGATCCCCGCACTATACGCTGAGGCAGCGGTAAAAAAATAAAAAAATAAATAAAATAAATAAAATAAAGCAGTGCGTGATCCTGGCTGTCTACCGCAATGAAGTGTCCTTCACACAAAAAAAGTGTACCCCTAAAATAAAATCAATAACAAATCACAAAAAAAAATCAGGAAAAAAAATCAGAAAAAAAACAAGGAAAAAATCAACAAAAAATCAGGAAAAAATAAGTAAAAATCAAAGAAAATTACAAAAAATCCGATAAATTGTTGTACGTTTGAATTTACAGTCAAGGACCCCGGTCTATCGTCGCCGCCACGTCGAAGCACGAAGCACGTAGTGAAATACTCCGGCCGAAGCGTGGAAGCTACGGAGACCGACACGCGGGAGGCAGGGCGGCGGTGCCTCTTGGGAGGCATTTCGGGAGGGCCTGAAGGTCCTGCCTGGATCCTGCCCCACCCCTCCGGGTTCACGTGGTGGGCCTTGGCCGGGGGCCACCCGGCAGTGCGATATGTCCGTGCGGCTCACCGCAACCACGTTAATGTCTGTATTTAGTCAACGGCCCATTGCAGCCAAGGCCCCCGCGCTGCTGTTCCCTCCATTTTCCCCCCTGACCCGCCGGGCCGAGCAGCAGCGGTGGCCGCGGCGCGGGGGCAGCGCGGCACGCGCTTCAAAAGTGAATCGCAATATGCAATGCCACGCGAGGTTAGCAGGTGAGAGGCAAAAAGGCCGTTTCTGATAACGAGCGGCAACGGGCAGCAGCACCGCGCCCGGCGCCCCGCCTGCGCCTACGGTCGTGAAGAATCGCCGCTCGTCAGTTTAGCAAAAGGTAGGACAAGCCGCTTCTGTTCTGTGGCTTGGTGGGAGAGAGAAAACACAAACACACACACACACACACACACACACACACACACCAACACACAGACACGCGCGCTCGCACAGCGGCACTGACTCAGCCGACTATGAAAAATACTTTCCCGCAGTGCAGCAGTGCCATCCTGTTAGATAGCCCAAGCCCTGCAGCGCCGCTGCGCTGCCTTGCCGACTTATTCCGAAGAGCGCTCTTCTCGACCTGTCTCGCTCGCACCTGTGCGGCACACACCGTGAGTGCGAGAGAGACAGCTAGGACAGCGCTGCTCTTCGGAATAAGTCGGCAGCAGGGGCGGCGCGGTTGGGACGGGCTGCTCTATCCGCGGACGCATCTCGCTGTTCACGGGCCACCGGACGGGCCACGCCTGGGCTGGCTAGCGCCTGGGCCCACTCCCGTGCCAGTGCCAGGCCACGCGGCCCACAAAGCACGTTTTCATGTTCCTCGCCGCCGCCGCGTGGAAAAGACTCTTGTACATAACTCAGCGCGCGCACCGGCACCCGATATTTATATACCCTCGAGTCATTTTCACACGTTATATATACTGATTTAATAAGGGCCCGTATGGAGAGTAAAGTAAGGAGAAATAGAGGAGCAGGTGCGAGGTCGGGCGAGAGAGAGACTCCATGTCGTACGGTTGCGCCTAGACAGCATAACGAGCTGCTGGTTGATGGGCCAGGCCGGGCCGGGCGGGGCGGGGTGCGCCGAGCCGAGCGCCCATATCGGGACCGTGTTTGGAGAGCCTAACAAGGTGCGTATTACCTCCGCCGCGCCGGCCGGTCGCGTGGTCGAGATCGTCCTGGTGCAGCCAGCCGTCTGCTTCCGAAGATCGCTCTCGCGCCTCCGTCCTTGTCGCACGCACGCATTCTCCAACACACATAGAGGGCACCGCGATACGTGCGACGAGGACGGAGGCACGGTAGAGCGATCTTCGGAATCAGACGGCAGCAGCGCGGCTTGCTTGGGGCGGGCCTGGGTCCCCCCGAGGGAGAAACAACTCTGAAATTTTTGTATCACGTAATTCAGAAAAACTTAGATTTAAAAATATATATACACAAAAATCACAAAAATTCGGGATAATTCACAAATAATTGGGTAAAATTCAAGTAAAAATTCACAAGTTTCAAAAATTCACGAAACTTCACAAAAATTTACAAAATTTGTATAACAAAATTGAGTTGTTTTGCCCGCGATCTACTAGGACGCCCTGGCCTGGCGTGCCCCTGGCAAGGCCAGTAGGACCGGGCGCGGCTAGCAGCCCTGGTGATCCCTCTCCTCCGATACCATCGAATCTCAGGCTGCTGAGGCAGGTGCAGCGCGCAGCACGTCCCGTCCCGTCCCTAACGCCAGTCATTTGTCTGCTTACACGCAGCACGCCCGCGGAGACCACGGCGATGATGTTCTTGCTGTCAAGTCGTTTCAAATTTCTTTTTCCTTGCCCATCGTGTTTTTTCCCCCAACAGTTCTCTTTTTCTTTTCAACGGCTTTCTGCAAGCGCGCGTCGGTTGGAGATTCGCAACACCTGTAGCGCGTGTCGCTATAGAGGCGCTTCGCTTTCCATCTCTCACTCTCTCCTACTCCCTCTGACTACGTCTCTGACTCTATCACTCTCTTTCTGTCTGTCCCTCTCTCTCTCCCTCCTGGCCGTATCGACTTCCGCTGGCAGGGCACGCCACCACCCGCACTCACATTGCCTCGCGAACCGCGCGTGCCGACTATAGTGTGTCGCTTAGCCCTCTCTCTCTCTCTTTCTTCCTCCGCCTCTCTCCGCTTTAATCCCTCTCCCTTACTTCCACGCGCTTCTCTGCGTGCACCCGTCGCCAGCGTGACGTGCAGTAAAACAGCGGAACTCGGCCAATTAATAAATAATAAAAAGCCCTTTTAATTGCCCCGCACTAAAACAGCGCAAGTCAGACCAGTTTCCACAGGTGTGACACCCCGTCAGGAAAGCAGCCGCACCCCCTTGCTCTGCTCCTGCTCACCCACCTCGGCGGAGCCTGTTGGGCTGCCTAACGCGCAGGCGCTGCGTCGCGCGGCCCCAGGCGGCGCTACCCCGCTCCACGGTGCCGCCGCGGGGAGTAGAGCCGAGGCAGGCGCAGGCGTACTGCCGGGTGACGGACGGGACCGGGACCAGAGGACGCCGGGGGGGCGGGCTCTTCAGCTCACTGCACGCGAAATGAAAAAAAGCCCTTCCGATAACGTAATTGCCGGCGATCACAGCACCCATTATCGATCGCGGCCCTCCCTGCCCGCCAGGCCGGCCGGCCAGTCATGACAGACGCGTCGGCACGCCACGCGCAAACACACCATCAACATGCTGTAATATACCTGCGATACCTACACGTTACACTTCTTTTCTATACGCCTTTCCTTGAAAAAATACCAGGGAGCTGCAACATTATACCGCCCTGCAGGCTGCCACATCCACCTCATAGCGCGCGGGAGACTGACCGAGGGATCCTTCACTATACACTGAAGCGTACATCGATTTTTCTAATTTTTCTAGTTTTATTGAGATTTTCCTTGACCTGTTTTTCTGATTATTCTTCTGATTTGTTTCTGATTTTTTCTGATTTAATTCTTCATTTTTGTGTTTTCATTTTCCTTCTGATTTTTTACTGATTTAATTTAAGGATGTACACTGATAATTTTTCGGAGTGAAGGACCCGTCGGATGGGGGCCGCCCCTGCACCGTGAATAAGAAGTCGGGGTTGGTTCCGTCGGGTCCAGGTCCCTCAGCGTTTCGTATAGTGCCCTCTCGCTCGCACCAGACGGCCGCGCCCCATGAGTGCGACAAGGACAGAGAGACGAGACCACTGGCGCGGAGTCACCCTGCCTGCAGGGGCGCGCGCGACGCATCAGCAGGCGGCGCCGCAGCGCGTCCCCGACGGAAAAGGCGACGCCAGCTTCACCCTTTCACTCACAACCCGGCGGTGCGTCCCGCGGGTCCCGCGCGCCGTCACGGTGGTCCCGGCCGCGCCGCTCACCCGCGCGACGACGAGTATCGCCGCACCATCAGGACACCATGACCACGAAGGCCGTCGCCGCCGTCGCCGCCGCCGCCGCGGGGCAGGCCGTCCAGGCCGGGTCGGGTACAACCAGTGCACCAGGCAGGCAGACAGACGACCTTCCCAAGGCCTTTCCCCCGCCCGCCCAGGCCCCGCCCCGCCCTACCTTTTTGGCCCGGGGGCGCTAAGGGTTCGGCCTGGCCTCTGGCGCATTCCATCTCGGCCCGGCGGGGCGGGGCGCGCTCATGCACGCACGAGCCGCCTCATTCATGGGGAGCGCCACGCCCCGCCACGCCCCGCCACGCCCCGCCCTGCACCGAGTGTGACGGCCCGGCCACCAGCCAGCACTGGGCTCATGCATGCATTTTCTCCCCATAGTTACCCGGTGCGCAAGTAAAGCAGACGCGCTGCATGAGATCGCCGCGCGCGAGTATGTACGAGAGAGATGGGAGACGGGGAGGCGAAAGCCGATGAAAGGAGAATGCTGGCTGGAGCCGCACGATAAACCGCCGCAAACACACACACACACACACACACTTACCTATACACGCATGCACATACACGCGCGCACACACACACACACACACAATTTAACGCCCAGCCTGTGCCCCTCTTTCTTTTGCGCTAGCTTCACCGCAGCGGAATGAATATGATTCCAAGGTGACTTACATTCCTGGCTCGTTACGGAGGAAGACAGTTTTGACACTCGCCGTCGACCTGCGTCTTGAAGCCACCGCGGCCGCCTCCGCACCCGCCGCCCGGACCACATGAGTCATTGCCTTTCACCGTTTCGTGACACGCGGGGAACTCATTTCCAAATAAAATACCAGTAAACGTAAAGCGAGCGCGCGCGGCAACTGAAGCAGAGAGCCATACAGCCGGGCCCCGGTGCTGTCGGAATTTCAATGCGATTCGGGACGCCTTTGAGAGCGACGCTGGTCGGCCACAAGAATGTGGTATGGGATGAGAGCAGCAGCCTGTAAGGCCCCCGGGGCCGCCCGGGGCCCCTCCGGCTCCGGCCAGGCCAGGCCGGCCTGCCGGGCGCGACAAGCTGCTCGCGCGTGGCGCTACAACACACCACCCGCATCCAGCGCCCCACCCTGCCCCGCCCCGTCCCGCGTCCCGTATCGCCTGCCACGACGCGACGAGCGATGTGAAATGAAAATTGCGACAAAAGGAGCGACAAAACTACATTGGTAGCCCCCGCATGGTACCATACCACCGAACAGTATATAAAGCCCGGAGACGGCGAGAGAATTTCCAGAATAACGATGGGAATAGGACTTCTATTGGGGTGTGTGTCCCTTCCTGGGCTGGGCGCGGCGCGCGGCGCGGGCGCGTGGATCGTCGAGACGAGTCGTCAGGGCTGCCCGGCAGACTGCTGCATCACGACAATAGGTACAGGGGCGCCGCATCACGCGTCTTCAAAACGAATACCTTTACAGCTCCGCCGGCACGTAGGCCCACGCGCTCGAGCACAGGCTCCAGCCGAGCGGTCCGTCGCTGTAAATTCAAGCACACGCCAATTTTTATTATTTTTCTGGTTTTACGTGATTTGCTTTTACTTTTTTACTGATGTTTTCTTCATTGTTATCTGATTTTTTTTCTGATTTCTTTTTTTACGGATTTTGATTTAGAGTGCACACTGATATTTTTTGAGTGAAGGGCCCCTCGGCTCCAGCCCAGGCTCCAGCCCAGGCTCCAGCCCAGTCTCCAGCCTAGGCTCCAGCCCAAGCTCCAGCCCAGACTTCAGCCCAGGCTCCAGCCCAGGCTCCAGCCCAGGCTCCAGCCCCTCGCCCACGCGTTCCAGCCTCCGCGCTCCAGCTCACGCTCCGGCCCTAGCTCCAGCCCTCGCTCCAGCCCTCGCTCCAGCCCACGCTCCATCTCCAGGAGCCCGCGGGCCCACCTCATGATAAGCAAGGGCTTAGACCAGCTCCTTGAGACAGGCGTAACGGGGCGCCCTGGCACCAGCTCCGGCTCGTGAGGTACAATGTACTCAGGATAAAGGGATTCCAGGCACGGTGAGTCATATGAAACGTTTAATCAGGCAGAGCTGTATCAGACCCCCCCCACACACACACACGCACAATGCTCTACTCTGAAGGTTTATTTCTCCGCAGTGATGTCAGGCATGATACTGTGGGCAGAATGAGGGGAAAAAGGCGAGTTTCACGAACGCATCACTCATTCGGCAAAACGAATGCGAGATGAAAGGGTTATCGCGTATTAAGTATTCCGTTGATTTCTGAGTCGAATTCGCCTGGCAGTAAAGGACGTTTGTAGCTTAATGAAAAGCAGATGATGCGACTAATTAGAGTGGAGAGATTCTTGTCTCAAATCAAATAAGAAAAAAAATATTTTATTTTTTTCTAAAACTGGATCCTTCCAGAATTTGGATTGTCTTGCCAGTTGTCAGGATATAATGCAAATGAACAGGTCGACAATTAATAGAACTGTGTTCAGTCAACAATTTTGCTGATTTCAGGAAAAGTAAAAGCACCTTGAAATTCCGTAACAACGCATTGAAAAATATGTGTCCCCAATTAATAGGGCGAAGTAAAAGAGGTTTCGGTTGAGGATCAAGAGAGGTGACGGGATTCGCGTTATCATGATTTTGTACATTAAAAAAAAACTCCAGACAGCCGAAGGCTAACAACTCCCCATGCGGCACAGGCAGTACACGCCCCCGTTCCGCCCCCTCCTCGCTCCTTTCTTTCCACCACATGCTCTCCTTGACGGCCACCACACCTTTTGTTTCGGAGTGATGCATCCTGACATCATTAACTTCCCACGTCCGTAGGTGTGCTAGGCGTCCGCGTCCACCCCCTTGCCACCTCCCCCTTCCCCCCATTCATTTTTCGGACTGCGCCAACAACGGCAGAAACTAACCCGGAATGTCATTTCTCTCACATGCGCGCACAAGCTAGCTCCACACGTTGGAACTATCTCGGAGGCGGGTTGTTTCAACTAATTATCACACGGCACCGCCACAGGTGGTCCCCAATCACAGCCATTTCCCTATTCATATGATTGTTGTGAGCGTGGGGACTGAGCACGCACCGCCGGCGTACGTCATCCAAGATTAGTGAGCGGCTCCAGTCGGCTCCAGTACTTGCGTGCGCACTGTACGCGATCTACTCGGATCTACTCCACTTTTCAAGAAAACTGGAATAGCCCAGAGAAGGGCGATTTGTTCTCTGCGCGCCAACTCGCACATGAGAGATATGCAAAACTACATTTTTTTAAAAATCATATGCTAATAATTGATGCGTTAAAATCGCGAACATAAAAAGTAGGAAAGAAATGCTGGGCTACAGAAAGGCGTTTGGTTCTCCTTTTGAATAGTCTTCTTGTACAATTCAAAAGCACACTTGAATGCACACGCGACAAGAACATAACACAGCAGAGAAGATGCGAGACCATAGTGTTTGAGGTGGGAGTGGCGGCAAAGGGTCGCACACCCGTCGCCTCGGCCAGCGGGGCGCCGCGTAATGAGGAAGAACACACAGCTCGGCGGGCGAAAAACGGATTTTGAATGCTGCGGAGTCACTGGTGCTGATTTCGAGTGAAATAACTCGGGAATGTACAGCACTATAACTAAATTATGTATAGAAAAAAATGTTCGTAACTTCGACACACGGGAAAAAAACAGCTTTGAAATTTTTGTACTCCTCGTAATCCAGGAAAATTCAGAAAAATTCCCCCAAACTTCAGGAAAATTCATGTAAACATCAGGTAAATTCAGATAAATTCACAAAAAATGTCAAGTGAAAATTCACAAAAATTCTCAAAATGTGTACACCAAAATTGAGAGTTGTTTCCCCAGCGCTTCGACAGGATGCAATCTTCCATATATTAATGGATTCATTGCCGAATATCAAATTATACGTTGTGCTACGTCTGCTGTTCGCTCCTCTCCGGTTCCCTGTCCCTCCCTAAGCTCCCCGGGCCGCGTCGCGTCGCCAGAGAGTGGAGTGCGCGGGCAGCGTTTGACAGACTTGGCTAATTGGCCTCCCACGCCCAACGAGCAGAGCCCCACTGCAGGCGCGCGGCTGCCTCCGAGACGGTTCCCCCCGTCCTTGTTCCTCCCACGGCGCGAGATGCATCTTTCGGACGCAGCCACCACCACCACCCGGGCCCGGGCCTGCCTCTGACCTCACTTTGACTGCAGCCGATAGCGCAGCATCCATCAGACCCGCGAGAGGGGCGCCGCGCCGCGCCGGCCCGGGCCGGGCCAGACAGCACCGGAGTGTGAGAATCCAATTCACAAAACCAGTGGAAACCTCGCGCGGGCAGCAGAGCAGCCCTGATTAGAATGAGACGCGAGTCCCAAACGACTTCCCTGGAATACATTCCCCGACCGAGAAATATTTCAATCAACGCCGCCAGACCGGCGGGCCTGCGCGTCTGCGTCGCCTTGCGTGAGTCTCGCGGCGACCCGCAACATTCTGTGACATATTTTCCAGAGAAGGGGGTCGAATTTGAATTTTAATCATGTCGCCGGCGCATCGAGTGACAGTATGCTGAATGTCTTTCCCCTTCACTCGAGGGACGCGACCGGTCGTGTGAATGCGACTCCACCGCCCCAGTCAAAGCACGCGTGTTGGCAAACGGCATAAACTCCCCTTTGTCTCCGGTTCTCTACTCTGGGGCCGCTGGGGTCGCGACGCGAATAACAAGGGGTGCACCAGTGACCCACTTGAGAGCAGGCGCCCGCCACCCGCCCCATGCGTCCCGTCGGGTACCCGGAAACAGACTAGGCTAAACGATGTATATGAAATGTGTTGTTCACACGCGGGCCGTGTGCGGCTGGCTGCAACGTGTTGGGCCTTAAGATGTAATGAAGCACGGGCGAGAGAGCAATGGCCCTCTCCTCGCTCAAGTTGTTATAATGAGAGACCTCTGTCCAGGCAATTGGGTCTACACACACTCTTCACCAAAGAAGTCAACCTGCGTACAGCAACACAAAAAGAAAACGCGCCGGTACAATTGCCGGGAGGAACGCGCGCGTGAAGTATAAACACGTTTATTTCCGAGCGCTGGAGCGCATTCACGGGGCTCCTCGGCTCCAAACGCAGCTCCGTCTAGAATGATCAATCTTTGCCATGGACGTCCATACGCATAGCCCTTTAATCAGAGCCAACAGGCCCGCGAGGCAAGACACAATGAATGACCAGAGAGTTTAGTGGCGTGTGAATGGTGAGCCTTCGCCCTGTGAGGTGACGCAAGCCGGTGCCAATTTCCTAGTTAAGATAAGGGGGAGAGCTTCTGCGGAGAATGTTAAGGCAAACTGATTTCCGAATGGGGAGTCATTTTGAAAAATCATTAAACGGCACCAAAAACAGAATCATTTAAAAATAAATTTTAAAAATCAAAATCAAAACAAGAAGAAAGAAAAAGATATTACAGAAAAATCCTAAAAATCGAGAACAAATGAACGAAAAGCTGATTTGTTTTATTGAAAAAAGTCAGAAATATGGGGGAAAATCAAAATTTATCAACACGTGACAAAAATTTCCATTAAAAAAAGGAAGTTAAGAGTAAAACAATCATTTTAAACATTTCGTATAAGTGATCTCCCTCTCGCTGATTTCAAACTTTATACTGTTTACGATCGTGAACTTCCCAAAACGCGGGGTAAGAAGCAGAAGAAAAATGTGGGTAAAGTTCGTCGGAAATGGTCAGACCTACTATGTATTTTAATTTCCGGCGTTATTAGTTGAGGTAGTGTGGCGGGCGCTCGGGCCAGGGCCGGAGGCCGGGCCCGGCGGCAGCATTGCCCGCCGGCCGCCACAGCACCCGGTACATATAACTCGGCACTGGCCAGGTCCGGCAGGCGAGGCCTCGAGCAAAACGAGAATACTCATCTAATCGTAATTATATGGCGTTGTCAACAAATGAGAAACAGATTCGGCCGACGAGCACCACACGGTTTTCCCACGAGAATTCAGGCATTCCGATGCGCCTCAAAAGTTCCTTGATTACGAATAAAGTTGTGATCTTACGAAAAGTGTGAAGAGCATTAAAAACAGAAAACGCACAAAAAAGTTAGAGATAGTTTGTGAAGAGGCACCGTATGAAAAATACAAACTAATGGAATTTCCAGTGACTTGTACACCAAGTAATTGCAGCAGCTGACAGAAGCTAGCGATGATGCTAATAGCCACAAATTGCATGTAGTGAGGAGCTCTTAGCCCCCTTTCCTTGAGAAAATGGCGAGACTAACAACCTTTATCCGGCGTCGATTAAAGCACACCACAAACTAAGGTAACCTATGAGCACTGTCAGTGTACAACTGCATACCCGATAAAGAAATATGTTTCATTCTTTATGTTGGTTCAATTATCTGAATTTGCTTGAGTAAATTAAAAGATACGTACAAGCATTATCGTGGTCAAAGTGTGCCCCCTCCCCCCTAACCTCTTCCGATAACACCTCGTCAGTCGGCGGCGATAAATACTTCTGACAAGGCTAAAGGGTGACAGTAGGAGCACGCCCCCCTTCTCCCCTCCCCCCAACACAAATAGATGTTTGTCGGAGGCATGGAAATAATGAATCAAAAAGAAGTTTGGGCGAGGAATACATCACTCGATTACCGATTATACCAGAAATAACAAAAAGTTTTCGAGATTGATATAATTTTTTTTCCAATCCGAAAACAGCAAGAGAAACAACGTACAGAGGAATTTTGGTGTTATTATTGCCACTAATTATCGGGCAAAGTAAACAAAAGCAGATTTCCTCGGTTGGTGGGGGGGGGGGAGGGGGGATCCTCGAGAGGTCAACTTAAAACTCTCGCTCCGGGAGCACCAGCAGAACAGCAGCCTAAGGGGGCTGAGAACTGATAAAGAAAAGCATATCGGTCAAATGTGCCAAGTCGGCCGTGAAATCGACTTCCGCTGCCGCGAAGGTCCTGCCTGTGCCACGACACAGTACAGAAGTGGACAGCCAGGCGGCACACAGCTGCCAAAAAACGTGTCGGGAAAGTAACGGGTGCCAGAGGGCGCCACAGGTGGCAGTTATTGAACCGAAGGGGAAACAACACTGACATTTTTGTACACCTCGTACTTCAGAAAAAAATACAAACAGGAAAATTCAGAAAATTCCCAAAAGTTTAGGTAAAATCTCGGGTAAAATTCCAGCAAAAAATCGAAAAATTCAATAAAAACTCACAAAATTTGTACACCAAAATTTAGAGTTGTTTCCCCCTCGTGAACTCGTCTGCCACTTATTGCGTGCCTTACCTGTCATCCTCCTCGACGAGATGATCCAAAAAGTGTATCTTGAGCATGGCGAGTCCGTGGTGGCGGCTGGGGGGGTATATGGGGGTATCCTCGGGCACTGCTCACACACACACACACACACACACACACACACACACACACACACACACACACCACTCACTCACTCACCACACCACACACGTACACACAGAGACACTTGCAGGTCGTGTCCGCGGCCTTAGCAGGCACATAATCCCCAGGGCCCCCTGGCGGCGGGAGCGGGGCGGCCTGACGATGCGGCACCACCGTTAATCCCGCGGACACAGTCCATTGCACTCGGGAGGGTCACCCGCGGGGCGTGGCGGGGCGTGGCGGGCGCCGGCAGCCGCTTGTTACGTGGGTGTGGCGTGGCGCCTGCTCCTCGCGCCCGCTGGCCTGCCCTCACGCGTGCCGTATCCTCGCGCGCGAGCAGCACGAGGATGCTGGCACCGCGTCTGTTGCGAAAATCCGGACAGCTTGGGGAGCTGACCGGGAGATACCTGCTGATGGACCTCCGGGGGCGGGGCGGGGCGGGGCGGGGCGCGGTGGGGAAGGGCGCTCGAGGAAAAGACTGCTGCTGCCGAGCTGCGCCGAGCTCTCACCGCTATCTCGCACGCCGGGCTTGACCACGATACTGCACACGTTGCCTCATGCGATTGTTGTTGTTGTTTTTATTGTTGCCGAGTTGTCCGCGGCACCTCCTGTTGCACCTCTGCGGGCGACTCTTAATGTTGTTGTTGTTGTTGCTTGCTGCTGTACACGGCGAAGCCAGCGCGGAGAATGAGGTCCTTAGAGGGCGCCCAGGCCAGGACACTGCCGGCCGAGCACGACGACGAAGACGACAATTAGCTTCCCTCCTTCTCCTCCTCCTCCTCTCCCTCCGGATGCAGCGTCCTGATGACCTCGTGTGGGAGAGACGGCAGGGCGCGGCGGCCGCGGCAGCGACTCTGATGAAGCGATGAGCGCGCAATCAGCTGTCTGTGAGCCGGCGCGCGGGGCGGGGCGGGGCGGGGCGTTCGCCACCAGGGTCACTGAACTGGCTCACAGGCGCGCGCCGCGCACGCGACACGCGGGGCTCCGGGAGGCACCTGGCCGCCGACGCCGACGTGTCGTCGCCGAGGGGCGCATTCCACGTCGCCGGGCCTGACGCCTGTCGTCGGGATGCTGCGGCGCCGCGGGGCCTGGCCGGGACCGGACCGGACCGGGACCAACCGGGGCCGGGGCGCGCGCGGAGCTGCTGCTGCTGCTGCCGAGGACCCGGGCGGAGGAGGCGCGCAGGGCGGCGCGCGCGATCCACTGCGAGTCTGACGGGCCTGACTGACTAACTGGCTGGCGTGCCGGGCCGGGGGCCGCGCCGGGCGGGCCGGGGCGCCGAGCAGCGAGGGGCCCAAGCCGCAGCAGGCAGCCAAGCCAAGCCAGCCGGGCCCTGAAGCGGCGCGGCGGCGGCGGCGCCCCGAGCGAGGCTACAACACACACCCGGCCAGGAGGACCGCCGCGAGGCTACGGGCCGCGGCACGCGCGTGATGATGATGCACTCTGCGTGATGCAGCTAATGAGCCCGGTGCCAGCCCCCGCGCGGGGGAGCCGCGCCCGTTATGCCAAACAGCTTATATTGCTCTGCGATTTCACCCGCGCCCGACCCGACCAGACCAGACCAGACGCAGCACCAGCAGCAGAGGCGCCAGACGGACGCACTACTTAATGCCGACAGCAGCAGCAGCGGCAGACCCACAGCTCACGCACTCTACTGCCGGCGACGCGCGGCGCAGCGCGGAGGCACAATCAACGACTGCGATCGATCACGGAGCCAATCGCCCCCGATGGACGGGCGTGGCGGCGGCAGCAGCAGCGGCAGCGGCAGCAGCAGCGGCGGCAGGGGCGGCCCGGCCGCGGTGCATCTGGGCGTCGGACCAGCGCGCACTGCCGCCATACGCGGCGCAGTCAGCTGGGCTGGGCCGCCACGGGACCCCCGCGCGCCGCCGCGCCACGCCACGCCACGACGCCTTAGGCCGCCCCGCTCCACATTCCGGGGCCCTGCAGGCCCAGGCCCGGCCCGGCCGCCGCGCGCCTCCCCGCCCCGCCCCGCCACGCCCCCGCGGCCTGCTGTGACCGGGTCAGCCGCAGGGTGACGGACAACGGACAACGACGGACCGATACAGTAGTACACCTGCGGCGCGACGCGACGCCCTAGAGGACAACGTCGACGGCAACAACAACAACAAACACATTCAGGTCACTAACGACCCCGCGCTGACACTTCATACCGACGCACACGGCCCCGTTACAACGGCGTGCGCAGAGGAGCGACGCGTCGCGACGCCACGGCGTGACGTACTGGAGCGGGCCGTGTGCCAGGCGGCCATGCACCAGAGCGCCCCGCCCCGCCCCGCCCCGCCCCGCCCCGCCCCGCCTCGAGCCGCCCCACCCCGCCCCCGCCCCGCCGTCCATCTCCTCGTCAGCCTGTTGCTGCTGTCAGCGGGGGGACCCCCGCCCCCCCAGCCCCAAAGAGGACCCTTCCCTCCCATCCTTCTGGTCGTTTCCTCCTTCATCTCTCCCTCCGCCCTTATTCTGATCGTCCGGAGCACTCTCGGGAGAGTGGTTATCGTCTCAGCCCCGGCTCCTCTCCCTGCTTTATTGTGCAGATGGAAATAATTCCACCCACTGCGATGATCAGCTTCACCCTAATGGTAAAAGAACCCTAAAATTTTTGTACACCTCGTAATTCAGAAAAATGGTGAAAGAAAAAATCTGAATAAAAAAAAAACAACAGATTTAAAAGAAAATCAGAAAATAAAAAACAAATATATCAGAAAAGTTCAGGAGAAATCAAAAACATTCACAAGAACCACAGAACTCTAAGAAAAACTCAACCAAATATTCACAACTATTCACAAAAATTCACTAAAAATTCACAAAAATTCAAAAATATACAAAATTTGTACACCAAAATTAAGAGTTGTTTCGGACTCGCTTCACCCCGATGTGACGTACAAACAGGGTGAGCTACGTACACCCTATGTATTCTCCACCGATGATATTACGGGGTAGTGGGCTACCTCGTGTGGCACGACACCGGTGCGCGCGCGCGCGCACACATACATACTCGGTGGAAAACACGTAGTACAATACCCGATAACCACGGCCTCCCCGCCGCGCAGGGGCCAAAGTATACTAAAACATGTGGGCACGCGCTTTTACGACTCGGACATAACGGAGACTTTATCTCTTCGAGATGAAGCTTTTAAAAGAAAAACAAAGCACAGCAGGGGCCGGCCCCAGCTGCCAGCCACATATGGCCGCTGGTTCGCTCCATCCAAAATATCAGAACCATCCCAGCTGCTGCTGCTGCTGCTACTGCCGGCGCCCGCCAGCCCTAGGAATGTGCACTGATCAAAATCTCGCGCGTCCCCGCGCCGCTGCTGCAAAACGCTGCCTATATACCCAACGCGTCTGGAGTGGCGCCAAGCGTGACCGCCATTTCGCTGGGCCCCGCCCCGCCCCGCCCCGCCCCGCCCCGCCCCGCCCCGCCCAGCCGCGTCCAGGCCCAGCCCGCCGGCCGTCTCGGTGCAGCTCAATGTGTCTCCTCGAGTCATATCGAGCTCGGCCCGGCCCGGCCCATTCACAACAGGCCGGAGGCACGAGGGGCTTGACGTCCGCCGGATCACAATAGCGTCAGCACAAGACAGGCCAGCGGTACATCGCCGCAACACCAAAGCCCCCCTTGTGACCGGCGCGCTGCGGCAGCTCTAACGGTCGCCCGTCGGCCCGGTCGGCCCCGGTCGGCCCCGGCCGGCCCGGAGCATCGGCCGCGCGTCGCGTCAAGTGCTCAGGGTAAAACTAGACACGCCAGCGAGTCCGACGCCACAGCAACGCGGCTCGAAGAGTACAGCGATTCACCAGGAAGTGTCGTGAGGTATGCCGTACTGCAACGCACGGGTGCCGGCGGGTGGCCTACCCTGGGTCGTAAGGCGCCAAGAGGCAGCGTATACGCCAACGTGTATTGAAAGTTCAAAGTACGAGTTTCTTGTATTATTCTAAAGGGGATTGTTGTTTTTCAATGCGAGGCACCTTTATCAAGGGTATAGTAAGTCCAAAGGTATAAAACACTACGTTTTAATTTTTTTCTCGCTTTTTAATTTTTTTAAAAAGAAAAAAAAAAAGGACCGGAACGGTAGGATCCCACCAAGCGCTGCTATTGAGTACGACCGAAATGAAAAGCGATTTTGCCGACTGAAAAAATGCTCGAGGCTAGGAATCAAACCGCAAGACCAGCCGCAACTGAACCGACCCCGCCGCAGCCGCACGGCTCCAGGGAGACCCGCCGCGCATCGCGCCGCAGCAGAGCGAGCGAACCGCAGAATCGCACGCGAGAGAGACGAGAGAGAGAGAGAGAGAGAGAGAGAGAGAGAGAGAGAGAGAGAGAGAGAGAGAGAGAGGGGGGAGAGACAGAGAGAGGGAGAGGGAGAGGAAGGGATGAGACAGACATTCTGAATGTATTCTCATCTGGTCTGTGAAACGGACACGGACGTACACACACAAGCCCCGCATGACGTGAAAGACGCGCGCGCGGATTTGCCTTTCGGATACCCGCGCGACCCGCGACGCATGAATATTGATTAGCGAGCGCCGCGACTGCGGTCAGCAGCCGCCCCGCCCCGCCCCGCCCCGCCCCGCCCCGCCCCGCCCCGCCCCGCCCCGCCCCGCCCCGCCCCGCCCGCTGAGGTACAAAAGCCGGACAAGGTGGTTGGGTTGCGCACGTTTGTTCTGCTTGCTGGTCCGGCGCGGCCCGGTGTGCGGCTTCCGCAAACAGAGAGCAGCCGCGAGAGAGATAGTGTGTAGCCAAGCGAGTGCTGCTCGCGAGGCTGCTCGCTGTGCCCCGGGGCGGTGCGGCGCGCGCGTCCCAACACGGGGCATCCGGTGCAGCACCTTATTGAGTGTGTGTGTGTGTGTGGACGTAGAGGTCCCCCCATTGGGCTCACCCCTTCCCTACGGCGTGGCTTAGTGCCCTAGGGTGCCCCCTCGGGCGGCATCGCGTATTGACCTCGGTCGCCACGCACGCGCATGTGTGAGTGTGTGTGTGTGTTTTTTTTTTGTAAGAGTGTGTAGGGTCGTTGTGGGGTTTGAGCCGGTTGCATCGGGGCCATCCGCAACGCAGGTGAGGGCTGTAAAATGATGTGCGCTTCCAAGGCGTCCCTCACTATAAATTCAAGTGTACACGGATTTTTCTGATTTGACTTTTTTTTTCCCTTGGTGATTTTACTTGATTTTTACTGATTTTTTTTCCTTGATTTTTTTTGCTGATTTCCCGATTTTTACTGATTTGGTTTTAAGGTGTACACTATTTGAGTGAAAGCAGATCCCTTGTGCGCTTCAGCCAGCGCGCAAACACTGGTGCAAGAAGCAAAACCTTTCTTTTTTCAGCCTAGTGATTACACTAATGATGTGATAAAATATCAATTGCACATTTTGCTACAACGAAATGACGCACCCCGTCGAAAAAACACACACCATACGCTTTCATCATCTTTGGATCAAAATTTGTCGGCTTAATATTTACAATCTTTCCTTTATTTATTCCTGTAGCGACAAGTGCGCGGCACATGTCGACCACCTCATGCTCGCCTACAGGCAGTATATTGCCCGGCACGCACAGAGGCAACAACAAGAAGCTATTGCCTGTCCTGCAGTTGCTCGAGGCGCGAGGCGCACATTGCCATTCAGCATAAATCACTCAGCATCCAATAATGACCCGGCGGCCGGCCGGGCGGCTCGGACGGGCTCTGCTGGCCGCGCCGAAGCGGGTGGCGGCGCCGCGACGCGACCACGCACTGCTCGCTGCGTCTGTTAGCCGAACTCCCCTCCCCCGGCCGTCTCGCCCGATAACGGCAGGTCCACGACGCCCGCGGCCACCGCTGCGGCACGGCTAAGCCTAAGGCTCTCGGACAGAAAAGGAGAGGACCGAGGGGCCCACAACTCCGAAAAATTTTGTACACCTGATTTCCGGATTTCAAAGATTTTACATGATTTCAGGTGATTTCAACGGATTTCAAAGATTTCAAGTGAATTCACTGATTTCGCGAGATTTCACATGATTTCAAGTGATTTCCATTGATTTCACATGATTTCCATGGACTTCAGCTAAATGTCTACCGAATTCATATGATTTCCATTGATTTCGTGAGATTTCCAACGAATTCAAGTATTTTTGGGACGACCTCAGAAAATACACGCACAGCTGATCCAAATTATTCTATCAATTACATGATTAAACAGGATTTTTACTAAATTATTTTGAATTATTTCGATTGATTCCAAATTATTGGAAATTAACTGGCAACTGCGCAAAATAATCAAATTATTTTAATTATTTTTTTAAAAAATTCAGAAGCAAATTTTGCTCTGCAATTGAAAGGGTGGCATGAAAACATGGAAAATTTTTGCGGCAGTAAACCTCCCGAAGGAGGTTGCGGTTCCCGCCAGGCACAGGGCTTTTACCCCCTGTGGCAGCCAACTGCTTCGGTGTTCCATGGGAACCGGCGCTTTGCTGACTGCGATCCTATCGCGCAATTCGACAGATTTGATCCCCGTACCACCATTGGCCTACCCCTAGAGGTACGAGCGGTGTCAAGGGCGTTAGACTTCCTGATCCCAGTTTCAGAGGCCTTACCTCAGAGGGGTACGCGGGATTCGAACCCACAACCCCGAGTGCCGACACGTAGCCAGAACAGGAAGCGACCCAACGCCCAGAGCCACCGAGCCAACGGCGGTGAGACGTGTTTAACTTCTATTTGACCTGCCATCCAGCTGCGGCCAAAGGGAATGTCAAGCGCGAAAAACACTTTCGTGAGTTGGAGTCGAACTTGGGACCACTCGATTCAGTGTTGCGCGCTCTACCAACTGAGCCACGACGCCACGATGGCTGCACAGTGCGACGGGTTCGAGCCGTATTTGCCGCGTATCCTGCAGCCTCCAGCCAGGAGGACAGGGCAAATACAACTCGAACCCGTCGCACTGTACTGCCATCGTTGCGTCGTGGCTCAGTTGGTAGAGCGCGCAACACCGAACTGAGTGGTCACAAGTTCGACTCCCACTCGGGAAAGTGTTTTTCGCGCTTGGCATTCCCTTTGGCCGCAGCTGGATGGCAGGTCAAATAGAAGTTAAACACGTCTCACCGCCGTTGGCTCGGTGGCTCTGGGCGTTGGGTCGCTTCCTGTTCTGGCTACGTGTCGGCACTCGGGGTTGTGGGTTCGAATCCCGCGTACCCCTCTGAGGTAAGGCCTCTGAAACTGGGATCAGGAAGTCTAACGCCCTTGACACCGCTCGTACCTCTAGGGGTAGGCCAATGGTGGTACGGGGATCAAATCTGTCGAATTGCGCGATAGGATCGCAGTCAGCAAAGCGCCGGTTCCCATGGAACACCGAAGCAGTTGGCTGCCACAGGGGGTAAAAGCCCTGTGCCTGGCGGGAACCGCAACCTCCTTCGGGAGGTTTACTGCCGCAAAAATTTTCCATGTTTTCATGCCACCCTTTCAATTGCAGAGCAAAATTTGCTTCTGAATTTTTTAAAAAAAATAATTAAAATAATTTGATTATTTTGCGCAGTTGCCAGTTAATTTCCAATAATTTGGAATCAATCGAAATAATTCAAAATAATTTAGTAAAAATCCTATATAATCATGTGATTGCGAGAATAATTTGGATCAGCTGTGCGTGTATTTTCTGGGGAATCCCCGTATTTTTTTGCACGATTTTGAGAATTTCACTTCAATCGTGTCGTAACAAGGAGGTATTTTAAAGAATCTTAGTCGTCTAGCACTTTCACTTTGTTTTATTGCTCCAGTTAATAAATTAATATTCCCTCATAAACCATAGATTTGTGGAAGTGGATTTGCATTGGACTATTATTTATACCTCCAATGGCAAAAATTTAAACAAAAAGAAATTGTATATACATTGAGTACTTTTATTGAAATGGTACTAAGCATAAAGAATATAAATAGGAATCTCAATCTGTTACGAAAGTATCTAAAAATCTTAAAATATCTCGACTTCGCCGAACAGCTGTTAGTGCTCATCGCCCCCCTCCTCTCCCCACACCGATTTGAGTGAGTTTCCCGAGACGCTTTTTAAATGTGATTTCATGTGAATTCAATGTAATTTCATGTGAATTCAAAGTGATTTCAACAGATTTCAAGTGATTTCAACGGAATTCGTGCGAATTCAAGAGAATTCAACTGATTTCAAAGATTTCACTGATTTCAATGAGATTTCAATATGATTTCCAAAGATTTCGGTGGCCTTGTACACCTGAATTCCAGAGTTGTGGGCCCCTCGGAGAGGACCAAGCGCATATGAGTCCAAGTAAGTGCTACGCGAGGGGAAAACAACTCTTAAATTTTTGGACGCTACGTAATTCAGGAAAATTCCGGTAAATTCTGGAAAAAAATCTTAAAAAACCAGAAAAAATAGAAAAGATTAGAAAACCTCAGGATAATTATGAAAATTTGACAAAAGTAGGTCAAATTCAATCAAAAATTCACGAAAATTCGGGCGGGCCGCACTGGGCCGCGGTGTTGCGGCCAGTCCGCATGGGACAAACGCGACACGACCGTTTTGTGCGACGTGTGGCTCCGTGAGGGTATCAGTGACGACGCGCGGCAGTACGCGGCAGTACGCGGCAGTACACGTGTGTGTCTTCTAGTCGACTGCGTTCTGGCCGGACCCGAGGGCGCGCGGGGGACGTGACTCCCAAATATTGACCTACATCATCCCTCTGGGTGGGTGCGGTGGTGTGTGTGTGTGTATCTCACTGCGCTGGTCGTGATCTCTCTCTCTCTCTCTCTCTCTCTCTCTCTCTCTCTCTCTCTCTCTCTCTCTCTCCCCCCCCTCTCTAGAGGTGACGTTGCTGCTACGCTTGGCTGCGCCCTGCGCCCGGCCCCGCGTGCAACTACTGCACAGCACTCGCACCCCCCCCCCCCCCCCCCACCTTTCCCCCCAGGCCGGCCGGACGCCCCGAGCGCTTCCCTGGCCGCACGCACGTGTGTACATGAGAGTAAAAGTACGTGTGTGTGTGTGTATGTGAGTACATACATGTATGCGGCCTCCGTTGTCAAAGCTGAGCCACCCCTCCCTTGCACGATGGTATGCTCCCCCTCCCCTCCCCCGCTCATTCCACCGTCGTCCTCGCCGCCACCAACCACCACCACCTCTGGCTTGACCGCGCGCTGCGCAGCAAGGTGATTCCGAACACCCCATTTTGTAGTGTCCTCTCTCTTGTGTTCCTTATGGCCGCGCCCCATGAGTGTGACAAGGAAAGAGCGACGAGACCGCAGTGTGCGGAATCACCCTCCTACAGGACACGGGGGCGCGCCCGCTGCCGACCTTTATGAGAGACACACTTATTGTTGATCAGGATGTCCTCCTCGTCCATTGTCCATCGCGGCCCGCGCCGCGCCGGCCCCACTGCTGGACCCGTCAGGAAGCAGCAGCAGCAGAAGGACAAAAGGAGGCGCTCAGCTCAGCGCGGCCACCCCGCGACAGTTAGCAAGGTGGGCCCAAGGGGCGGGGCCACAAGGGCCAAACGAACTCTGCACAAATTTTGTGAATTTGGGGGACTTTTAAGTAATTTTAGGGGGGAATTTTTGCTTGAATTTTACCCAAGTTTACAATTATTTTCATAAATTTTCCGGATTTTTTCTGCCTTTTTTCATTTTTTTTTTAATTTTCAGAATTACGAGGTGTACAAAAATTATACATAGTTGTTTTCCCCTTCGGCTGCGGCCAGGCCACATCCTTAAAAAAAATCGGGAACACAGAAATTCACCTTCATTTCCAAAGAAATACAAGAATTACACAGTAAATACTATGAAATTACATGAGTAGTTTCTCGAAATCCTTGTCAAAAATACAAGAAAAATACCGAAAAAATCCATGAGAAATACAAAGCAAGTGAACACAGAAATACATCAGTTAGTTGGCCGCACTACGGCCGCGCCGGCCCCGTGCAGTCCGCGGCTGAAACAAGGGCGGCGACAACGGGCGGGACCGGGACCAGACTGGCCACCGGTCATCAGGTATTATCCCAGCGGGGGGAGGCTGGGCGGGCCCTACAGTGCGGGTTACATCCCCCCCCCCCCCCTTCCCCCTGACATTACCACCATCACCCCTCGAGACCACCGCGCGGCCGCCGTCCGCGGGATTAATATGTTCGCAATATTGTACATCCCGCGCGCGCACGGAGCCGCCCCGCCCCGTTGGAACGTTTTTGTTTGCCTTTCGTTTCAGATCGGCATTGTTCTACCGGCGTGTTGTATCGCGTGGACAACAAGGAGCAGGGCGCGGTCCGGATAGCCCCCCACACACACACACACAAGGCGGATGACCCCTCCTCTCCCTCGTGACGCTACTACCGTCCTGCTGCTCCCAAAACCGGAGATGACCTAATCTGTAATGGATTGCGAGCGCGCCGCGCACACGCCTGAAGAGCTCACACACGCACACACACACGCACACACACACGCACACACACGCACACACACGCACACATATACGTGTGATTCGCACGCATGGGAGCACTGATCGGCTCTGGCTCGGGTATTTTGCATGTCACCAGATTCGCCGCGCCTCCCGGTGTTCAGAGCAGCGGCAGCGCGCAGAGAGAGAGAGAGAGAGAGAGAGAGAGAGAGAGAGAGAGAGAGAGAGAGAGAGAGAGAGAGAGAGAGAGAGAGAGAGAGCTGTAGCTGTACCGTACGTGGAGCGTCAGTCGGACGGCGCAATTTTTCAAACATAGGCCCATAATAACACGATACAACAAGGGGGGGGTCCATGGTGACCCCGCCCCGCTCCGCCCTGCCCCGACCTATACGGCACGCACACACACACACACGCACACGACGCGTGATGTCTTCGTTAAACTGCAAGCAAATGGACTGTGACTACCGTGCCCCCGAGCCTGCCGCATTTAGGAGTCAAACACTGATGAATAATTTCGCGATAAATCCTTGTTCGACGAGCCCGCGCTCACCATTTCGCTTGTTTGGAGACGTAAGCGGTCGCGTTGCTTCGATATGACAGGCCCCGGCAAGCAATGCATACACCCGTTACGGAGCAAGCTGCACGACACTGTCGAGAGAGGAACCCCGGCGGACGGCCAGGTTCCAACTATCCAACGATATTGACAAAGAATCCCTCCGGCCGGGACATAAAATTTTAAAAATTTCTGAAGAAAACATTAAATTTTTTTTCTAAAAAAAGCAACAACAGATAGTTAGATAAATCTTTCCCGAACAAGCTAGTGTGCTTAGGGACGAATTAAATTTTTTGGCAAATATGCACTGGAAAAACAAAGGTAGGACGAAAAGGGTTTTAATGCCTTTACCAAGGCATTAAAAATTAGCACCCCTGCAAAGGCATTAAAACTGCCCAAAGGTGCTAAATTTTAATGCCTTTGGACAATTTCGTGCCTTTGCAAAGGCATTAAAATTTAACACCCCTAGAAAGGCATTAAGTCCTACCTTTGTTTTTCCAGTGTGAGAACAGTGTGTTATTATTATTATTATTATTATTATTATTATTATTATTATTATTATTATTATTATTATTATTATTATTATTATTATTTTGACCTTTTCTTTTCTGTTTCCACCTTTTTTTACTTTGTAAATTTTTTCTTTAATCTGTTCTGCCTTGTATCAATAAAGAACCAATAAACCTTACATTTTTATCTATCTATCTATCTATCTATCTATCTATCTATCTATCTATCTATCTATCTATCTATCTATCTATCTATCTATCTATTCCGCGCCGCTGCGCGGGTAATTCCCTTCCATCTATTGTTCGCCGTAAAGGCAAATAATATGTCCGTCATGACGCCCTTCCTCTCGTGACCGTACGGTGCAGCGTTGCAGAGTGAACGGCTCGACGGGCGATCCCCTCGTGCCACCAAATCTACATTAATTCGCAATCACAGCGCGACGCGGATCAGGTGCGAATATCGTCGGCGCAAAGAGGCAGCCGGGTGGCCCGCCCCGCCCCGCCGCCAGCACAATGACATTCAATAGCGTACAAACGTTTAATGATGATGTCTGGTGCTGTGTCACCGCGCTCACGGGGAGCATCAGCAGCAGCAGGAGGAGGAGCGTTTCCGATGCATTATTGGAAACAGCAATCACCAGCGTCCCTGCCGTCCAGCACCGCAGCCCGCAGCCCAGACCGATATATACCATTATTTAATTGCTCTTTTGAAAAACCTCGTTGCGGGGCGGGACGGGGCGAGGGGTCAGATCGGCTAGACCACCCCGCCCCGCCCCGCCCCGCCCGCGCTCACACTCACTCAAACTGGGGGACACGCTGTGGACAGCACGGGCACCCCAGCTGACCGCAGGCCGCACAAGTACACCCCCGCGCGATGCACCCTCCGCCGCGAGGCCTCCGAAACACGAGGAACGATCATCGCATTTCTAGTGAGTCACGATGTTATAGTACAGTACACTGGTAACACAGATGTAGAAAGTTTTACACCAATTGATGTTTATTTCCAAATGTGCAAATAATGAACACAGTGCATTTACTCGACGCCTTTCATTGATTGTGCAAATATTGCACGTTTCTTTTTCCAGTGTACTCATACAAATATCCAGAGGTGCATTACCATTTTTTTTAAAATTTTATTATTATTTTTTGGACAGTTTAGAAAAAGAAGAAAAAGAATCAGAAAATTATATTTAGAACCAGTGTTGCCAGAAAGTTAGGCAAAAATCCCGCCCAATACACCGGTGCGTAACGGGACTGTGTCTCCGCCTGCCTTCTAGGCAACATCTGTGCACGAGTGCAGGGGAGTTGCCTAGCAGGCAGGCGGATATACAGTCCCGTTGCGCTCAGGTGTATTGGGCGGGATTTTTGCCTAACTTTCTGGCAACACTGTTTAGAACGATCCTGAGAAATGTGTCAAACGCTTAGATTACATTTGCGACAAAACACAGGAGTTCGTTTCCCGGATGCGCAGAACGTCGTGGAAACGATTCAGAAGATTCAGTTTCAGCGAGCCGGGCCGCGGGGCCGGGGCCGGGAGCCGCTGCTGGCTGAGCTGCGGCAGGGCGGGCATGGCGGCGGACAGGTGCGCGGTGCGCGCGGTGCGCAGCCAGTGGAGCACGACAGCAATCCTAGGCCCGGCCCGCAGCAGGGTCGCGCACACTGCGGTAGACCGCAGGGGGTACACTGTCAAAAAACATCTGGCAAGTACTCGCGTACAGAGCGCCACGTTATTACATCAAAACACTAAAGGTAAGAGAGCAGTACGCGGAACAGAGGGAGAGGGAGAGAAGGGGAGGGTGAGGGAGGGAGGGAGGGAGGGAGGGAGAGAGAGAGAGAGAGAGAGAGAGAGAGAGAGAGAGAGAGAGAGAGAGAGAGAGAGAGAGAGAGAGAGAGAGAGGGGGGGGGGCGAAGCCCACGAGTGCTGAGTTTCCCGCGCACGCAGCCTCACAAAGTGTGTCCGCAATTGCGTCAGGTTGAAGTAGTTTCCCCCGGACTGGACCTCCTGACCACGGGGGCGGGGGCGGCGGTCATCTGGAGGAAAAGAAGGCGCTGGTGCGGTTCACCATGTCAGGATATTATATAGAAGTTTGCCCTTTTTTCCCCCCCTTTTCAACGTTTTCCGCAAAAGCGAGGTTGGTCGAGCAGACGTAAGGGGAAAAGTTCCGTGTGTACCTTCCCTTCCACACGACAGGCTCTGCACACCTCGGCTTCTCTCCGGGTCCGGGTCCGGGTCGCGGTTCCGGGCTCCGCCGCCACCGGATCGGGTGAATCCATACGGCGCGGCGGCAAACAGACCCGGGACTCCGATGTCCTCTCGACTGGAAGAAATTCCTCGGATTGCCAAACAAGCTCGCAGAAAGTAAGCCGCAACCAAATCGGATCTATGGGCGGCGTAATCTTGCATCATTGGCGTGTCGCATCACAAGCGCATTAATGCAGCTCGCGTGCTGACTGCAGCGAAAACGGGAGGAAACTCGCTAAACTGAAGGCGACTAGCGCCCGCCAAGGCTTAAAAACGACGAAGAAATGCACTTCATTGCCGCATATCTTACTTTTCCGCATTAAATTTTGAGAATTTTCGTAAAACGGCCAACTGCTCCATAGGGCACGCTCCACGACGACGGCCAGCCGCATACGCGTTCATAACTGATGACCGCCGCACTTAAAAACCTTTTTTTTCTTCTTTTTTTTCGAGACTATTTGACAAAAACCGTGAGGCCGCACGCACTATCACTCATATGGTTCGACAGCGGCCGAGTTCGCGAATGTGACATACACGCCGCCGCCACGTGGCAGAAAAAAAATCATCAACAACAACAACAACAACAACAAAAACGCCGCGATCCGCGCGCGCGCGCTACTTCTTGCAACCTGCGCGCCAATGAAGCGGCCTGCGGCTCGGTGGGAACAACAGCGTAAGTCCCGGAGCCGGGCGGCGGAGCTGCGTGAGCTGCGCTGCGGCGCGCACCACTGAGCCCTGCCCGGCCCTGCTCTGGTTTCGGGAGGCTGATTGATGGGCTCTAATCAGGCGGGACAGCGCGACAATGCAAGGTTTGATGTCGCCGTGTCCCATTATCCGACATAATCTCGCAAAAATTCGCCTCCTTCCTCGCCATGCTGCTCCACCACGCGAGAGCGGAGGGACGGCGGCGTTTTCAAAAGTTTTGCGGCCATCAAGGGTCGCTGCCGCAGCGGGGAAGCAAGTGGGTCCGGTCCGGCACACCTCGAGAGGTAAAAATTACGGGGAGGTCGTAAAGCCTCATAAGGCTCCCATTCAGTCGAGCCTGCTAATAAAAAGTAGTCCGCGAGATCGCGAAAAAGCAGTTCCGAACAGCATTTTTTTTTCAGGGCGTTGGGCACGCGATCATTTACAAATGTGGAGGTGACAACGAGGCCATTCGCGTGAGTGATTGAAGTGGCGAAGCATATTTTGGAGTTGACGTTGCTGAAAGGGAGCGCGTCCGTAGACCCCGAAATAACAAAAAGACGGCCACACGCCTTCGCCTTTCATTGTATTATTGTGGCAAATTCCTTTTTTTGGAAAGGAAAAAAAAAATCCTTTTTAATTAGATTTTTTTCACGGCTAACAAAATTGCAAAATCATTTATGGAACCCCTAATATTCAGAACTTGACTGGAACGAAACCCGGAAGCGGAGCGGGGCACGTTGAAAAATCACGAAATAAATAGTATTTTACCCGCTGACAAGGGGGCGTGATGGCGCGGCCGGCTTCAAGAAATTAATCGAGTTACCGCATTTTTTTTTCTCGGCAAAACCACTCATTCTGTTTGCTACAAATCCCCCAATCGCACACGCCACTCCTGAAAATACGCGAAACACACAGCTTTCCCCTATTCCTTTGATACACACCTTTTTTTTCCTCTGTTATTTCCCCTTTTTTTCCTGCTCCCAAACTCTACCCTCAATCGCTCTATCACATTGGCAGGTCACGGGCACGCATGCGACGAGCCGCCTGAGCGCGGTCTCCCGATTTTTGGAAAATAACTCCTCTGCACTTCTGTTGTGCAGCAGAGAAATAGGATTCGTGGTGTATTGGGGTGCGAACGAGGCGTGCGCTCCCCTCCCCCTCCTCCCCCTCTCCCCCTCCCGCGACCACACCCCTTCGCTCTGAGCGGCAGCGGCGAGGGGGAAACAACTCTGAAATTTTTGTACACCTCGTATTGTGAGAAAAACTCAGGAAAATTCCGAGACACTCAGAAGAATTTAGGAAAATTCATTTTCGAAAATCTGGAAAATTCAAAAGGAGAAAACAAAATATTAGGTAAAATTCAAGCAAATTTTCAGAAAAAAATCAATCAAAAAAATTCTGAGAAATTTAGAAGAATTTACTTTAAACCTCAAAAAATTCACAAAAATTCACAAAATGTGCCAGCGGCCACAGCTCTCCGCTATCCGCTGAGCAGCAGAAGCAGAAACAGCGCCGAGTAGAGCCGAGCCGAGCCGAGTCCGGCCGGGCAGTGTGGTCCGGCGGTCCGGTCCGGTCCACGGTGATGAACAGGCACCGCCGAGGCTCTCATTACGATCAGTCAGTGACAACAAATTACAAATATTTTTCCGCGGATAAGTGCACCGCCCCGCCGTCCGTCGCAGCGCCCCGTAGCCCCGGGGCACGACTGCCTTGCCCGCAGCCTCCGTGCGGCCGTACACGCGGGCCGCGATGACTCTATAGACACTCGTTAAACCGCTCCGCCTCACCCCCCCCCGGCACCGCCCAGGCCGGCTCATCTGCCGGCCTAATGCCCCACTAATCACAAACGACCCGGAGGTTCATTACTCCCGTACATTATTACAGAACGACGCGCGCGTCCGCCGGACGGAACGAGCTGGATAAAACACCGAAAGAATACGCGAAGTAGCGCACTCGGAGGAAAAATATAGAAAGTTGAGTACGGCACGGCCCCCAAAAAGTAAGCAGCAATTCATACTGTGAAAAATATCTTTGTAGATTTACAATCTATTCTGTAAATGGCGACTTAAGAAAAATGCTGTAAATTTACGACAACCCTTTCTTGCTCCTTGCTCATATTTTAATTTCAAGTTGATAGGTAGTGCTTTCAATTTTACGATTTATAATAGTAATTTTACAACTCCGCTTCGTGCAAAAGTTTTCCCGGAAAACCTACGACTATTTTTTCCACAGTGCACTGAAGAGCAGCCTGGCACTTTTTCACTAGGTACGAATCATCACATAATATTTTACGTTAAAACTAGTGTACCAATTAGCCATACGTGCACGACGGTCGAGGCGCGCACATACCCGATCAAATAATATCATGTCAACACAATCGACTTCAAACTACAACTCGAGACCTCGACCCGACCAGTGCTTCTCTCTGGCCGCTCGAGCGACCCCCCCTGGGCGGGCGCACTGCGCACGGCCGGCTGCATAATGCGGTCAACCTGCACCCTGCTTCAATGACGGACAAATCCATCGCAGTGTCCCGTCCGGTTGTATCGCTTTATACACGCGCCTTGCCCTGCCGTGGCCGATCGCTTCCCAAATATATCCTCCCCCGGTGTTTACCGACCAGACGCCGGCGCGGCCTGGCGCGGCGCGGGGGAGTGAGTAAGAGAGCGAGAGAGAGAGAGAGAGAGAGAGAGAGAGAGAGAGAGAGAGAGAGCGAGAGAGAGAGAGAGATAGAGAGAGAGAGGCGTGGAAAGGGTAGGCGTGCGCGCGGGAGAGCAGAGGACCGGGCCGGACCGGACCAGAGCGAGGCGAATCGATGTATCGAGGCAGACCGCAGCCGCCCCCGCTAATCTCTGCACCGCGGCCGTTATTTTATCGGGAGCGGCGGCGCCCTGCAGAGGCGCGGCCAGCAGCTTCATCTGAGAATAATTAAGGCCCAGTCCGAGGCCCAGTCCTACCACCTTGCCACTTCACACTAATATTTTTATTTTATTTTTTTGTTTTGTTATAGATTAGGTGTAAACGTAGGTGCCGATAAAATTCCCTTTTCAATTTCAATGTTACTTTTTTTTTTACAGAGCTATTCTACTCTTATACATTTACGGATGAAAAATATAATTTTTACTAACTGAAAAAAATCCTTAAACCTAGAAATATTTTTAAGCGAGACTATATGAACCATGCCCATAACGGTACTATTTTTTTTGCAGTGAGCCCGCTGGAGCAGTTTTCGCTACCGGATATAAAAATTTAGCCCCCATTCAAGCCGAATGAGAATAGAGCTCTGGCGGGCGGGACGCCCCTGCTCGCACCGGGCCGGCCGCGCCGGCAGTTTTCATAGAGCACATGTCGTCGGCGCGTCGCGACACACACTCTGTTAGATGATATGAGTTCAATATGACGCGTACTGGCCAGGAGAGGGGAGGGGAGGAGAGGGGGCGATGGGCAGCCAGGCGCGGAGGGCGCGAAGCGGAGGGGTGACCTGTGCTGTCCGTCGCTTTGTTGGACCATCACGGCAGCCAAGGGGTCGCCTTGCCCCGCCTCGCCCCACCTCACCCCGCCCCGCCTGTCTGCCTGCCCAGGCCCGCCCCGGCCGCACAGCGCAGCCAAACTCCCCGAAAAATCCCCCGGCAGCCAAAAAAGGATGACGACGCGACCGCGCGATGACGATGATGGAGAAGGCGACGGGAAATTTGACACCTCGGACATATGATGGGGCACGCTCCTTGCTTTTTGTTATTTTTAGTTGGAACACACACACACTCACACCGGTGCCTCTGGGCCGGGCGGGTGTTTGGTGTACAACAGTCAGTCGCACAGGGCACGCCACGCTACGCCACGCCGCGGTCCGCCCGCGATACGATGACCCCTTGATCTGCCAGTTAGTTGACGATTGTCTGTGTTTCTGCTGTCTCTCTCTGTGTGAGTGTGTGTGTGTGTGTGTGCTGGCCGGCAGATGGGCGCGCTGCCGATGCCGCTCGATGCCGTCCTGTTGAACCCATTAACAGTGATTATACTCATAATTCACCGAGTCGATCGCGCGATATGAATAAAGGCAGCGAACGCGTCCTTGTCGCGTATATCGCGCGGGCCTGCGGTGAGTGGGAGGCTAGGGGTCGCGCGCGCGCGCGCGCGACTCCCTCTCTCTCCAGTTCCCTTTGCCTCTCTCTCCCTCTCTCCCGCTCTCTCCCGCTCTCTCACCCTTACGACCGCAGCAGAGCTCGTACAGTCAGCCGCTCAGTGGGTCGGGTCAGGTCCAACTTCTGCCGCGATAAAACAGAGCTGAGGCTGCGCAACATAGTACGAACGTCCATTCACTTTTGTGTGCCGCGCGTGAAAATAACGGACTGTCATCTTGACCACTGGTGCGCGTAGCACAGTCGCGCCCCGCCACTGCAGCGCAGTCCTCCAGCACGAGATTTCTCACACTCAGTCCGAAAAGCTGAAGGCTTACAGTGCCGACGGCAAGTCGTAAACCTAATATGTTTATTGTCCATTTCGCTCATGAAGACGACGACTGCTGGCCCGCCCAGCCCAATAGCGACCATTCATTTGAGGCAAAACAAAGGACGAGTCACGCAGAGGTGTGTGAGTGTGTGTATGTTACCTCGCGGGTTGTCAATACAGGCACGGTTCACCGTCTAAAAGGGGTGAAGTGGGAGGAGTCGCCTCAATAAAATAGAGGGGAAAGGGGTTACAGGGGCGACTTCCGCGGCCCGCCAGAGCTCCGACGCGCAGCCTCGGGGCGGCCTCGAGCTTGCGCAATATTAATAGACATAATGGACATGACTTGTTGCTCCTTACAGAACGAGAGACGACAGTCCAGCAAAGATCCTCAAACTCAGAGAGATACTGTAATTTTACCAAGAATTCCGAGGGGGCAACAGCTCTGAATTTTGGTGTACAAATTTTGTAAATATTAGCGATTTTTAAGAATCTTCTGTGTTTGGCGAAATTTTGCTTGAATTTATTATAGAATTCTGTAAATTTTAGTGAATTTTTGTGAATATTTCAGATTTTATTTGGGAGCCTTTCAGATTTTTAAAGAATTCAACAGAATTTTTCTGAATTTCGACCCACTAAATGGAAGGGGACAAATTTGTCCCAAGAAATGTTGCGTTTTTGTACACACCAATCCCTTTTGACAAATTCGTGTAATAATTTGGGACGATTTGTAATATTTCGGATGCAAATTGTCTCAATTTTGTGGGACAATTTGTCCCAAGAAAACGATGTGTACAAAAACGCAACATTTTCTGAGACAAAATTGTTCTTTTTCATTTAGAGTGGAGGTGTACAAAAATTTCAGAGTTGCTTCCCCCACGAAGACTCTCCTACGGCGGTAAAACTTCCGGGCGGGAAGATAGAGGGGAGGTGACTAGCAGAGAGGGGGGAGGGGAAGGGGCGGTGGCGAGGCTAACGCTGAAACAAAAGGTGATGAGGTGTCCGCGCGGGGCCAGCTCGCCGCCCGACTGTATTAACTAGACGAAGACGTCGCTCTCCTTTTCTCACGCGGTGCATCGTGTGTATATGGCGCTGCTGCAGAATGAGGATGTCAACACACGGCGGGCCGGGGCGGGCCGGGCCCAGCGCGTCCCTTTGTCTACGGCGTCAATTAATTGTCACAATGTCCAGAGCCCCGCTGCGGTCTCCTAGCTTCCCACAGTTGGCGCGCTGAAAGCGGACGGACACCTGCGGCGCGGCGCTGCGCGCGCGAGGGGGAGCCAAGGTTCTGTACTCTCGTCACCTACGTCCTAGCTGGTCGACGCCCCAAGACAAATCACCACACAAAAACCCTCCGAATGGGGAAGTTAATTCTTTTCCCCCCCTTTCTAGCTTGGTCGTCTAAAACATTTGATCCGCCCCGAAAGCGAACGGGCGAAATTTTAACCTTACTTCTCTCTGACTCTCAAATCGCGGTCAGAATGCAGGACGTGTTCTTGCCTGAAGGCTGAGTTCCCTGGGCAGAGCAGCGTACACAGGACGGATACGAACCTGGAAAAGAAACGAAGAACAGTATAAGATAAAAAAGAGGTACACATTTAGTTGGTCCCGACTGGCGAGCAGACAGGGAACAAAACGAAAGCATGTAAAGTGTATCCCTTTCCACGCTGATCTCGTGTTACACGGCCGACGGTAGGGCCCGTGTCACTTCCAATCCACTGAGCGCGCCGTCACTACCGATCTAATCCAAATCCAGGTGAGAAGGTGTATCGCCGAAAACACGATAAACTAGTCGTGTTCCTGACAAACTCAGTAGACAGACAACTGCTTCCAAGTTCCTCAAGAAAAATATAGCAGTCAGACGTCGTCGCCTAGAGGCCAAAGGGGTGCGATTTGTATGATTTGTTGAGCTCCGCCATCTCAGTAAATATACATCAGCATACGAATAACCTTTAAGTGCCGAAACACTGTCCTGTCATTTTATCATGCAAAACATTCGCGCTTCCCCCGCACGCCCACCTTCACACCTTTATGGACTAACGAGATCGCGCGCGGCATGGAGGTTCATAACCATGCATATCTTTGCTGTACATTTTTTTTCTCTCTGGTTCGTCATACATTTCGCGAATTTCTTCGCATAGCGGCGTACAAGCCATGGTGACATTCAGGTCTTCCTTTCTTAGCGACTCAGACAAGGAGGAAGAGAAACGAGCCCGATTTCGGAGACACATGGGCTTTGCGCAAAGCGTTGGGATACCGGACAACAGGTCAGATAATTTTATATCCTTGCTTACAACAGCGAACCCTTTGGACAACAACCTCCCACTGCCCAGCACTTTTTCTTCTCACGCGGCGCGCACTTTTTCTTCTCACGCGGCGCGCACTTTTTTGAGAAAACTGCTTGCGCGACGCAACACGTCTTACAGGAACATAATTCTCCTCCTTACAGGCGCGTCGGATTTGTGTTGGCACAGAGGGAGAGTACCCGAGCCTACCCCAACGTACCGATTCGTCTTGGGCGGGGGTGTGACCGGTTGTACCGCGTCCCGCCGAGGAGCAGCGTCCCCGCAAGGAAGCCCTGAATGGAGGTCATCTTTCCGTGATGACAATGTTGTGTGTGTGTGTGTGTGTGTGAGAGAGAGAGAGAGAGAGAGAGAGAGAGAGAGAGAGAGAGAGAGAGAGAGAGAGAGAGAGAGAGAGAGAGAGAGAGAGAGAGGGGGGGAGAGAGAGGGAGGCTTTGCTGGTGGTGGCGGGGCACCACGATGCCGCACCTGCGCACATACATGTATGCATACACACACGCACAATGAAGTTGTCCGCTTGTTGCAACTCTTGCAGTGGTTTGTCTTATCTCTGTTTCCCCGTCCTTGGAAGCGGGACGCTGTCGCCGTGGGATGATGCAGATCCGCGAGGCGCGGCGGCGTGGGACTTTGCATCTCCCTACTCTTTGCCTTTGATTATGTGTTGTTGTTGTTGCTGGCGTGGTAATCATCCTCAGGCTCCGCATACAGGAGACACATGCGCGCATACGATGTGCAACTTCATTTTACGCAAGAACCTGTGTGTGGGTGCGTACGGCTCGCAATCAATGAGCGCGTCCTGCCGTTGGAAGTCACCCATGTGCTTAGGGCTGCATGAATATGCTACCGGTCGCATCCTTTGCGAAACGCGTCTCGGGTTGCATCTGTCGCTCGATTTGGTTTCTGTTGCTTTCTGTAGGGGAACTACAGAAAACCGACATGTCGACCGGTGAAACGTGTGACAACGGTAAGAGTACCGCTCCGTTCGAGTTGGTTCAAAAACGACAGGTCTCCGTTAGCTGCCCCATAGAAAACATGGTTACTGGACGTGCAGTTTTCTCACGGAAAGCGCATGACATGGCAAGACTCCTGGATCGGACCTTAAAAATTTCTCACACGGCAAACGAGCAATCAGTCATAGGATTATAGGAATACATTTCATCACGACAGCGTTTAAGGAGCCTTACATTTGAATATCGATGAAAACAGTTTAAGAGTCATCCTTGTTTGCATTGGGCACACTGAGACTTTTTAATTTTCAATTTTGACTCCTGCATCCAACAGCTTGAGAAATACACACACACACACACACACACACACACACACACACACACACACACTGCAGAGGGAAGGAGACGACTAGGGGAGGATTAGCGGATCGTCGTGTCCGCCGGCATGCAAATGCAGCAAGATGACATCGGAATAGCGTCACTCAATGATTTATGTGGCGAATAGTGGACAGGCCGGGATGCAAGAAGCAGGCGTGGGGGAGGCGCGCGTCTATCACAGCATCTTGTTCACAGAGCAGGTCGCCGTTGTCAAACATAAAATGCATTTTCAAGAAGCCGTCGGTGGGTCCGCTGGAATACTCGCCATGCGCGTTAAGTTCACGCGTCCACAGTTGTAGGAAAAGTAAGTTAAATCGAGTTTTCCCGGCAGTCATAGTCAAGTAGAGATACACGCGAGGTGCAACGCATGGGACCGGAAAGTGTGCCAGCGGGACACGAACGCGACCACAAGTAGACCAGCGCGAGGCTTGAACCAAGAAGGCTTTGCGATGTGGCGAGGATAGGGTGAGGGTGGATTTAAGGATTGAAGCGCGGGGGTGGACCGGAGCGTGTGCTCCACGGCCCTGACCTCTTTTCTCACGTTTGAGGAGGATGAGGGCGAACCTCGTTGACGCATCGTTGATATGCGTGAACAATATGTCACTGTCCACGATGACTCGCCTCCACCCGCACACCCACCGACACCCCCGCATCTCCTCTTTCCTCCCCTGGCAGATCCACCCTCCGCGCCGCGCACAAGGGGGCAAGGAGTCAGGTGGCGGTTGGAGGGAAGATGCTGCGTCACAAGATATTGACAATGTAGGGCACGCCGTACGTTAAGTATGTACTGTTTTCAAAAAGTGAGACAGCTGGTGACAGTAATAATAATAATAATAATAATAATAATAATAATAATAATAATAATGATAAATAATAACAGTCACTTGAAAAAAATTGGCAAACTCAATATTTACCAGTTTAAAAGTATTGCCGACGAGAAAGAGAAACAATACCTTCCTTTAAATTTACATTATTTATTTCAAATACTCCATTTTTAAGTTACGTAGCATGCGATAGGAGAACGCATTGCTTCGCGTTTGCACATGCTCACACGGTCTACAAGAACTCCTCTTTTTATTTTCTGCAACGACTGCTGTAACTCCTGTTTTAGAGATAGGCTCAATTTTCCCGAGGTGGTCCAGCTTCCAACAAGCATCACTTTAATGAAGGCTAGTTTTTTTCTTTTTCTCGTATTTTTTATAGGCCCCGCAATGTTATTTTAAACGTCTTCAAATGTGCGTGATGGCCCGTGTGTCACTCCCACGCAATCTCCCAAAACATGACCGCGATGATGTACGCACGGTTTAACAAGCGGCTCTATGAGTAGGAATACATTCGGTTAAAAAAAAAGTCAAGAAAGATTGCTGGGATAAAAAGGACTTGTTTTGGTGAAAGAGGCACACGTCGCTCCCCTACGCAAACGTACAGACTGCGTGTCACTTTTTTTCGCCCTGCGCACTGACACGCATTATCACCGCATCTAGCCAACTTTGTTAGGTATCTGATGGGGCGTATGACAAGCATTGTGGGATATTAACTAGCCAGAAGAAAAAAGTGAAGAGTGTCTAGGAACATCGTTGATGTAGGATTCGCAGGTTGTCATTTCGTTGATAAAGACGAGTTTTTACGCAGTTTACGTCCAAGTGCACTTTTTCCCACAGGTCTGCAAGCCTACTTTTTCAAGTAATGTCTGGCAACTAGCTTGGACCGGAGACTAAAGACAAAGTTTAGAACTTGGCTTGGACCAATATTTTTTATTTTTAATATTAAAGAATAAAAGGGATTCGTTGCTTCAAACTACTGTGCACACTCCCAGCCCGGAGTGCCAAAACGTTTATAGGATGTTTCCTGAGAAAAAATACAGCAGAATGCCTGCATTTGCTTTAGTTTACATATGATACGTTTTATTTCTTTTCTGTAAGATTTGCACTGCTAAACCAAGTGTGCAACTGTTCAACACTTGTAAGTGTGCAACTCCATGTTTGTCACGTGAAAGTGTTTAACTCAACAGCCGGGCGATATCGCAACTGCTCCACTACACGGCTGTGCACTTGTTAAAGTTCGACACGGCGTAGTGCACTTGCAAGTGTTCAACTGCGCCGTGCAACACTTTCCTTGTTGAACTCTTTCAAGTGAATAACTGTCGAGTTGAACATTTACAAGTGTAAAATTATCGAGTTAAACACTCGCGATTGCTCAACTCTGGGTTGAATTAACACTTGTACATATGTAAAACTGGGAGTTGCACACTTACAAGTGTTTTACAGTTGCACATTTGGTTTCACAGTGTGCAAAATGGCTTATGCGACACTTTGAAGTAAGACAAAGGACTCTCCACTGTGAAAAATATTCGTAAGGGTTACGGGAAAATTTTTCATGATAAATGTCGTAAAGTTACAACTTCCAGTTGTATTGTTACGATGATTTTTTTACACAAGGTATCGACTTACTTTTCTTTGACGAGTAAGAATTTGCTGTCGTAAGTTTACGACTGATCTCGTAAATTTACAACTCTGTGTCGTAATTACAAAAAAAGTCGTAAATTTACTAGTACTTTTTTCACAGTGTCTGAGAGTGAACAGAGAGCACTTGATCGGGATCAAAAATCTTCACTCTAAATAAAAAAGGACAATTTTGTCCCAGAAAATGTTGCGTTTTTGTACACATCATTTTCTTGGGACAAATTGTCCCACAAAATTGAGGCAATTTGCATCCGAATTATAACAAATCGTCCCAAATTATTACACAAATTTGTCAAAGGGGATTGGTGCGTACAAAAACGCAACATTTCTTGGGACAAATTTGTCCCTTTCCATTTAGTGTGTTCTTTCCCTAAAGATGCGGGATGAGGCCGCGACATCGTGGCACTTAACGATGCGTGTCACTCACGCAATTGACCACGTAATGTTGCGTAATCGCACACACTTGCGATGTCCATACGCGGGGCTGCTTGTCATTCCCACGATGTGCGCGCTCGTCGAGTGCGGCCGGCGGATTGACACAAGTAGGTTTTCTTCTTGATTTACCCTTTTTGGGTGGCTTTTTTTTTAATCCCCCGCCCTGCCCTCACCGGCTGCCGCGCCGCGCGGAGCCTCGCGCTCCTCTCCTGCGTGGGTGGAATCTCTGTTTGCAATTCGTCACCGCCGTGATGGGTTTGACGGGTCCAGGACTGGTTTATGTGAGGAGGCGGCTCGTAGCCAGAGGCGAGGCGGGCGGGGTCAGCGGCGCGGACCACTCGGTGGAAAACATAGTGATAATGAATGTGGGAGATGGTTACACTGACCGCTGCCAGAGCGTAAATTGATTGTTTTTTTTTTCCGTAAGGAAAGGTGGTTTGCGGAAAAAAAAACTGTCGCATGACCCAGTGAAAGTCTTCTGACAGTTGCCATCTCGTGTAAAACATATAGCTTATCCCAGTCGGAACGCATGAGTGGTCACATCGGGGGGTGAAAAAAGTGGGAAAAGGGGCCCGGGAGAGGCGTGGGGGTGTGCGAAAGAAAACAATCCAAAGTTGACAAAAAAAAAGTACAAGAAGTAAAGAAACGAGCAACGAATTACAGCAAGACACGATCAAGATAATGCAACACCCCAACATGTGTGAATGTGTTTACACCCGCCACATGCCCACAATGATAAAAACTGACCGGTGCTTTAAAAACATGCAGGAAATACAGGATGCTTTCACATAGAAAATACACCTTTTCCACCGCTGGACATTTATGTCTCCGCGAGATTGACGAAGGGGCTCACACAAGGGCGCGAAATTACGCGAAATCGACAAAAGGTGCTACAGCAACAGCCGGCATCAGTGACTGCACTCCAACGCGCTGTCGGATATCCAGAAATATATAACAATCACCACTGCGAGCACTCACCCCTATCTGCAGCGGAGACAGGCTGGACAAAGATCAACACTTGCGAATTATTGCAAACGGGGGACGAGAGGGGAAAAAGGAGGGTGGGGAACGTGATAATCAGAGGGGGCCAAACAACGGAGGGGAGGGAGTCTTTGGCGCGCCAAACACACGGTGCAGCGACCAAATACAAGCACAGCCACAATGAGCGCCACGCAAATAAATGCAAATGCCCGGGGCGTTAAGTACGACATGATGCCGTGTTTTACACGACACGGGGTCAGAAGCCATCCGCAGGCCGCAGGAAAGTCGCGTGAGAGAGGGGTGTCGACAGTCACACGACAGTTCGACTGTGCATACAGTATAGCGCAGCGGGGCCAAGCGTCCACAAGATCCAGAAATTGAGAAAAAGAGTTCAAAATTACCTTTCAAGTTTGTTTTTTTTTTTTTTTTTTTTTTTTTTTTTAATTCTTCTGCACAAATTACCTTAAAAAGCAAACAAAACAAAAACTATCAAAAAACCTCATGATAATGTTGGCGCAAAATCAGACTTCAAATACAAAAATCCTTAAAAAAAAAAAAAAAAAAAAAAAAAAAAAAAAAATGCTTCACCTAAATTTAATTGCTCTAAAACATTTCCTTTTACGCCTCCAAAAAAATATTCAGCTGCTTTAAATTTTCGGGTAAATGTTTGACTGAAATTAGCTATGTTAAAACCGTCCTCGCTTCGATTCTCGCGTAAGTTGGACGAAAAGAGGCACCTCTCGCACTGGACGCGAGAAGGTTAAAAACAAAGGTCAGCGTGCGTTACCGTTTCGTATCCCTCCCCTCCTGGAACCCTTCGCCCGGGCCGCGCCGCGGTTGCCGTATAGCCGCTACACCACGCCGCCACTCTGAGAATAGAATTAATTGCATAGGACGGGGACCATCCGGGGACAGTTATTGGCCGTGCGTTTTTACGACCGTACGCCGCGCGTCGCTCTGTCCTGGCGTCGCGGACTCGGCGGCTCCCAAGGGGGACATCACTGTCACCCCGAGCGGCGTCGCGACGCCTACCGACGCCGCCTCGTGCCTGGCGCGCTCTGGCGGCCAACCGCCGCACTACGACGCGCAGCCCACGCGGCGGCGTCCCGCGCGTCCCGCGCGTCCCGCGCACTGGCTCGGCTCGGCTCGGAGACTGAGCGACCGGCCGCCGGCCGTCATTCATTCTTCGCCAGCGGTGCAAGCAGGGCTGCACTGGACTGGACTGGACTGACGCCTGCACCAGGTGGCCATGGATCAAGGGGGGAAACAACTCAGAAATCTTTAAACACCTCGTACTTCAGGAAAATTCAGAAAAATGCAGAAAAATGACAATTTTTTTAAAATATAAGGAAAATTAAGGAAAATTTTCAAAAACAATAATAATAAATAGTTCACATGCTACTAGACATTCACAAAAAAATCCATGATAATTCACAAAACTTCACAAAAAATCACAAAAAAAAAATAAAAAAAAATCAAGGAAATTCACAAAATTCACGAAAGTTTACAAAATGTGTACACCGATATTCAGAGTTGTTTTCCTCTCGCCATGGGTGCGCCGTACTGCAGGCGTGTGTGAAAGCCTTATGGGGATTAACTAAAATTACTTTAGTCATGAGCGAACATCTCTGGAATAGCTAACCTGTAAACAAAATTAAATGCGAACGAAAATCCTACACACTAGATTTGTATTTTTTAACTGTACAAAGTTAAACAATCAAATTTTTTGCACATATTTGTGGGTGTATTGGAACACTTTAGTGCATAGTTTTGTACAAACTAATGCAATTTTGTGCACAAATTTATGCGAAACGAAATGCAGGTTTAACTTTGCACAAACGTTTGCACAAAAATGTACAAATACATTTCGCGTGTACGTTCTTGCACCGTTCACTGAATATCATATACTAAATGAACAAATTTGCAGCTGCCACCAAAAAATTGAGGCGGAACACTGGATTACTTTTCCTTTCTTTTCAGCAGAGCTCCCCTCAGTCTGCAGCCACGGCGGGTCATACGGCCACCGCCACACGCATATGAAGCTCATGTAGAGGCGGCAGAGCGCACAGAGAAGTCAAGCTTCGAAAACCCGCCATAATACCACCGCACACTGGCAATAGCCGCGGGCGTGGGGCCGCCCCGCCCATATCATGTGGTCCAGGCCCGCTCGCCCTCCCCTAGCCTCCCCCTCGTCACTCAAAATATACAGCTTCTTTTGAGGTCCAGCTAGCGGGGCCCGGCCCGGCCCAGCTCAGCCCGGCCGGGCCGCCACTGACCAGTCCGGCCGGCCGACTACTACTATATAACCACCACCACGGCCACTGATCCTCCGGGAACGGGCGGAAAATGTAAATAGCGCCGTAATGAGCATGAAAAGGGAGAGGGGGGGGGGAGAGGAAGGGGCGTGCGCGGGGTGTGACGCGGGGAAACACGTGCCGGCGGACAGCGCACCGCACTGCATCGACTTCACCGCGGCGATCGGAAACTAGAAGAGGGAAGAGCGCGCGGGTCCTGCAGGACTAACGCGGGAATAATGACCGCGAGCGATAATGACTCGCCTGCTGCCCGCCGCTCGCGGAGCGATATGGATGGCTGAGGAAAGACAAAAGAAATGACACCGAAAATATGGCGCATTATGCACATTATACCAAAGGTCAACACACACATACACACACACACACACCTACAAATACAGACAAACACGCAACGTCCACTCAATGGTCGCCCTCTCGCAGAGGGAGAGGACGACCCCTTCATTAGTACCGAAACCGAGCCGCCCCGGCCAGAGAGCGAAAGGGAGAGGAGAGGGCAAAGGGATGGGATGTGGGCATGGTATGGTACGGGCAGAGAGAGACGGGTGTCCAGAGCAAGCAATTTTGTTTCTGCAGCATTCCATTTTGCACTTTCTCATTTTTTTTTAAACCCGTCTTTGCTCGATGTGCTTTTGCTAAAGCTAAATACAGCAATAAGGGTTGCAGACTCGAGCACGTTAGTTTGTAGCATATTGCAATTACACAAGTTATTATTTACACTAGCTTTGAGGCATCCTGGCAAATTGAAGCGACTTTGCATAACTAGAATCTCAAAACAACAATATTCAAAATGGACAAAGGTGGAATAAGTGCTGTGAATGGTGAAATCGACACCGCGCAGAAGCCGGTTTTGCTGCATAGCGCGCAGCAAACAGGGCTTTACACGGTCTACTACACACGTCCCTGCAGAGGGAAAGAGAGAGAGAAGAGGGGGGAGGGGGAGGAGAGAGAGAGACGCTGGGTGGGGGTATGAAAAAGCACAGGACAGAAAATAAGAGAATAACAGAGTTAGAAAACCGTGCCGGCCCGTACAACGATGACGTCCTGCGTTATAAAACTCCCGGGGCGGGAGACCGCGTGGACACGGGGTGTTCTCTCTCTGTGCCACGCAGAGTCGTCTATTCCTGGTGCCGGTCCGGCGACCCGCCCATACAGTCCACATTGCAGACGCGCCGCGCCCTCTCTCACCGCCCCGCACCACATTGGACATCAACAATTACAAAGATTAGATTGCAGAAAACACAGCCGTCCACAAAGGGGCTGATAGCGTCCATCAGGATCGAGGGGGAAACAACTCTGAATTTTGGTGCACACACTTTTTGTGAATTTTCCTGAATTTTCCTGAAGTTAGTTTAAATTTTTGTTATTTTTTGTGAATTACTAGGTGTACACAAAATTCGAAGTTGTTTCCTCCTCAATAGAATATGGAGTTAATTCGGGCTGGGAGAATTTCCCTGCAGGATCAAGTAGTCCCTGATTGTAAAAGAAACTTTGAAGCTCACCAACAACCTCTCAATCAGTTCTGTTCCATTAATACGACCGAATAAGGTCGCTACACCAATCACTCGACTCGCCAAAGCAAAACACACTGCACGTTATCAGAAGGGAAAAAAACGAAGACACGTCATTTCCAAAAATATCCGCGCCTTTTATCAGGGAAAAAATATATCATCAGCGACCTTTACAGACGGGGATCAAAGGGGCGCGTCGTCACGTATTTACCCCCAGATTGGAGCAACCAACGGCCACGCCCCGCAACGCTCCGCCACGCCGCACCACGAGCTCCACCGGGTCCAGGTGGTGCCGGCCAGCCGGGGCGTAACACTGTGTAGGGCCGAAGTGGCTGATAACAGCAGTCAGACCCGCCAAAGGCACCCCTTGCCCCCCCGTCCCCTCCGGTCAGGAACCCCGACCCGCGACACCAGACCGGAGCCACACCCATATATGTCCCCGCCGGCCGCTGCGCATCGAGCTGCCCCCTCAGGCACTCCCACACCCCTACCCCCACCACCGGACCCCCACCTCCCGTAAGCCCGCCCTACCCCCTTCCCTTCTCCTTCTTCCTGCTCCCCGGACCTACCCGCCGCATTACTATGCAGTGTTAGGCCCGCGCCCCTCCCTGCGCCCCTATCAGCCGTGGGCCACGCAGCCGGACGCCACGCCAGCCCGCCCCGCCCCGCCCCGCCCTGGCCGGTCCGTTTGCTCAGCGCCGGTGGTGCCAAGCCTAGCCGCACCAGCCGTCGCGCCCGAGACGGATAAGACCAGCAGCCGCCGCCGCAGCTGCACCGAAAACCAACAACACTGTGCCGCAAAAATACAGACGGTGGTAGTTTCAACTTAAAAACATAATATTTTCTAGGTTTCGATCTCCTAGTTAGGTCTTAAAATTTCTTCGTTTCTCTCTCAGCATCGCGAAATCTTACGTTAAAAAGAAAAATATTGTGTATCTTTTTTTTTTCCCCACGGAGTTATGGCACTCCAAATATATTTGTAGATTTACGGAAAACATAGCAAGTTACGAAACATGTTGTAAAGTTACGGCAGACCATTCCTACAGGTGAAAAAACTTCAAGCCGAAGTGCTTGTAATTTTACGATATCTAAGATATGTTTTACGCTGTCTGTAAAAAAAAACCGCGCCCGCCATACCCACCCTCACCTTTCTCTGCATTTCCTCCGACCCAAACTACCCGATCTCGATTTTCAAAAATGTTATGCTCTCGACCGCAGTGCGCGCAAATGACCCGAGAATTCATTCAGAGCCAAATAATTGTGGCCGATTGTTGCTGCCCCATAGCATCGTCCCTTGAGGGTGTTTCGCCATTAAACTGTCTCGGCCTAAATTGCGCAGCAGCCGCTTTTTTAAAAAAGGCAAGAGCGTGGTTACTGCGCACGCGCGCCTCCCATTTTTTTTTATGTCCCGTGACGCACGCGACACGACAGCGTCACCAGGCCTCGCACTTTTTAAATAAAAGCGTTCCGCGTCATTGGACGGCCACTTAAATATGCATTAGGCCAATCAGGACGCGCCCGCCATGGCAAAACACGACGATAAATTGTACCGGGAGGGTGGAAGAGTATCGGCCCAGGAGGACACAAGGTAATTAACCATTTATATTTCGGCGGCATTGGAGAGGACGGTCTTGACCGGGTAGGGCGGGTTGCGAGACCCTCCTGTTCCGCGTCCCCCTGCCCGCCCCGCCCCACCCCGCGTGGTGCTCTATATATGCGCCTACAGCGCTCACCGTTTTTAAATCCCGACAGTGTGCGTTCCGCTTCATTAGGTCATAGGGTGACATTACAAGGCCAGAGTCGAGGTGGATACCGTTTTATGCAGCGAGGTTTGAGCAGCAGGGCCATCGGAGAGGAGGAGGAAGAGGAGGAGGAAGAGGAGGAGGAAGAGGAGGAGGAAGAGGAGGAGGAAGAGGAGGAGGAGGAGGAAGAGGAGGAGGAAGAGGAGGAGGAAGAGGAGGAGGAAGAGGAGGAGGAAGAGGAGGAGGAAGAGGAGGAGGAAGAGGAGGAGGAAGAGGAGGAGGAGGAGGAAGAGGAGGAGGAAGAGGAGGAGGAAGAGGAGGAGGAAGAGGAGGAGGAAGAGGAGGAGGAAGAGGAGGAGGAAGAGGAGGAGGAAGAGGAGGGAAACGAGGAGCAGAGGAGGAAGAGAAGGAGCAGAGGACGAAGAGGAGGAAGAGGAGGCTGCGCACGTCCCCGCTACTGGTTGGCATGCGCCATATGTGCGCGGGGCATTGCCAATACTGCACCCAGCCACCCCCACCCCAAGTTGATTTTTCCACGGAAAACCTCTTTACTAGCTCGCTCTCGATGTAATCCTCCCCCTCAGCCATCATAACGGACGAGCCTGCCAATCTCAGTACGTATCGTGCGAACGTACCGAGGAGGGGGACACAGCTCTGAAATTATTGTACACCTCGTAATTCAGAGAAATTCAAAAAAATTCAGGAAAATTCACAAGTATTCTAGAAAATTTAAGAAAAATTATCGGAAGAACCGAAAAAATTAGTAAAAATTCAAAAGAATAAAAAAACAAACAAAGGGTACACCAAAATTCAGGGTTGTTTTCCCCTCGGTACGTATAGAATGCGCTGTAAATGAGCACAGTGAATTCGCTGATCCAAAACAGATCGTGAGCAGACGACCTAATTTCGTTCCGAAGTTTTTCATTACTCGTAAAATAACAGGCGATTTCTAGCGGTGAAGTGTGAGGAGGCTTTCCTTCATGACACAACGCCCTAGTGGCATCAAAGATATCAAAGTACCCCCTACACGCGGATTTAGAAAGTTCCGGTACAAAATTAGGTCGTCTCACGACCCATTTTTTATTGAGAGAATTACAGTGGTGCACCCGGGGCGCAAGGCCGAGCGTGGCAGGTGAGGTGTGCTGGAGGAGGCGAGGGGTAGGAGCAACAGAACGCCACTCGAGCAGCGCGGGCGGGGCGGGGTGGGGCGGGGTGGGGCGGGGTGGGAAGGGGTGGGGCGGGGCCTGAAAATCACTGACCTCCCCTCAGGCAGCGGGGTGAAGGCCTGCCCCACTGGCAGGCAGCCTCCCTCAAGCTGCCTATGCGTCTGCTCCTCCTCTCTCTTTCTCTCTCTCTCTATGCGCCCCATTCTCCCACTGTCTCGCTCTCACTGAGTCTCCCCCGCTCCTGACCGCTCTCTCGCTCGTCGCGACGTGCGGGAGGAGAGGGAAACAACATGTCATATCAAACCTTTGTCTCGAGCCATACACCCCCTCCGTCCTCCACCCTGTTCATTTAAAACCGTTGTTTGAAACGCATTTGCGAGAGTAAGAGGGAGAGTGTGACATACTGCTGCGCGGGTGCGCGAGAGGCGAGAGGGAGAGGAGAGTGGGAGAGAGAGAGAGAGGGAGAGAGAGAGAGAGAGAGAGAGAGAGAGAGAGAGAGAGAAAGGGGAAATGTGAGGCGCTCTCATTCGGTAAAGCTGGCGCGTCGCGTCGCTTCGAGGCCCTTCACTACTTCATCACTCAGCCAGTGACCCGCGCCAAGCCTTCTGCTGGCCGCATCCCCCGCACCGGCGCGTGGCCAGAGTGACAGAGAGAGAGAGAGGCAGAATGACGTGCCGAGTGCGCCGAGTGAGCCCTGCTCCTGCTGGCTGGAGCCGGAAGCACACTCAGGGCGACAATGCACGCCCCGCAAGCCAAACCGGTCTCCCCGAGCATATGGCTCCTCAGGACTCGAATGGGTCAACGCGAATGGCGCGTCAAGAACCAAATTAACAGCGCTCTCGAGAGCAAATCAATAAATAAAAAAAAATCTGAAAATCACTGTTCCCAATTGTAGAAGAAAGCTTGTTGCAAGGTCAACCTCAAATAAATCCTACTTAAGCAGCAAAGGAAAAACAGCACACCTTACGTTTTATTATTTCAAAATCATTTTACAGTACTTCATAAGAAATACAAAATAAACCAGGAACCGCATACGTTTTTCATCAGGTTCAAAGCGAGCGGCATGGCGATCACACTCCCCAATCAGCGCAGCACCCAAAACAAGAAGCGGTACCCCCCACCCCTCCCTACCTCCCCTCAGTGTATCGCGACGCGGGGGGTGCAGCCGGTACAACTTATGAATTATGGCGAGATTCTTTTTTTACGAGCGCGTCGCGTCGCGCTGCAGCAGGAGCAGCCGAGTACGTAACAATGAAAGTATATCAAGTGGAGAAGTTGCCCCGTCCCCAGGGGTATACACAGACACAGACACACACACACACAGACACACACACACACACACACCACGATCTCGAACGTGTCGAAGCTGACAGAGAGAAGTAAAGTGGTCTGACATGTGCATGACTCCGGGGCGCATTGCACTCGTATGCACCACACGTGCCAGCTGACGAAAATAAATAACGCTCGCCTAATGTGCATACGCGCATGTGTGTATGAGTGGTGTGTGTGTGTGTGTGTGCACATGCATATGGCAGGGACAGTGTGCGTGGGCGAACAGGAGCATCAACACTAAGCTATGACGGTGTGGCTTATTTTCCACCTCTTTCCGTCCAGGCCGCGGGGAGCCTGGACTGGAAAAACTGATCTGACGAGTGTGTCATACGTCAAATGGTAGTGACAAGTTTTGCTCACACGACGACGTAATGCGACCTACACTGACGTAACACCATAAAATGCGATGCCAAATCCGGGGTATACGCGGTATTTCACAAAGAAAGTCGCATCACAATCGTGACCGAAACTTCGGTCATTGCACATATCATGCGACCTCTCACTCCAGGCACACTTGCATGTGTGACGCGCATAGTCACACCCTAAATAGGAAAGGACAATTTTGTCTCCAAAAATGTTGAGATTTTGAGCACTGCACATCACCAGCTTGGGACAAATTTGTCAAATTTTCTGAGAAAACCTATCCAAGTTTAGATAGGTACTGTAGCCTTTAACGTGTACAACATTTCTCAATCAGGTGATGTGCACAAAATCTCAACATTATTTTGGGACGAAATTGTCCTTTCCCATTAAGTGTGCACAATAGTTTTTCCAAAGTGGGGCGGATGTGCGCCGCGGCGCCCGCTTTCAGTGGTGCTTCCAGCAGCCCAGGCCCTGTTCATCCAGGCCTCATGGTAAAAGGGGAGCGAGGGGAGCTACAGTGGTATAAACCCCCCCAAGTCCTACTAACACTTCAAAACTGTTGTTTTTTTGAGACAAAAAAAATTCCGAGCATATTTACAAATATTCAAATAGTGCTGATGGATCAGGAGTAAGAGCAATCTCATAGCGCGACAGAGAGAGAGAGAGAGAGAGAGAGAGAGAGAGAGAGAGAGAGAGAGAGAGAGGCAAAACGAAGAGAGAAAGGGGAGAGGGCAGCAGGTTTGAAGCTCGGGACGCCATCAGCTGAATAGCGGTCAAGCAGCTGCCAGCATTACGGCAGCGGCGGCTCGATTCAAAGCGATAATAGTAGCAACTCAAATATGCAAAACCTAAAACGTCCCCCACCCTCTCACTTCTCCTTCCCTCTCTCTCTCTGTCTCTGTCCCCCTCGCTTCTGGACCGAGGGAGGAGGGTCCAGCCACAGCGGATGCTGCAGCATACAAAGGCCGCGCCAACTTTTCAAATCTTCCACAACAGCTCCATTGAGCGGGTGATGGCGGTGGCCAGCGTGCGGGTGCGCCTCTGACCGCCGCGCCGGCCGCGCATGCGCGCCCCCACCGCGCGCGTCACGCCTAGACAGACAGGCGCGGTAGGCCGAGGGGTCCTACACTAAAAATTCAAGCGTACACCGATTTTCCAGAGTTTTGTGATGTTTCGTGATTTTCTTTGATTTGTACTCTTTTTCGGATTTTTTTCTGATTCATATATTGATTTTTTTCTAAATTTCTACTGTTTTTTCCCCTGATTTTGTGACCCTCTGATGGGGCTCCGCAAGCTCACTGCTCTACAATAATTAAACGAAGAACTGCAGTACACTTGTACATGAATGAATCAAAAATGTAAGAAAGGAACGAACGGATGGAAATGTCTTAAATGTTGCGTAGCTTGCATACAAATTTAGTAGCCGCATAGTCAATGCTGGAGAAATTTCAAACTGCAATTCAGATACTGAAAATTAATCGGAGGTTTACTGAACGCCGTTTGAGAGGCAGTACTCGAAATAACTCAGAAGTTTTGGTGTACAAATTCGGTGAATTTTCGCAAATTTTCTGAATTTTTCTGATATTTTTTTCTGATTTTTTTTTTCTGAATTGCGACAATTGTACAAAAGATTTCAGCGTAGTTTACCCCTCGGGTAGTACAGAAGCGCTGGTCTGTATAAGGCTGTGCTGAGTCAAGACGGCCGGCCGCACCGGCTAGGCTGACCGACCAGGTGCCTCCCCTGACCTACTGCAAGGTCTGCAAGGTCTCCTAAAGGGAATCAGGTTCCGAGGCGCGCGGCGCGTCGCAGCGTCAAACTGCAGCCTGATGGAAGTGCTTGATAAAAATTAGCATCGACACGACGCACTCACTAGACCCGCCCGGGAGCTGGGCGAGCCGGGCCGGCCGGCGCGCGACACTCTACCGCTTTCAATTAAATCGAATTCATATGCTAATCGGGCAATCGATTGAATGGAATGTTTGCAAACCGTCCGCACGCGCTGCCGGGCCGGCCGGGGCCTGCCGCTGCGCACAATGCACTAACTTCATGTGGGGCAGAGAGGCAGGGGTAGGTAAAGTGGCCTCATTTTTTTTTCTTTTTTCAAGAAGGTGTCGGAGAGCGTGTTTGGCAAAAATAAAACTAGACACGACGCCATAATAGCAGATGGCCTATGGAGTGGACCGGGCGGGCGAGGCCGGAGGGGAGGTGCTCCTTCAGGTGGTTACGCGTGGCAGCTGGGGCGCCTGCAGGTGCGCAGGTGCAGGGGGTCATCGAGTCACTGCGGTTGATGTCCGGTCCTCCCGAGACCTTACGACTTTTATGGTTTCTCGTCGTCATGTATCCGATGATTTAAGAAGCAGATTTAAATCATTTTGCAGTTTATGGAACTCGAAGCATAGCTACTCCTGAAGCATCAGCTCGCTACAAGCTGGCCGAGGGGGAAACAACTCTGAATTTTGGTGTGCAAATTGTTGGGACTTTCGTGAATTTTCGTTATATTTTATGGGATTTTAGTGATTTTTTGCTTGAATTTCACGATTTTTTTTTTGTAAACTGTCGTGATTTTTCCTGAATTTCTCTGAATTTTCCTGATTTTTTTCTAAAATTTTCTGTACGAGGTTTCTTGTTTCCCCCTCGAAGCTGGCGCACGTTTCAAAGCAGAAGCTCTCCGAGCGCCAGGACCTCCGAGCAAGCGGTTAGAATTACAGACGCGGCCCCGAGCCCGGCAAACTGGCAAACTTTTAACCACGCCTTTACCATCACTGCACGCTGCATACGGAACATGGCCGCGCCACACCAAGAAACGGTTGGCAATCAAATGTGGCGTGATGTGTCTGACGCTGCGACCGCAAATCTCATAAAGTGTGTTTTTTTGGGCAGCATAGGTGACAGAAAAACGCAAATAACTCGGATTCGATTCGGCAGGGCGTGCTTTGCGGCCGCCTGCGGTGCGGGCCCGCCCCCCGTCTTGCATCATTTCATTGCTCGTTACGAACTCTATGCATTTTTTTTTTTTTGACCTTTCTCCTAAGAGGCGGAACGAGGAATGGCGGCCGCGGCGTCCAGAGGATGAATTTGTCAGTTCTGAATGTGGTACATAGCACAGCATCAAGAAACAGCACTACCTACCTACTCATACTCCCGCACCAATGCGTGAGTTCTTTCAATGACAGCGCTCTGGTCAGTGACAGAAAAGTGACAGCAGGTTTGATGTCCGGCGTGTTAGGAGTCAAGAAAAAACAATGCACCCTGGGGGAAGGTATGATCATGAGGGGAGAGAGGGAAAAAAAAACTGAGAGAGAAAAAAAAATGAAAAACAGCACATGCCTCCTGTACTCACACCCCTCGAGTAAAAAACAACACACATGTCGGGGCGCAAAGAGAAACAAAAGCACTGGCTTTTATGCAAATCCGTGCCATTAAACTACTACAGCTAGTTGGCACGCCTGGCGGGAGGCATATGGTTACCGCAATCGGGCCCGGCAAGGCTGCCAACTGCAATCGTCACAAAACGTGCACCTTATCACGACGAGCCGACACAGCGGAGGAGGTTTCTACCCGAGGTCCAGTCCTACCAACAACTCCTTCGACTCACGCTGACACGCACACCCGCGCGCGCACGCTCCCTGCGGGGTGACGGGTGGTTTTTAAGCCACGGGGTGCGTGGCTATTGTTTTTTTTTTTTTATTTCTTTGGGAGGCGCGGTTTGAGGGATCGTGCCTTGCGACAAATGTTATCCGTATGATAATGGCCTGGAAAGATGTGCGCCCCGGCGATGCATAGCTTCACATGTGAAGCTGCGCACGCGACAAATTAACATCTCCTCGCACAAGCTTCAAATTATTACCATCACTGTCCTTGCGCGTGACGAACTCCTGAACTGTCACGTTGCCGTATAGCGAGTGTGTGTGTATGTGTGTCTGTGTGTCTGTGTGTGTGTGTGTGTGTGTGTGATCCAGGCAGCAATGGACTAGACCCAAACGGCCGTTGAAGGGCACGGCGGCCCACGGCCGCTTCTGGCCAAATACTATCGCAGAGAGCTGCCGCCTCAATAATGACTTGCAGGAAACCACACAGAGCCGGCGGAGAGGGAAACGTTACGACTGGGCGCGTGAGAAAAGGAGCGTCGATCACACGTTGCTCACTGAGACAGAAGCCGTCACTTCGTCTTACCTATAAATCAAGGTTCCGCCTCCATACAGTCAAAATATTTACTATCACACAATCCTTGGTACTCGGCAGTATATATATTTTTTTCTTCCCTAAGCTGAAATCTCTGGTAGAAAAAAGTATGTGGGCCTTCCCGCAGAGCAATGTTTCACCTTCGTTTTATTGAGTGCGTCCATGTAGATTTATTCACACAGACAAATAACTCGAATAGCGGCTGGGGGTGCAGTTGACTTTTTCTGCTGAGGCAAAGTTTTACATGGTAAAAAAAAGAAAGAAAAAAGGAAAACCCAGAAAGCCTTAAAAAATTTAAAAAAATATTTATAAAAAAAACGTAAGGTGGGAGCGCACTGCCTCCCTTACTGCCACTAAAAGCGACAATCTGCCATGGCGCGTTTCGTCATACATTAACCTTATCACAAACTTTTTCCACCTCGGCGATTTCTCGAAACTTTCTCCGAATGAAATGTTTGCCTTTTCCTTTTTTTATCTCTGTCCATCTTTTGCGCCGTGGCTATAAAAATTGAGGGTTATCTGCCTGAGAAAAATGGTAAGGGTGCGGGTAAGAGGAGGCTTTCCGTCCATCTCCCGTCGACTTTTTGTGTATCTTTTTTTTCCGCTTGCGGTTTGCCGGAGGTGAGGTCGTCTTTAGCGACAAAGACGTGAACCCATATCGCGGACAAGTCAATAAAACGTAATCGCTCGTTGCGTGACAGCATCACGTCACAGGGAGCCACACACGCAGTATCGCGCCCATCACACAGTCAGATTTGTTTTGGCATACGTATCATACCGGCAGAGACGTCTTACGGGAAAGGCATGAAGATGACCCTTCGTCATCGTTAAAAAGAGGAAAAAAAGCAAGAAAAAAATACAAATGAAATAAGAAAAAACACTACTACGGTTCCCATGAGAAACCCGCCTCTATCTCCTTACTCCATCAACGCGTCACCGTGCGTTTACAAACGCCGACAAGTAGTAAAGAGTCCGCGAGGAAATGCAATCGGTGAAGGAATCCTACCGGACGGAAGCTTTGTTGGCTGCAGCAGTAGCACAGGGCCGGGCGGGGCCGGGCCAAGCCGAGATCTTTGCCATGGGATGGGAAATCCGCACGCAAGCTGGGGGAGGAAGGGTGGCGAGTTTTACAGCCCCGTCACTCCGCCTTTCAAAAACCCTCTGCATAGATCGCATACTGATGGCAGTTCCTTATTCTCACGTGGATAACGCCTAGGCCCACGCACACACACACACACACATTCGTGTGTGCCTGTGCGTGTGTTTACGAAGCCAATCAATAAAATATTTACAGCTCACTAAAACCGGACATCGTCACGTCGGCATCATCAAATCTCTGGCCGTAAAAGGTGTCTAATAACAAGATGCTTTGTCAGGAGTGCATTATTAGCCAGATAAGCGGTCGCGGGGCCGATACCTTCGCGCTAGCCGGGCGCGGGGTGGCGCGGCGTGGCGCGGCTGTCCACCTTAGCAGGGGTGCAGGCAGGAGCTCCTATTGTGCGACGGGCCGGCCCGACCCGCGGAGGCTGGGCGGACCGGAGGGGGCCCAGCCGGCTGACTCCGAACAGCGTTTGGTGCAAGTGTCCCATCTCTTGCTCCTTGTGGCCGCACCCTATGCGTGTGACAAGGACAGAGAGACGAAACCACTGCGCGCGGAATCACCATGCAGCCCGGCCCAGCCGCGCCACCCTATAGCTTCTCCTCCCTCCTCCTCCTCGAGACGCTACCACACGGATTCAAAAGCCAAAAGCTCGACCACCGCACTTGGTAATCTGATCCCCGCGCTTTCCCCCCTCTCACAAGCTCACTCGAGGGGGCCTCAGCTCCTGAAATCATGTGTACGCAATCGCCGATATCTTCGAAATCATTGTCAAAAATGTGGATCTATATGCGATAAGAGTTGATTTGAGTGCGGATTTTGGGCTCATAAAGCTCAAAATACGCTTGTATTTACTTTAAGAATTATTTCTTTCAATTATAAGAGGTGTAATCATGTGAAATCATGTGAAATCTTGAGATCATGTGTACAAATTTTAGGTGAGTTGAGGCCCCCTCGAGCTCACTCGCGACTGTTTCTCGTAAGAAATGCCACGGTCATTATTATTTGCATGCCTCCTCAGTAGAGTGGATTAGCCAGCCTCCTATCGATCACGCTCAACATTGCAGAAAGAAAGAGTCCATAGCAGATTTTCGCGATACCGTATATATCCGTCGACTGCGAGCCGCGAGAAAACTGAACCTGCGGCGCGTACCGTGTGACGAGTCAATTGTCGCGGCGAGAGGATGCACTCGGCACAACACGCTGGAATAATGCCTTCTCATGGCCACCCCCGTGATTTATCTCTGTTTATACACAAAGATTTGTACTTATGCCACCCTTTACGCGCCAGTGCGCTCAAACGAACGCGCACGGTGCGGCCTTAAAACAAATAACTGAACGGGTATAGGAAAGGGGGGAGGAGAAATGTGTTATGCGGAAGCATGAACAAATAACAACAACGGACGCGGAAGCACGCGGCACATGCTGGTCTGGTCACCACCGCCGCACCCATGGCAGCTTCATTAAACCTCGAAACTTTAATATGACGGACGTGAAATAAGCTGGCCGAGGCGCGGCGGGACGTGCGTCGCGGGCGGCCCGCCCGGAGATTTATCGCCGCCGATTGCGAGTGAAGAGGTGGCCGCTATTGTTTTACGGGTGCGGCATTAGCATCCCCCCGTGCGGATGCCACACGCGGCCGGGCCCGGGGCCGGGGGGTCCAGAAGGCGCACACGGCGGGACTTTTTATTCAAAGGCGCAGCAGCTTCGAGTCCTGCGCCGCGGCACGCTGCTGCTGCTGCTGCTGGTCGCGCGCCGCATGCGCCAAGAGGAATACAAAGAACGAGGCGGAAAACAACTCTGAAATTCGGTATACACATTTTGTCAATTTTTTATGATTTTATTTTTGTAACTTTTTATATAATTTTTTTTTTTTTTGTGAATTTTCACAGGAATTTTACCAAATTTTGGGAGAATTTTCCCGAACGTTTCTCAAGTTTCTAAATCTGTATAAGTTTGTATAATTTTTTCAAAATTTCTCTGCATTTGTGTAAACTTTTCAACCGAGTTTTCAACATTTCTCTGAATTTTTCCGAATTACGAGGTGTAGGATTTTTTGGGAGTTTTTTCATCCTCTCGGCACTAAAAATCTACGAGTCATAAATCTCGTCCCCATAAGGGCAATTTTATTCTGGAAAGTGAGAAATTTTTTCCTCGTTCTTTATGAGAAAGAATTTTGAGACCTCGCCCAAAAAAGTGAGAATTATTGCTCAAATTGAGTGAGGTTAAAAAATCCTTACTCAAATAGAGCGAGACTAAAAAAATATCTCGCTCGAAAAGAGTGAGGTTAAACATTTTCACTCCAATTTACCATGGAAAAGTGTCCTCTCCCATTTTGGGAGAGAGATTGGATTCCAGGGTTTGCAGTGGAGAAAGAAAGATTGAGGGAAAAAATATGCAATGTTGGATAGAGGCAACTTTGGGCGCGCGCGGGGGGGTGTTCGCGCGTTAACACACATTCATGAGCTGGATGGAAAACTTTGACGTGGCGCCAAAAAGGAAGAGATACAGGGACAAGAGAGAGAAAGAGAGGAGAGGAGTCAGGCGAAAGGCGCCGATACCGCGGGACGCAATTAAAATCAGGGTGGCGGCGCGGCGGCCGCAGCAGCAGCGTATTCCGACGGGGGGTGAAAAGTTTCATTTCTAGGATAAAAGCGCCAGGCGGTGCGGGGGAAGGCTTCAATTAGGCAGTGTCAATCAGACTCGCGGCTGGCAGAGGCGGCGGGGCAGCAGCAGGAGAGCGCAGCAGCTGAACTGACCCGTCACACGGCTAGAAAGACGGAAATTTGCGGAACGAGACACACGCGCGCGACTGACTGGTTTGAGCTCAATCAGGCGAGGGAGACAGAGAGGGAAACACGAAGGAGAAGCGATCCGGAGAGGGCGAGAGGGAAATAATACCAGAGAGCGAGGGACACCGAGACGAGGATGCGTCCGAGCCGGAAACGTGCTTGCAGCAGGCGCAACCCTTCCGAGCAAAAAAGGTTTTGTTATATTAAATTCTCAATCCCTTCATCAGAGGGAAGTTTTTATCCAGAAGGCTGGTCACACTGGTCCACGCGCCGCTAGGCGAGCCGCGCGCTCGTGACGGCCGTGAAATCGCAGAGTTGAGTTGGCAGCCCTGCGCGCCGCGCGACACAATACATGACCAATGGCAGATTGAATCGCCATTTCCTCGCACTGTCACGTCAACTCTTTCGCCCGGGTCATACTCCTCGCACGCGCCGCCCGCGGCCCCGCCCCGCCCGGCCCCGCCACACGCAACGGACGCGAGTGGTTGCGCATCCCCGGCCCCGGCAACAATGCAATCTGCTAATAATTGCGATAATAATTGTAAATACTAGTCGCGGTCGAGATAACAAACAATACGTCGGCGACAACGCACATCCTGGCGAAAACTTTTCCCCTTACAACATCAATAAGTAACAATACTACTAGTAAAACAAATGTTTAGTTGTACACATCATTGGTTTAGTTCCAAAAGGTTTAAAAACTACACACCAGCTGGTGTATAGTTAAACTTATAAAAGGTCAATTGATGTCTATTTGGTCCAACTATACACCAGCAGGTGTACAGCTTTTGAACATTTGGAACTAAACACCAATTGATGTTTAGTATATAGAACTAAACATTTGTTTTACCAGTGAAGTAATAACAATTAAAACAAAGGAAAACTGCCCTGTTAAACGAAGAGTGCAATCACCGTTTCACTCTTGTGAGTGCGTACACTTGAAAAAAAAAAAGGTCAGAAATGGGGGAGGGAGGATCTAAATTTATCAAAAAGCAACAGAAATTTTCCTTGAAAATCCAAAGAATTTTTTTTTGTTTTAAATCAAAACCAATCAGTATATAAGTAAACAAAAATAATCAAGAGGTTATTAAATAAATCAAAAGTCGAAAAAATTGAAGTCAAAATTAAATCATTGTACACATCTTGTATGAATGATTCCCCTCCCTCGCCGGACTGGACTGACACACTACGGCGGCGTAATCAAATCAGAAATTAAAACGCGCGCGCTGCGTTAAAAGCAATTCGGTGTCGGCGATGAACGCCCGGCTCATCGGCTCGCGCGCATTCGCCTGCTTCCCGTTCGACGAACGGTTTTTCGCTCGGCTGTGCTGGCGCGGCGCGGAGCATCGCAGAGCCCGGCGGAGCCAGGCGGAGCCACTCGTCGACAGAATGCAGTGCGCACGCGACAGGTCGGCCCGGCCCCGGCCCGGCCCCGGCCCGGCCGCGGCCGCAGCGGTGAAAAATGAAGAGAAAGAACCGAGCTGAAAGGAATAAAGGCAGACAAAAACAAACCGTCTCGTCTCCGCCGCGGATCGCGCGCGCGAGCATCAGGCGTCGCCCACAAACATGGGGACGCATATATCCCATTCCGCAAAATTGAGCAGCGCAGGTCAGGTCAGCTCTTTTTGTCGCGCGCGGCGGCTCTTGAAGCGATCGGGACGGACACACTTCATTGGAAGAGGCCGACCTTCAGGCGGCAGCCCCAGCCCCCCGCCCCGCGCGACCCGCCAACCCTTTCAACCCTTCTGCTGCACTCAGTGACTCTCTCTCTCTCTCTCTCTCTCTCTCTCTCTCTCTCTCTCTCTCTCTCTCTCTCTCTCTCTCTCTCTCTCTCTCTCTCTCTCGTGTACGTCGCGATGACCTGAACCAAATTCGGTCTCCGCGGGTCATCAAGCTCATCCGACACCATCAAAGGATTTGAAAAAAGAACCATTTGTCAAACCAAGAGCCTGCGGCGGCGGCGGCGGCCGGATTAGATGAATGCGCCGCAGAAGGGAGGCGTTCGGAAATTCGTCGCGTTTTGCCGCGCAATGCTCCAGCGCCGGCGAAAAGAGACCCCGGAAGAGATACACTCCGGCCTTCTCTTTCTGACGCGACCGCTATTCGCGCCCATAGGTCGCCCCCTGCCCCGGCCCGGCGCAATGGATCTCATCTGACCCGCCGCTGCCGCGACATCCCGTCGCGATAATTACTCGGGATTACAAGAGACGCGAGAAAGAGAGCAAAGAAAAAAAAAACATACTTGTGATCCGTTTGCATTATTTGGCGCACCGCATATGCTGTTCCGTTTGTGTCGCTTTTCCTATATAAGCTGCGGCACAAAAGAGACCAATCATAATCATCGATATGATACCGCACCGCACCGACCGCGCCAAAGTAAGCCAGCAGGAAACAGCAAAACACACATGCGCATGCGCGCAAACTCGAGGACGGAGGACGTGTGCGCACAGATACACGAGTCCAATGAGATCTCCGCTGAGCAGTGCAGTGCTGCCCCTCCCCGCCCCGAGCCAGCACACACTTCTCTCTGTAACATAATATTCCTCCTATTAGGTTTTGGTTCTACTCCAATGAGCCCGCGGCACACCATCGGCTCGCGGCAAGTATACCCCGCGCACTACACGAGTGACTCATTACATCAAATATTGAAAAGGGGATGCAGGGGAAAAAGAAAAGGAAAAAAAATTGGAGAAACCCAACAGCAACAAATAGTCAGCTATCCATTACACTGGCTCAACAAAAGGGTTGCGCGCCGCGGAGGACTCAAGGCGATTGGAAGCTGAACAGCCAGCTATTTTATTTGCTCATCCGATAGAGAAGGCGCGGTGGGCAGGGCTGGGGGAGTTGATTACGGAGCTTGGCCGGCGCGGCCCGGCCTAGCTCCGATTTGGCACGCTGCGCCAGATGGGTTATTCGCAAAGAGTGAAACAGATCCGAAAAGGCGATACACGCCATAGATACCCTCTGATAAATTGAGAGACACGCGGTCCATGATGGGGCGGCTGCGGGCCGGTGGTGGTGGGGCAGGCTACAGCAGCGCAACTATTTGCTGTACCAAATCAACTGCAAAGTACGACACGAGTTTTAAAAAGACTTCACATTATTAATTTCGTCATTATCATCATCATTTTTTCCCTTTTGCTACTTCTTTCGTGTTTTCTTCTTTCTCCCTTTCTTTCTTTCTTTCTCTCTTTCTTTCTTACTTTCTTTATTTTCTTCTCCTTCTCCATTAGTCTAATTGCCGTACAGCGATACAACGATCGGTTCGTTACTATACGTTATGCGCACCTTTGTTTTTCAAACATTTAGGAAAGTGACACCGCGCGAACTGAGTACGACTACGCTGCATACCCTGTCTATTTTTGATTCGTCAGTCCATCCCTATTGTCTTCCCCCCGCGGCACAGCAACCCCATCGCCCCTGTAACCCCCCCCCCCCCTCCCATCCCCTCCTCACTATCCTATCACTGCGTGCCGTCGCGTCGCGCGCGCCTTCCCGAGAATAAAAAGATGATCAGCGAAGCACGAAAACAGGCCGCGCACTGTGTGCTGCTCGCTTCGCCGGGTCACCTTTTTTAAAAAAGTATATATTTTTTTTTCATTTCCGACAGTGTACTGGCGCAGCGTGCGCGGGGTGCGACACCGGCTGCGGTGCGAGAGAGAGGGTGCCGATAGCGGCAGGTCACCGCGGGTGACTTCACCTTCTATCGATACAAATGCCGGAAAGGGTTGAATGTATGTACGCCACACGTGTGTGTGTGTGTGTGTGTGTGCGTGCGCGCGCGTGCGTATGTGTGTCTGTCTGTCTGTCTGTCTGTCTGTCTCTCTCTCTCTCTCTCTGCACTCGCAGCAGCGTCATCCCCAGCCAGACCACAGAGGACGCGTGTGCCCGCATTTGGCGATAGTGCTGCTGCCGTCACAGAAGCGGAGTACTGACTCCCCCAATGTGACCCAGACCAGAGGAGGGAGCAGGCCGGAGGGGGGGGGGGGGGAGGCGGGCCTAAATGACCCGTACAAGACAGGACCTTGTCGAGCAATCTGTGTTCACGAGGGGCGGCGGACGGTGTGCGTTGTGGCCTGGCAGGAAGGCCCCTCTCATCTCCCCCGCCACCCTCCCCGCCGCGGTCCGCAGGCCCAGCTTATGACGTCGACTGCACGGCACATGGTCCGTCCCCTTCCACGATTACCCTATACCCTATGGGAGGTCACTTCGAAAATTCATTGTACGGCCCCAAAAAGATCATTATAAAAAAAAATATCAAAAAGAACAGAGATACAGAAAAATCTGGAAAATCGAGAAAAAGTAAACCAAAAACCAAAATAAAATTGAATGACATTCAGGGGTAAAAATTCAAAACTTATCAAAAAGTCAAAGAAATTTTCCTTTAAGAAAATCAACATAATTTTTTTTTTGTAAAAGGGAGATGATGGTATTCATTTTGTATGAGTGATTCCCCCCCCGGCCGTGCCGCATGCGCGCGACCAGGCCCAGGCCGGCCCGCCGCGCCGCCCCCGCCACGCCCGCCCTGCGCGCCATGTACTGTACCGCAGAGCACGCGAGCAGGAGGGTGGCCTACCCGCTCAGGCCGCCAGGCGCCATGTGCGTAGAGGTGCCGGACACACGCACGATCACTAGAGGACGGCCATCACCGAACCTGGAGGCAATGCTGCACAGTGGGCTGCTTATCCTAGATTTGATTGCCGACAGGAGCAAGCTCATCAAATTGCCTGCCCACCCCACACACCCATAACTTAAAAAAGAAAGAAAGAAGAAAAAAGGAAAGGGAAAAAAAATACTCTAGATCAAAATCTAGGATAGAAACCCATAGTGCGCAAAGATACTAAAGTTTCGAAGCCCTAACGATACACATGGGCGAGTTAGGTCGGAAACCGAACTCCCTAGTACTCGCGCTCAGCAGTGTCTGAGTTGCATTTCAGCTATAGCGGTAAGCGGGCCGTGCCGCCGCGAGCTGATGCCAAAAAAGCAATGTGTTGTGTATAGTGTGATGCGAGCTAAGCGCCATAACACTACGACCAATAATTCGAATCCGGAACAAAAAGGCAAACAAAAAGAGAGGAACCTGACACATGAGCAGAAAGAGTAGGCGGGGAATCGATATGGACGAGCAGCACACGGACCGACAAAATTATCGCCAAAACAATCAGAAACGCGCGGCGCGGCGACCAACAGGTGGGGACGTGGAAAACGGTCACGTGAGAAAGAGCGGTCTAACAGTTCAAAATATTTAACAAAAAATAGAGACTCGCACTGTATCTTCGAACGGTGACTTTCGAAAAAGGCAGAGCTCCATCAGTGTGCTAGGAAATTTTGGTGCCTCTGTTGTGGCTCCCAACGGAAAACTCGAGCATCAACGTTGCGGTTCTGTTTTACTCTGAGAGTGTATCGAATAGTCCGCCTGTTTAGTTTGTGACCTGCTGGTTTGCAGTGCGCGCACGAACGACCCTGCAGGCACCTCACTCCCCACCTCCCCATGCTCGTCACCGCAGAGAGCACACGCTTGAAAATTATGCACACCTCGTAATTCAGAAGAAACCAGGAAAATTCGGGGGAATTCGGGAAAATTCGGAGAAACTCAGAGTTTTTACCCCTCGTCGAACAGCCACCAACTCCCTCTCCCGCCTCCGTCATTCGTCGACAGGAAAAACACAAAAGTTGTACATTTCTTCGGAAACAACTCGGCAGCAGCGCCAACAAGTTGATGGTGCGGCAGCTGCACACAGGGCGTGGGCTGGCCGCCCGCGCCACCACCGCGGGCGAAATGCAGAGCCGCGGAACAATACGCCAGTCCCGCTCCGCGTGCGGTCCAGCAGCGCTCCGTGACGCACGTTGGGCTGCCTGCCGTCCGGGCGCCCACGGCGCACAGACACGGTACGAGGGGAAACAACTCTTTTGGTGGACACATTTGGTGAATTTTTATGAATTTTCGTGGGTTTTCCTTGATTTTTTTGGGGGGGAAATTTTACTTGAATAAATTTTACAGGTATTCTTTTATGCTCTGGAAACCAAAGTGTGAGACAGTCCCACACCTTTGTGAGAGGCCAAAATTTCTCACACCTTTTAGATAAATTTTTGCCGTGACTCACAAATGTTTGTATTTTCTCCCATATTTTTATTCTTTGTCGAAAGAGCTTTGAAACGAGCTATCATGTGATGGGTCTGAAAGCATATTCTCTCTGGCCTCTGTACTACTTGAAATAAACAGAGGGGGTAGGTACTTCCGGCTGCAATCAGCTTCAGACCCATCACGTGGTGGCTCGTTTGAAAGCTCTATCGACAAAGAATATGCGGAAAAATACAAACATTTTTTCGTCACCACAAAAATTGAGCTAAATGGCGTGAGAAATCTTGGCCTCACACCAAACGGTGTGAAACTGTCTCACACTTAGATTCCCAGAGTGAATTTTCCAGAAGTTTTGTGAATTTTTCTGAGTTTTTCTGAATTTTTCTGGATTTTTCAAAAAAATTCTGTGATTTTCTTTGGAATTTCCACTGTGAAAGATATCCTCGTAAATTTACGTCATTTTTTGTAATTTTGATTTACAAAGTACGTCGTAAATTTACGACTGCCCATTCTTGCTCGTTGGTCAATTTCAAGTCGATAGGGATTGCTTGTAAATATACAATTTCAAATTGTTATTTATGACTTTTATCATGGAAAATTTTCCCGTAACCCTTACGGGTATTTTTCACAGAGTTCCCTGAACTATGAGGTGTACAAAAATTTTAGAGTTGTTTCTCCCTCGGCGCGATACTCCAACGATGCACGATGTGTTGCCTACCTACGCGGCGTCCTCGCAGCGCACGTTGGGGTGCCTATCTCCACGGCGCCCGGGACGCGCGTGTTGGGTTGCCTATCTCCGAGGCTGGGTCCTGAAGATTAATGGTCTTACGGCTCTATAGCGATCGCGCCTCGTATAGGGCGGCTGCAGAGCGCGAGTCTGGCGTCGTCGTGGGATTCGTTACGAGGAAAAGCACTTTCGCCCACGTTTTCCGTCCCGAGCTCGGAGCGGCCGCGCGCGCTCGCTCGCTCGCGAGCAGCGCGTAAGAACGGGAAGTCCAAGTTTTTATTTGTCCTTCAGAGAGAAATGCGTCGTCACACGGCGCCTCGTAGCGGCCGGGCAGGAGCTGCTCTGCCCCCCATCGCAAAACACAGGACGGCATGTTGTTCGGAAGAACACTTTGATGAGGTTGCGCCATATTTGACCCGGCGCGCCGCGCCTGGAAAAGGCACCTGCTTCCGATCCCCGTCTCATAACGTCTCATAACGAGCAGCGCTCCGCGGGGGGCAGCGCGCCAGCGCCTCGCCAGTCACGCTACAGCAGCGGCACGTGGGACGAGCAGCACACGCCGCGGAACTCCCTGAGGACAGGGCAGAGGTGCAACGCCCTGCCGCGCTGCACCACGCCCCGCCACGCCTCGAGTGGGTTTGGCACGTCATGACGAATTGCTGCAATACCTGATAACTGCGCGAAGCAGTTCCGCCCGGCCGCGCGGCTCGCCCTCCTCACCTCGCCGACCACCCGCAGCAGGTACTGTACTGTACCGACCCTCTGGCTCAGTGCGGGGTGGACACCCGAGGTGCAAGCGGTAATAGTGTCACTGGTGTCAGACCGCAACCGGAGCGCCATAGCGCGCGCAGCTAGCCTGGCCCGACAGAGGACTGAAAACTAGCAGGAGAAATGGATCGCGCGGAAGGCAAGACCGGGTTGAGGGGGTTGAGACATTTTCGCGTGCAGCAGCCCCGCCGCGCCCCGCCCCGAGGGCCGAGGGGTCCTTCACTCAAAAAAAATCAGAGTACACCTTACTAAAAAATCAGTAAAAGAAATCAGAAAAAGAAACCAAGAAAAAAACAGAACAAAATCAAGAGAAAATCAGAAAAAAAAAACTCAAAAAAAAAATCAAGTAAAATCACGAAAAATCATAAAAATCGGAGTACGATTGAATTTATAGTGAAGGACCCCTCGCCCCGCCGCGCCGCGCCGCGCCGCGCCCCGCCGCTGCCTCCCGCCATGCGCCGAGCACCTGCTGGGAGCGCGGAGGCTGGGCGGCGAGGACGGCGGCGGCGGCGTTGGAGCTCGCCGTCAGGGTCAAGGAGGAGGCCGCTGCCGCTGTCACCGCTACGCCCTGCGCCGCCGCTGCGGCGACGTCAAACAGACGGGAGACCCGCGGAGAGAGAGAGAAAGGGAAAGAAGCGGAGGAAAAGAGGAGAGAGAGGACGAGGAGGTGGTGCTGGTGGTGAAGGAGGGGACGATAAGGAGGGGCAGCGGAAGGGGGGGGGGAGGAGGAGGAGGAAGAGGAGGAGGAGGGGGGGGGGGAAGGAAGAGGAGGAGGAGACGGAGTAGAGGGTTCAACACGTCACTGCACGGAGAGAAAGGGCAGAGGGGGGAGAGGTCAGGCACGCCCTCGTCCCCAAGGGCGCGCTGCTCCGCGCCGCGCCACTCGGCCACACAGACGATACGCCCTATCGGCCCCTAGACGCGTGCCGCGGCCCGGGGCCCGGTCCTGCCCACCCGACCCACACACCACGTCGAGCGCGCGCGTGTATGCGAGCGTGTGGAAGAGGAGAGAGGAGGACAAGAAGAGAGAGAGAGAGAGAGAGAGAGAGAGAGAGAGAGAGAGAGGGGAGAGAGAGAGAGAGGGGAGAGAGAGAGAGAGAGAGAGAGAGGGGAGGGATTTCGCAATTATCAGATCAGAGCAGCTCCACTGTGCGATGGTCCAAGGTGGAGGCTGGGGCTGCGGCTGCGCGCGCGCCAGCGCCACGAGCCCGCGGCCGAGGGGTTGATCACTTACTACTGGAGTGTACACATGAGTACAGGAGCGCATCGAAAATTTTGAGGGCAGAATTTAATTGTTAAGTTCAGCTGTTAAGAAATGAAATTATTAACAAAATATTGTGCAAAAACGGCAAAATTTTTAACATTTTGTTTGAACATTGTCACTGAGTACAGATGAGTACAGCCTGACGTGTACGCATGAGTGCCCCTCGCCCGCCCGCGGCCGCCAGCGCGCGCCGCCGCAGAGGGACAACAACTCTGGCAATCTACTGAAGTTGTACCGCCGCGCCGTCAAGAAGGTCTATGGCAGCGTGGTGCGGGGCGAGTTCGGGTGGGGACGGGCGGAGACAAGCGGGGGCGCGGGCGGGGGCGGGCGGGGGCGGGCGGGGGCGGGCGGGGGCGGGCGGGGGCGGGCGGGGGTGGGCGTGGGCGAGGGGGATTATCGCTGCAGCCAGCGCATCAAACTTTGTCGGACGGCTGTGGTGGCCGCGTTCAGCTTCGCCGCCCGGTACCAGCACCGTCATCTCCCCCCCCCCTCTCTCTCTCTCTCTCTCTCTCTCTCTCTCTCTCTCTCTCTCTCTCTCTCTCTCTCTCTCTCTCTCTCTCTCTCTCTCTCTCTCTCTCTCACACACACTCCTCTCCCCTATAGCCTCATGGAGGCGCCGCGGCCAGATGGGCGGGGACGACGTGACGCCTCGTTTCGTTATACGTCCCTAAAGATAAGAGCCCGAGATTGAATTAATTACAATTCGACGCCCGGCAGCGGCAGCCCTGCAGCGCCTGTTGAATCCATTTTCCAGCAGCAGTAGTAGCAGGAGGACTTGGCCGCGGCTGCGGAGGCGGGTGCGCAGGGCGCCGCCGCCGTCTCCTTCAGAAGAGCGCTCTCCTCGCTTTGTCTCTCTCGCACTCATGTGGTGCGCCGCACAGGTGCGAGAGAGATAGCGTGAGGCGAGCTCTCCTCTGAATCAGCCTGCTGGCCGTCGCGCCGCGCCGGCGCCCCAGAGCAGAGGGCTGTGACGATGTAACCACGCCGTGCGCGTCACGCGCACAAGCCCCGTCACATGACAGGCGATTGTCTGCGGTCGACCTGACCTGACCGTCACCGGCTGAGTCTAACGTGACATGAGTGTCCAGACACTTCATCAGGCGGCGTTTAAAGCGGGCACCACCCCAACAGCCACACACCCCTGGCGGGGCTCTGGCGGGGGGCAGTGTGGCCCCCACTACCCCCGCCCCCGCCCCGCCCCCGCCCCGCGGGCCCAGGAGTCCCTACAGGACAGGACAGAGGGGGCGTAAGGCGGCCGGGGTAGGGATGGGGAGGACGTCAATGCATAAATGCATGACATTTAACGTCTGAAATCGTAAAGTGCCGCAACAGCGTTGGCGGAGGCGTGTGGCGCGCAGACCCGCGCAAGCCCGCGGCGCGGCGCCGCCCGCAGGGCAAACAACAGGTGGAAAGTCCCTTCTTTCTCATTCAGATTTCATGCGTGACCAAACATTTATTTTCCTCCCTCCGCACAGATTTCGAGGTGCTGCGCAAGCCTGGCGCACAGAATGACATAGGCCAGCAGGCAGGCCCTTCGGGATGGGAGGGGGGGGGGGGGGGGGGGGGGGGGTGCAAGGTCTTGACTGAGGGCAGGGCGCGGGTACGAAAGCCCAAAGGCGAACATGCAAATCGCCCGCGGCCGGGCCGGGCTGGGCCTTCCCCTTTCCTCCCGGGCGTGGGGCGCCCGGAGGACTGGGGGGCGCTGGGGCGCTCTCACGGGGATACGGCGCCACCCGCACCCTCCCCAACCTCACTCCCAGGCTGCCGCTCCTTCCGTTATGGCTGAGAACTTTATAGTGGGGCGACATGGAGAGAGCGTTACACACGTCGGAGATTACCGCGCGGGGCGGACCATGATAGGGATATATCGCTTCCCGAACTCGAGCGGCGGCAGGGCGCCAGCATGGGTGTCCCTGCCCCTATCGACTCACCTGCGGGCCGTACGGCCGTGGGCTCCTACAACATCCCCGGCCTCCCCCACCACGCCCCGCCCCGCTACGCCACCCCCACCCCCACGGGGCTGCTCGAGCAGTAATATCCGGTGATGTCGCGGCCTCGTAAAACGGCTGTATTCGGCAGGGGAGGGCGCCACGGCGGCGCTACCTCGTCTCCCGCCGGGGAAGACCATGCCATTCTCCAGGCCGCGCGAGGGCGAGGAGGCAAGCCGCCACGCCGTCATCTTGGCACAGGGACACATCTCACTCCGGCCGCGGGCCGAGTCACGGCCGCAGGGAGTGGACTACGGGTTCTGCAAGAGCTGGCCGGCGGGCGGAGGCGGTTGAGGACGCGAGGGCAGGGCGTAGGTACGGATTAATTCGCGCCAAAGGAACCTCCTGTCCTGACCTCCCAAACACAGAGGTTTTCTGCATCATTCTCGCTGGCCCCCACCCCACCTCCTCCCTGCCCTGCCCCGGGGTCAAGGTGACCGACCGGGACCGGCAGGAGCGCGGCGGGGCGCGGCGGGGCGCGGCGGGGCGCGTCCCACCGCGCGAGGACACGGCGCGGGGCTCAACGACAGGTCCGGAAGACGCGTCAACAGCCCTTCGAGCTGGAAAGGCATCGCGGTAGATGGGGCGGGGCTGGGGCGAGGGGGATGTTCCTGGCGACACGTCCCCTCGGAGGGCTCCGCGCGCGCAGGGGCTGTCAGCGAAACAATGAGGCCCCCAGGACCCCCAGGGAGGGGGTCCAGAGGAGGCAGGCCGTAAAGGGGGTACTTCCGGCGCGGGCCGGGCCTGGCCGGGCCCAGGCTGCGGGACCGGCGGGCGGCGCAAATGAGATCAGGAGCCAATAGCAGGGCTCTCAAGCGGAAGAAAGGGTCGATAAAATAGACGATATCACCGTCCTCTTCGCACATTATGTGCACTTCGGAGCAAGCCACACCCAAAAAGGTGTGTTCCTAATTCAAACGTGCTTAAATTTTTGAGGGGGGGGGGGGAAATACTCCTATAAGAAGTAAGTGGGAGTCTAGGTTAGACCCTCTTTCTCTCCGAGGGGTAAACAACTCTGAATTCGGTGTACAAATTGCGTGAATTTGAATTGAATTTGTCTAAATTGAATTGAATTCGTTTTGAATAAGCTTTGAATTTTTTGAATTTATTGCATTTTTTTTAAAATTATTGTGATCTTTTTGTGAATTTACTTGAATTCGTTTTGAATTCGGGGATGCCCCAGAAAATACATGCACATCTGATCCAAATTATTCTCTCAATTACATGATGAAATAGGATTTTTAGTAAATTATTGTGAATGATTTCTATTTATTCCAAATTATTGGAAATTAACTTGCAACTGCGCAAAATAATCACAATTATTTCAATTATTTTTAAAAACTTTTCAGAAACAAATTTTGCTCTGCAATTGAAAGGGTGGCGTGAAAACATGGAAAATTTTTGCGGCAGTAAACCTCCCGAAGGAGGTTGCGGTTCCCGCCAGGCACAGGGCTTTTACCCCCTGTGGCAGCCAACTGCTTCGGTGTTCCATGGGAACCGGCGCTTTGCTGACTGCGATCCTATCGCGCAATTCGACAGATTTGATCCCCGTACCACCATTGGCCTACCCCTAGAGGTACGAGCGGTGTCAAGGGCGTTAGACTTCCTGATCCCAGTTTCAGAGGCCTTACCTCAGAGGGGTACGCGGGATTCGAACCCACAACCCCGAGTGCCGACACGTAGCCAGAACAGGAAGCGACCCAACGCCCAGAGCCACCGAGCCAACGGCGGTGAGACGTGTTTAACTTCTATTTGACCTGCCATCCAGCTGCGGCCAAAGGGAATGTCAAGCGCGAAAAACACTTTCCCGAGTGGGAGTCGAACTTGGGACCACTCGATTCAGTGTTGCGCGCTCTACCAACTGAGCCACGACGCCACGTTGACTGTACAGTGCGACGGGTTCGAGCCGTATTTGCCGCGTATCCTGCAGCCTCCAGCCAGGAGGACAGGGCAGATACAACTCGAACCCGTCGCACTGCACAGTCATCGTGGCGTCGTGGCTCAGTTGGTAGAGCGCGCAACACCGAACCGAGTGGTCCGAAGTTCGACTCCCACTTGGGAGAGTGTTTTTCGCGCTTGACATTCCCTTTGGCCGCAGCTGGATGGCAGGTCAAATAGAAGTTAAACACGTCTCACCGCCGTTGGCTCGGTGGCTCTGGGCGTTGGGTCGCTTCCTGTTCTGGCTACGTGTCGGCACTCGGGGTTGTGGGTTCGAATCCCGCGTACCCCTCTGAGGTAAGGCCTCTGAAACTGGGATCAGGAAGTCTAACGCCCTTGACACCGCTCGTACCTCTAGGGGTAGGCCAATGGTGGTACGGGGATCAAATCTGTCGAATTGCGCGATAGGATCGCAGTCAGCAAAGCGCCGGTTCCCATGGAACACCGAAGCAGTTGGCTGCCACAGGGGGTTAAAGCCCTGTGCCTGGCGGGAACCGCAACCTCCTTCGGGAGGTTTACTGCCGCAAAAATTTTCCATGTTTTCACGCCACCCTTTCAATTGCAGAGCAAAATTTGTTTCTGAAAAGTTTTTAAAAATAATTGAAATAATTGTGATTATTTTGCGCAGTTGCAAGTTAATTTCCAATAATTTGGAATAAATAGAAATCATTCACAATAATTTACTAAAAATCCTATTTCATCATGTAATTGAGAGAATAATTTGGATCAGATATGCGTGTATTTTCTGAGGTCATTCCTTAAATTCGCTTGAATTTGTTTTGAATTCGTTTTGAATTCGCGTGAATTAGTTTTGAATTCGCGTGAATTAGTTTTGAATTCGCGTGAATTAGTTTGAATTAGAGTGAATTTTGAATTAGTGGTGTACATCAAAATTCGGAGTTATTTACCCCTCGTTTCTCTCACAAGTGGTTGAACACTCAGTCTTCATGTAAGCCTTTCCTCAAATAAAATTCAGTTCAGCTAGGAGGGCCCTAAAGCACTCCACTGCAGCGCGTGAGAGCGCCGATAGGTCGCTGAGACTCACCTTGTACCGGTGATGGTGTTGGACCTCCTGGCGCGGTGTCCGAGCGACTCCCTGGTGCTGCCGACGGCCTCCATGGACATCTGGTGCATGAGGAGCGGGCGGCGGTGGTGGTGGTGGTGGCCGGGGCCGAGGCCGGGGCCGGACGCGCGCGCGTGGGCGGGCGGCGACATGGTGACGGAGGAGGCCGGCGCCGCGCCGTGCAGCAGCACCTGGCCCTCGGACAGCTGGCGCGTGAGGCGCGGGCGCCGCCAGCTGATGCCGAGCTGCTCCGCGGCGGCCGTCGTCGCCGGCCTCGAGGGCGGCGGCGGGGACGTCGCGCGCCGCCCGGGGGACGACACGGAGCCGGCGCGCTGGGCGCGCGCGCGCTGCTCCCCCGACGAGGACCCCGGGGCCCCGGCCGCGCTCGAGCCGCGCATGTCGCCGCGCCCGCTCACCACCAGGTGCAGGTCGCTGTCCAGGTCCCAGGCGACGTCGCCGCCCCCCTCAGACGGCGGACACCACATCGGGCCAGGGCCAGGGGTCGTCCATGTCGGTCGGTGTGCAGAGGCGGGCGGAGCGGCGGGGGGCGGGCGACTGGCACCTGCAAACAGACAGAGGAGAGGGTCGTGATTGAGTCCTTGGCGCGTGCGTCCTCAACCTGTCTCGGCTTGGCTGGGGGATGGGGTGGGGATGGTGGCGCCCGGCAGCGAGCTTAGAGACCCTCACTGAGTCGGGCACGTTCATCCGCCCGCTTCAATAAGATCAGCTCGAGGGGGACTCAGTTTCACAAATCAATGAACGCAAAAAAAAATCATTACAAAATTTAAAAAAATAAAAAATAAAGAGGAAAAATACAGAAATATTTGAAAAATCCAGAACAAATAAACAAAAAACTGAAATCAAATTGCACACATTTTGTATGAGTAATTCCCACCCCTCCCCCCCGGATATCAGCCTCTTTCAAAGGTTAAGAAACATTACAATAGGTTGTGTGGGATTTAACTAGTATGGGTTGAGCATAGATTTCTGCCTGCAACCGGTGCGCTAGAGCAGCCCTAACATAAACAAGATAGAACTACACTATAGATTCTACTCTAAACTATCCCATATCGTAACACATACTGACACTAGGTACGCTGAGCAGTGAAATCGAGAGCGGAGGGCGGGGTGGGATGGGGAGCGAACTCAGTGAAGGTTTCTAAAAACGCCGCCGGGCCAGACCGAGGCCGTGCGGGTCCTATGCCGAGAGGGGCGCTCGAGAGAGACGAACGGGTCAAGAGGGATGATCGTTGATTACATCGCTTCATTGGTACACACCGCGGCGTGCACAGCCCCCGGACGGGACGGCCACCCTTATTGGTCCCCCAGAGCCAGAGGCGTCCGATTACATCCAGCGACGCGCGACGGCTCGGTGGATCAAGAACAAGAAAAAGGGACGCAAGGGAGGACCAAGCAAAGACTTGTGCCCCAGAGCAGAGCGTCCCGTCCCATCCGCCTCGCAATCGGCTGAAAATCACACCAGCACCATACTGATACTGCAGACCCACCCGCTCAATTACTAAGCATTAGACCCCGGAGCAGGCGCCAAGATTTCCAGTTTAAGCTGCTGCGAGCGTCTCTCTGCCCGGCGCCTCGGCCTTGGATCAATAGGGGAAAAAGAACGGAGGGGATGGTCACAAAAAAGGACATCAGCAGGGAGGTGGGCAGGGGGAAACAACTCAGAATTTAAGTGCACAAATGTTGTGAGTTTTAAGAGAATTTTTGAGGGTTTTTGCTTGAGTTTTCCCCTGGAATTCTGATAATTTTAGGGAATTTTTGTACATTTACCTCATTTTTCTTAATTTCTCTGAATTTTCCTGAAATTTTGTGGATATTTCTGTACGAGGTGTACACAAATTTCAGAGTTGTTTCCCCCTTCAGAGGTGGAACAGGAGGAATGCAAAACTTGAGACGCGTCCGGCTCCGCCTCGCCTCGCCCCCGCGGCGCCGCGCTACGCCACGCCGGCCTGTGACAATACTAACCGGGGGCAGAAAGGCAAACTGCGCGCCTGGGCGTGGCGGGGCGTGGCGGGGCGTGGCGGGGCGTGGCGGGGCGTGGCGGTGAGTGGCGCCGAGGCAAGGCCGCTACGCTCCAACAAAGTTAACTGTCGTCAATACGAGCGATCATCCTCCCGTGACAAACAATCCCACACGACGTTGTCAAAGAATGTGCGGTAGTTGAGAGGTACATCACCTTCAGTCTGTGGGACGAGAAATACGACGTCATGAGTTTAAAAAATAAATTGAAAAAAAAAAAATCTGACGAAGGGCTAAGCAATTGTTGATTCTGCTATGAGCAGTGGATGGCGGTATGTCATGGTACCGAGGGGAAAAAACCACTCTGAAATTTTTGTACACCTCGAAATTCAAAATACTTTAAGGGAAAAAAATCCGAAAATTTCAGAAAAATTCGGAAAAATTAAGGAAAATTTACGAAAATGTCATAGATATTGACAAATATTCCCAATATTTGTACACCAAAATTCAGAGTGGTTTCCCCCTCGCATGATACACATCGTGGCTGAAGAGGGGACAGTGCGAACGGGAGATCGATGGACAGGACTTGGCTCCGCCTCTGGCGCCCATGCTAACGCGATGCTGATGGGCGCTGATCGGCTCGCGTCCGCAGTCAGTGCCCACAGCGCGGCCCGGCCCGGCCCAGTCCTCGCAGAAACGAGCCAATTAGATGGTAAGTCTCACTCGAGTCTTGGGGGCCGTCACGCTTTTTCTTGGAGGGGGTCCGCGAAACGCGAAGAAGGTGTGACGAGGAGGGAGAAGGGTGTCTACGTGAGCTGCGCACGAAGTTTAGTTTGGTAAAATAAATTTCATGCGCTTTCTTTCAATTTTTTTTTTTTTTTTGTGTAAAACAGATTTTCTTCTTGAAAGGGATTTTTCTTGTTAGTTATTTTTTCAGAAAAAAGTGATGCTACGCAGAGGGCATGTGGTAAGGGTGATAAGGGTGTGATTTGGTGGGAGAGGGGGGGGGGGGTCAAAATCAACCAACAAAAGCGTGCCGTTACATATGGACGGCCCCTATGACTCGAGTGAGACTGCCTGCGGCTCGCGACGACACGACCATACAAGGGTGATTGTCTGATGTACACGAAGCAGCTCCTTTAATAATTTAAACTTGGGAACTAACTTGGAAGGGCGCGCGGCATATTAGGACATTCGGAGGAGACGGATTGGCTGGCGGTTTGTCGATGAAAAGCAACGAGGAGCTTACGAAAATAAAAGGTAATGATTAGCTTCTCGTTATTAAATTAATGAAAACTATACAACATATTGACAGCTCTCAGTGACGGGTTTGGCTGCCATGCTACGCGACGCCCCCGACGAGTCGTGCTCGGTGCAGAGAATGACGCCACTAATCGCGACAGTCGGTTTCGATCGCATAAGCCTGGGGTGAGGAGGAGGAGGAGGAGGAGGAGGAGGAGGAGGAGGAGGAGGAGGAGGAGGAGGAGGAGGAGGAGGAGGAGGAGGAGGAGGAGGAGGAGGGGGAGGGGGAGGGGGAGGAGGGTGTTTCGAGAGGACGAGGTGGGGTCTGGGTGGGGCAGTGGATGGGGCGGCCGTCACGGGGCTCAGCTCGGCCCTGCCGGCTCGCGGTCTCTTGTTGACCGAAACCCCAGGGCTGCCTGCAGATGATCTTCTCTTTGCTGCTCCCCTCCCCTGCACTACCCACTCCTCTCGTAAGCAGCCACCAACCACTACCACCACCACCACCACCTCTACCCTACCCTTTACCCGGCGGCCCCTTGCCCCTTTCCTTCGCCAGGACAAATATTGTACCCAAAAGGACGGCCCAATCCCCTAACTTCCCCCCTCCCCCTCGCCCGTGTTTTACTTTTTGCCAGTAGCGCCACACGAGATGGTAACTGGAGAGGGGCACAAACAAGAAGCGCACACAGCCAGTCTGAAAAATCACCCTTGCAGCTGTTGCGGGCCCGCCCTTGTAACCAGCCCACCCCCACCCCTTCCCCTCACTCAAGTCGAAAGAAAGTGGCGCAAATAAAACATTATATGCGTGGCGCAGAATACCACACGCATATGTTCCTCCTCTCTGTCGCTGGCGCGGGGGAAGGGGTGTGCGTACACACACACACATTTACATAGTAGCGACCACGTGAGCGCACCGGACGAGTAACATCAGGAATTCGCCCTTATTTCACCACACAGCCCCAATAACAATAAGTAATAATTCCATACAATCCTAGATGAAAATAATGTTAAAAAATACCAGGTATGTGAAGCCAAAAATAATGTTGAAAAATACCAGATATGTGAAGTTGAGATATCAGCAAGAGCAACACTTTCCTCCAACCTGATACAGCCGCATGCACGGTTCCTTACAGTTTCTCAACTTCAACAAAACTAAAATTGAAAACAATGGAAGATGAAGACCATATAGGTTCTTGGGGATGATTTTATTGTATTTCATAATTTTGCTGACTGCATTTACTTGTCATGAAAGCATATTTAAAAACAACAAGAGTGAATTTATTTGTACAGTCTGTCGAGCTCAGCCTGGGAGGCACTGCCTCGCCTCTTACAAGCAATAATGATAAAACCTGTTTTAAAAGCGCGAAACTTAATACCTTTCTTCGAGATCAGAACTCCTTACGCAGACGTGCGCCTCAAACCACACAGAAAGGAGCCTCCTCCCCCTACACCTCCTCCTCCTCTCCCACGAGCTGGAGGCCGCGGCGAGCCCGGCCCGGCCGGGCCTGATAACAGACCCACAACAGACTGATTCAGGAGAGCGCTCTCCTCGCTCTATCTCTCTCCCGCACCTACGCGGCGTACCACATGAGTGCAAGAGAAACAGCGAGCAAGGAGAGCGGCGCTCTTCTGACTCAGTCGGCAGACCACCCCGACCCCGCCGCGCCGCGCTGTCGCGTCATTGTGGGTTTCACACGGGGCGGGCGCGGCGGCGAGCTTTGTGGGGACTGCACTTGCCAAGTCCCCGCGCCGCCATGTGCAAGCCTGTTTATCCTGCGCCTCCCAGGTGGGACGGGACGTCCGGAGAGGAAGGGGGCAGGGGGGAGGGGGCAGTCACTACACGGAATGACTCACAACAGCAGACTGAATGTGTTACGGCAGCCAAGAATTGCGCCGCCGCGGCAGCAGACGACGTTAAATTTGTCGCGGACATGATCACAATCGAAGCTTTATCGCCGTCATGAAGATGCAAATGCATTCGAAAGAGAGCTGGCGGTGTCAACCTGGAAAAGTAGCGAGGGGAAAAGAAAACAGAATTTAGCCATGGGCATATATGTGATCCGATGCGGAGTAAGAGCCCGCTGAAGGTCACAGTGAGTCCCCGCATTACTTTGGTCTAAGGATGCCATAAGAGAGCTTGCTTCAGACTGGGACCCCGAAGACCAAAGTAATACTGGGACGACTATACATGAGAAAAACTGCCAGTTCAACGAGCAACCCAAGTAGGAGATGAAACTGTATCGGAGAATCGAAAATCCTATCGTCCCGATATAGTTACCAATCAAATTACAGTTATCGTCTCAAAAGTCAGTCAATGGACAACTTGCCCAGAGTGGCGGAGCGTAGTGGGAAACAAAACAAAGCAACCTAACCTACCCATAGAACTGTTTTAAATCTTGATTTAGACTCGATTAAATCATAGCTGTAATTAGTAAGAGGTGTCTGTCATGCCTGCTCATTCATTTGCATCACGTTAAGTGACAATTTTTCCGTTTAAAGTGCATTATGTATAGAGGGCTGTCTGCTTTGTTGTGTTTCCACGCCACGCTACGCCTCTCTGGGCAAGTTGTCCATACAATTTTCCCCTTACTATAGCACTAGTGACGAACTCGGGCCACATTATCAGCAGTTCATGTTTCGAGTGTGAGAAAAACTTTTGCAACCGCCAGCCTGCCTAGCCGGCCCTAAACTAACCTAACCTAACCTGGTTAGCAGGTTACTGCTGCTCGGTGTCCGGCTCGTTACCGCCTGTCGCACAGCACAACAAGGACACGAGATCACTAGAGGACACCCGCGCATTATTATCGTACCTCGGGGACGGTGGGGCCCCTTTCTTCCTCCCGCTTCACTCGCAGGATCCTCTCCGGGCCGCTGGCGCTGCACTTCACGGGTCAGGTCCTCCTCGCTGCGCCGGCCGGCGATCGTCACTGCCTGACGTGACCGCACGTATCGCACCACGGCTCACTGCGGCTCACTGCGGCGGAAGCAGTGGATGAGTAACCAAAGTGCCGGGCCTGCAGTACGTCTCGGTTTTCCTGGACTGACTCGCGCCGCCGCGCCAGTCGCGCTATGGTCGAAAATCAACAGGCGGCGAGTCGGGGGGCGGGAGCGCTGAGCTGAGCCCCGCGGAGCACGGCGGCGGTGGCGGGAACACGATCCTGCTGTCGCCCGAGTGATGTCGTAAACGCGCAATCGAACCGCGAACACGCAAAAACCGAAAAAAGGTCGCGGGAAGCGAGCAGCACAGCAAGAGTGTCAAGTTCACGTTTGTTTTTTAAGGAGAGCGCGCGCGGGGCGGGAGGGGAGGGGGGGCGCGAGGAGCTACCAGCCGGCCGACACTGCCGCGCCGCACACGACCGACTGGCGGGAATCTGCTCTCAGCTGTGCGGGGCGTGGCGTGGCGGCGCGTGGCGGCGCGGAGCGACGCGCGCAGTGGAGGGGCGGGGCGGGGCGCGGCGGGGCGGGGCGGGGCGGAGGGTGCAGGAGGAGGAAGGGGCGCGGCGCAAGTCGAGTAGAGCGGCGGGGCAGGCCGGCCGGACCTGCCGACTTATTCCGAAGAGCGCGCGCTTTCCTCGCCCTATCTCTCTCGTACTCATGAGCTTTACCGCACATGTGCGAGAGAGAGAAAGAGCGAGGATAGCGCGCTTCTTCGGAATACGTCGGCGGACCGGGCTGGGTCGCAAATCGCATTGCTGCGACGTGACGCGTCGGGTGGGATCGAGGGTCCGAGGGTGGGACCCAGGCCCGGGGTCCGTGTCCGTCGCCGAGCCCCGCGCGAAGTTAAACCCTCCCTCTATTCTGTTCCGCTCCCCGCACATTAAGCGGTCCCTTAAATAATGAAAAATCATAAAGGAAACTGCCTCTTCATTGCATCATTAGCATATTCGCGCGGCCGGGTTAATAAGCTCCGGGGCCACGAGCCCCCTCTTCCCTTGCCCTATCCCTTTCGCTCCAGATTGCAGCCAAATTTGTAGGCCTCCTGGCCCCGCCTGCCGTATAATTCCGAAGAACGCTTGTCCTTGTCGCACCTTTTGCGCGGTGCCCTAGGTTGGGAATGGCGGGGCCCTATGAGTCAGACAAGGACGGAGGCGCGAGCGAGAGCGATCTTCGCGGAATCGGAAGGCTGGCGCCGCGTGGCACTGCGCTCCGCCCAGCCTCTCTTATGGGCCTCTCTTCTACTCGCCGTTACAGGAGAGCGGGGCGGGCCTGGGGACTTCGTTAACGAAAACCCGAGGGAGCGCCCCGCCTCCCTCACTCTCCGTTTCCTGCTCGAAACCGTCGCATTTCAACAGGGAGAAAAGACGAGAGGGGGAAACAGCTCTGAGTTTTGGTGTACACATTTAGTGCATTTTAGTGAATTTTCGTGAAGTTTTGAGAATTTTTACTTGAATTCAACCTAAATTGTTGTGAATTTTCCTGAATTTTTCTGAACTTTGAAATGTTTGTACAACTTGTAATTCAGGAAAATTCTGGGGTTGCAATTCTTGGCAATTTTTCCTAGACAAACCCTGCCCACTAGGCAACATTCGGACACCACTCTGTGTTGCAGGTTGCCTGGTAGGCAGTAGGCAGGGTTCGTCTTGGAAAAATTTCCTAGATTTGCAACTCTAGAAAATTCAGAAAAAGTCAAAAGTTGTTTCCCCCTCGAGGGGCGTGACGTTCGAGTGAATCTCGCTGCTTGAAGGAACGCGTGCTCGATAAAAAATTAGAACAAGCGGTAAAACACATCGGTTGAGCTGAGAAAAAACAATGGCCCATGGGGGGATCGAACCCACGACCTTCGCGTTATTAGCACGACGCTCTAACCAACTGAGCTAATGGGCCAGTTGAAGGGAAGGGTGTTTGCGACGAAATAAGAATTTCTCCTGGACGCGGGGTAGTCACAGTGCGGTAAACTGACGGCAGAGTGCGCTGCCATCGGACATACCCCGCGACGTGACCCGCTGTCGTGGAGTATCGCAAACGCTGATCCTTCTACTACAGTCAAGTCCAGAATTTGCAATACAGTCTGAAAAAGAATCTGGTCGGTAGTCCCCGTTTTCGACACCACTAATGAGGTATTTTCCGAATTAGAAGAGCAGGAGGAATATCGGAGGCTCCCGGACCATCACTAAGCCTCGACCAATCAGAGAGGGCTTCTCTCGTGGCCCGGTCCAGAGAGCCCTTCTCTGATTGGTCGAGGCCTTGTGATGGTCCGGGAGCAGACGATATTCCTCCTGTTCTTCTAATTCGGAAAATACCTCATTAAAATCCGAAAAATCGTAAACATCGCAACAGTACAAAAAGTTTGCCCCAATTTTCACCATTTAAAAAAATTATATATTCGCGAATCCACCGCTGCACGCTGCATGAGTCCTACACACAAAGTTAGAGCTGTCGAGGAGGATGTTTGCAAGGATCAGCCTGACCTCTGGCGTGGCCTGGCCTGGCCTGGCCTGGCGGGGCCTGATCCCACAGGTGCCACCCTTCACCCCGTACTGGTTTGCATGCCCTTCCGCACAGCGACGCACAGCGGCACCAAGGTCTCCCGCACATTTTGCTGTCTTCCACTACTTTCACTCTCTGGCCACTTGCTTTCTTCCGTCCTTGTCCCTCACGCTCGCCAGGGCAGACACCGCCCCCCCCCCCCCCTGCCCACCGAGCCTCCCTCCCTCCTTCCTCCCTGGTTGCGATTCAAGTTTGACACACGGCAAGACCAGGACAGCGGGCGTGACAGTCCTCGGTAGGTGAGGAGTCGGGGAGGAGTGCGCGGGCGGAGCGAGGGCGGGGATGGGGCCGAGCGGGGGCAGGTGCGGGGGCAGGTGCGGGGGCAGGTGCGGGGGCAGGTGCGGGGGCAGGGGCGGGGGCAGGTGCGGGGGCAGGGGCGGGGGCGGAAGGGCTCCGGCCGGCTCCTCGAGGTCCTCGAGCCGCCTCCAGCGTCCACCTCGGCGTAATGATATCGCCGCGCCGCCCCCCCCCCCCCCTTTTACTCGCGGCGGGCGGGAGGCAAATAAAAGGCGAAGCAGGAGCGTAAAGTATAATATAACCGCTGCAGGCTGATTCCGAAGATCGCTCTCGCGCCTCTGTCCTTGTCGCACTCATGGGGCACTACCCTACCACCCCCAACATAGGGCACCGCCATAGGTGCGACAAGGGCGGAGATACAAGAGCGATCTTCGGAATCAGCCTGCAGCAGGAGCAGGTTCTCTTCAAATTGCTCTTTCTTTCTGCATCTCGCCGACGCAGCGGCACTTGTACTGGACGTATCTCCGCGGGAAGAATTTCGATGAAAGTAGGCAAAACTTCCCACGAATACACCTGTGTGGCGCAGACGGGTATCTCCGCCTGCTCACTGAGCAAGCTCTCCACACATGAGGACTATAACTTAGTGGCCGAGCAGGTAGGTGGTGGAGATACCCTACCCGTCTGCCTCACACAGGTGTATTCTTGGGAATTTTTGCCAACTTTCATCGCAACACTGCCCACCGGTATCCCCGGCGCCCGGCGGTCCCTCTCAACAGGTGCAGCGCAAGCACCTGTCGGATGGCGAGCTGCGGCCCAGCCTCCTCAGACCCTGCGCCTGCACCGACCTCTGCGCTGTCTTTTTCTGAAAGCAGCTCTCGCGCTTCGTCCTTATCGCACTCAAGGGGCCCTGCCATCCCCAGCAGGGCATAGCCAGAGGTGCGACAAGGACAGATAGTACGAGAGCGATCTTCGGAATCAGTGCCCCTTGCTCTAGCCCCTCCTCCGGTGTGGGAACGCACGCCCACTTCGCCCCGTCAGAGGTGAAAGAGAAGAGACGGGGTGGGAGGGGACCTTTGCCTCTAGCGACGCATCCCGTGAGAGGGGGGAGTCACTTCGAAAAATCATTGTACGGACTCCAAAAAAATCATTAAAAATAATTTAAAAATCTAAAAAAATCAAATAATGAAGGTACAGAAAAACCCGGAAAATCAAGATAAAATGAACAAAAACTTGAAAAACTGAAATAGGGGGAAAATATCAACATTTATTTAAAAGAGACATAAATTTTCCCTTATTTTTTTTTACAAAAAAAGAAAAAAAGAAAAAAAAAATAAGTCAAAACAATCATTGTACATATTTGGTATCAGAGAACCCCGATGCCCCGGTCCCGTGCCGTCCACTCGAAGGGTTTGGCGGCGGCGCGGAAGAGAGGAGGAGGTGGTTGTGGCGCCACGCGCCACGGGCCGCTGCAGCGCTGCAGGCTGATTCCGAACGGTGTTTAGTTTTGCCCCCTCTCTTACTCCTTACGGCCGTGCCCGATAAGTGCGACGAAGACAGAGAAACGAAACCGCCGGTGCGGAAGCACCCTGCTGCTCTGCGCCTCGCCGGCCCGCCGCGGTGCCGCGGTGCGGGTCCGCGGGTTTGGAGACATTAAGCGGGCCGGGGCGGGGAGGGGCGTGCCGGAGTGGTTCAGCGGGTCTGCTGGTCTGGTGTGCGAGTGAGACGCAAAGAGAGAGAAAAAAAACACATCTCGTGGGTGATACACACCTGCCTGCCAGCATGCCGGTCGGCCGGCCGCCAGGAGGCGCCCTCCCATCAGCAGCAGTTGTCGTCCCGGTTGGTTTCTCTGGAGAAAGGACACTGCATGCCTGATATCCTGCTTCCCGAATCGCGCAACAGCACGCAATATGCCCCGCGAGCTGCTTTCCCCCTACAAGTCGGCCGCGTCTCTGCCCTCCCCCCCCCTTCCACCCCACCCCCGGTGGAGGACTCCGGGACGAGCACCTCGTCGCGGCCTTGGAGATGAGCTCGGCCTCGGTGGAGAGGGTGGAGAGGAGGCCACGGAGCACGGCCCTTACTCGCGCATCGTGCACCGCGCCCGCAGCTGCTCATGGGCAGGTGGACACCGCGCGGCGGGGCGGGGCGGGGCGGGGCGGGGCGGGGCGGGGCGGGGCGGGGCAGGGTGGGGCGCGGCGGGGCGCGTGCCGGTGCCGACCTACTTCCATAGCGACACCAGGGCGGCGGCCGGCGGCGGCCGGCGGCGGCCTGCGGTCAAGGGGATTAGAGACGAGCCCGGCGGCCGGCGGCCCGGATCGGCCGGCGTCGCTGACCAGCCCTGGTGACACACGGCTCTTCTAACCCTTTTAAGGCCGCTTACCCCTGATGGAAAATGTATGTCTATGCAATATCAGGTACGTGTGCGAGGGGTAAACAACTCTAAATTATGGTGTACCAATTTTGAGAATTTTTGTGATTTTCTTTTTCGATTTTTGAAATTATTTTTTTTAATTTTTCTTAATGACTGAATTTTACTTAGATTTTCCCGATTTTTTTCTGATTTTTTACTGAATTTTCCTGCATTTTTCTGAATTTTCCTGAAGTACAAGGTGTACGAAAGTTATTTCGGAGCTGCTTCCCCCTCGTGCGTGTGGCATGCGCTACTGACCCCGCGGGGGTTACGAAAAGACAATTAAGGCCTAACCTCCCCGTCATCAGTCACAGAGAGAGAGGGATGGTTCAGGTGAAAGTCTAACCCTCCCTTTCTAACAACACCCCCGCAGCGGGCCGACAAACCCGACCTTGGCCCTTGCATTCCCTGGTTGCGCTAGGTTAGGCCGGCCCGCCCGGACTCTTGACTGGCTTTCCTCGACCGCTCCTGGTCCCCTTATTCCTCGTCGTGCACACTTCCTCCAGCCACAAAGCGTTCTGGGAGCGGGAGACGCAGAGAGAGAGAGAGAGAGAGAGAGAGAGAGAGAGAGAGAGAGAGAGAGAGAGAGAGAGAGAGAGAGAGAGAGAGAGAGAGAGAGAGAGACAGAAAGAGAGAGAGAGAGAGAGAGAGAGAGGCAGACGTTCTCCGCTGCTGGAAGGTCGGGTTGGGCTGGATCGACTCTTCTTCCTCGGGGCGTTACGCAGCACGGCTGGGCGGTGTGACGTGACGAGTTAGGAGGAGCAGAGGGGAGAGAGGCCAGGCGCAGGAGAGGAGACGGGGAGGGGAGGGGAGGGGGTTGTTGCGCTTATCGAAGTACGTCGGCCAGCCCAGCCCAGCCCAGTCCAGTCCAGCCCGGGCCGGCTCTTCTGGCTAGCAGGCCTTAGGCCTCACCTCACCTCACCCCAGCCAGCCAGCAGCCAGTGAAAGTCCCCCCGTCTCCGTCCCTGTCCGACTCCCTCCCCCTCCCCCTCCCCCCCACCTCGCCCCGCCGGTGCCCGCCGGTCAGGCCCGCGCGCGCGGCGGTTAGGCCCCCGCCGCCGTAATCGGCCGAGTGCCGCGCGCCGAGACGCCCGCCGGGACGCCGCCGACATCCTGTCCGCGTCCGAGGCGTGCGAGGGCGTCATCGGCCACCCCGCTGCAGCCCGCGCGGAGCCGCCACCCGGGCGCGCGGCCCCGTGCACCGTGTGTCAGTGTGTGAATGTGTGTTTGTGCAAAGTGTTGTGTGAGTGTGTGTGTGTGTTTGACGAAGAAAGTGCGTGCGGCGTCGGCGGCCTGCCATCTCCACAAGGAGCACACGGATAACGTCTCCTGCTCGGCGACCTGACATGTGTGGATAAGCCGACATCCCCGACCAGCGGCCTGGACCGCGGCGGCAGCTGCAGCACGCCACCGGGACGCCGCGGAGCAGCGCGCCATGGCGCAGGGCGCCGCCGCCCGGGCCACCGCACCGAGCTCAGCACTCCTCCTCCTCCTCCTGCTCCTCGCCCTGCTGCTGCACGTCGAGGCCATGCCGAGGCAGGGGGGCCGCAACGCGACCGCGACATGGAAGGTGTGTAATGTATGTACTTACACGGGTCGAGACGAGCGGCACGATGCTTTACTTTTTCTCTCGTATGCGTTCGGATACATGCAGCAAGAGTGCTGAATATTACATATAAAAGACCGACGCCGGCGGTGAGTGAGTGCTAAACAGGTTGTTGTTGCTCGGGGAAAAGCCAGCACCCGGGGCCGGCCGCCCGGGTTGCCGCACACCGCGGGAGTGATGCACGTGGATCATGACAGGGAGGTTGTCGTGTTAATTGTGACTGTGCTCCGCGCCCGCAGGCACGTAATAAGGGGGGGAGGGGGGGCGATGTATCGAAAGTTGCCTACATTCAGGGGGTCTGCAGCTCAAATTGCCTTCCTTCAGGCAGGCGGATCCATGATCTGACAGGGGGGGGGGGGGGCAATCGCCCCCCCCCCTTATTACGTGCCTGCCCGCCCGTGAAGGAAGGGTGAGGGGGAAGATGGCTCTGGACCCGGGAGCGCCGCCCCGCCCTAACCGACCCACGACCCACCCCACCCCACCCCTGTCCGCGGTGCGTGTTGTGATAATGAAAGTTATGGCGGGATAGCAGCGCCGTAACTACAGCCGTAACCTGCTAGCGTGAGCCGCGTCACGCTGCTCCACGCCACGCCACGCCACGCCGCGCCACGCCGCGCCACACCTCGACACGGACGTGGAAAGCACGACGACGGCCGGGTGTCAATCACAGAGCGTGTCTGCCGGCCGAACCGCCCCGCGCCGCTCCGCGCCGCCCCGCCCGCTGGTCTCGCACACCGGGCGGCAAGACACGTCACGCCGCGCCAAGCCACACGGCGCCACGGCGCTAACCGACCATACTGCGCTTTAGCCATCCACTACTTCAACAAAGTTCCCTCCCGACTATGTACAAGGGCCAGAGAGAACAGCGGCGCAGAGCATGGCCGAATATCACAAGGGAAAAGGGATGGGGGGGGGGGGGGAATCACTCTAATTTTGTAGAGTGCATTTTTTGACTCTTTTCTTACTTTAGAATTTTCGATTTTTTAAAAATTGATTTGATTTTATAATTTTATTTTTCTTCTGATTTTTCAAGAGAATAATAAAAATTTCCGTTACTCTTGGATGAATTTCGATTTTTTTCTCATTACTTTTAACTTTCTCAAATTTTTTTCAGTTTGATTTGCTCATCTGCTCTCATTTTTTTTTAACTTTCTTCTTGATTTAATTTTGATTTTTTTTTTTAATTGTTTTTATTTTTCAAATGATGTTTTGGGGGGCCGCGTGCAATGATTTTTTGAAGTGAACAGACGACTACACCATGACGCGTGCGGCTCTTGGCTGCTCTCACGTGCTCGGCAGGTGGAAACAGGTGTGAACTCTTTGCGGTCTTACCGGGGACGACGGTGTCAACAGGCAGGGGTTGGGGGGTGGACCCCTCAATCCATAAATTCCTCAGGTCATATATGAGAACCCCCCCCCCCCCCGGCTCTCTCTCTCTCTCTCTCTCTCTCTCTCTCTCTCTCTCTCTCTCTCTCTCTCTCTCTCTCTCTCTCTCTCTCTCTCTCTCTGTCTCTCTCCCCCTCTCTCTCCACCCACCAGCCCGAGCCCCTAACCAGCGCAGCATAGGCAACCAGCTGCACCCATGTGCATCACTTCTGCCTATCAAGTCTCTCTCTCGCTCTCTCTCTCTCTCCCTCCCTCCCTCCCTCCCTCTCGCCAGCGCAAGTGAGTGAGTGAGTGTGTGTGTGCATGATCGCAGTCGCTATTACGAGAGACAAGCCGTTACAGCGCCGCGCTACGCTACGCCACGCCACCAATGAGACAAACGAGAGAAACCACTGGAGCGGCATGCGCGGCGGGCGGGGCGGGGGCGGGCGTTCGACTAGCATTCGGGAAAACACAAGGTGCACAAGGCGTACAGCTAGGACGAGCGGAGGGTGAGAGAGACGAGCCCGTCACGTGCGCGGCAAAAACAATCGATAGCGAAATATGTGAAGATGTGTTGGTCTCGCGGGCATTGTGCGGGGGACAATGGAGTCGGGCAACGGGGAGAGTTTGCCGTAATATGGCAGTCTCTGATTGGCGCGAGGAGGTCCCGATCGTACTTTGATCAAGAACATAATACTTCAATAAATGCTGGGCCAGAAAACCCTTTCAGCATTAGGGAAGGAAAGAACAAGGCAAAGAACATTAGAACGGAAACAGTTGCGTTTCATAACCTAAACGTACATGAAAACATGTAAACAATATCAAAACAATACGACCTGCGCAATTCATTCGAGGTGATTTGGGCACGATTGATTGATGGAAAGCAACTGTTTCCGGTATGTTATTCTTTACTTCGCTAATGCTGAGAGGGTCAATCAAGGAGGTTTCGGTGTCAATGAGTATGTGCTGCCCTCCCCCTACCCCCCGGCCCCGGCTTCGCCACCTATCACGCCAAGCCCCGCGGCTGCGTGCCCAAAGGCAAAACGGTTATGTTTTAATAGAAAGTCCAAACGATTTCACTCGCGGTGTTACAGCAGCGCGCGCCCAGCACCTCGCTTTGCCTGCCCCGCTCCGCTCCGCCCGGCCCTGTCCAGCTGCATGTAAGAATTATGCCCAGATAGTTTATTTTAGAGCAGCGCTCGTAACGACCGGTCCGCCTCATGATGGTCCACGTCATTCATACATCCGCAACCTGTGTCTGTCTGTGTGTCCGTCTTTCTGCCTGTGTGTGTGTGTGTGAGTGTGTCTGTGTATTTTTGTGTGTACTGGTAAAACTAAGGCGAAGCAGTACGCTTGACTGGAGCGTACAATTACGCTTGAAGAGAAGTCAAGCGTAGGAAAAATACCCTTCCATATACATTGAGACAGGAGGAATAGTTGCGAGTAAAGCGAGTGTGTCGAGGGGGACACAACTATGAATTTTGGTGTGCACATTTTGTAAAGTTTTGTGAATTTTCGTGAATTTTTCTAGTATTTTTGTGAATTTTTCCTTGTATTGTACCGAAATTTTGCTGCATTTTCCTAAATTTTCCCTTTTTTTTGGTGAATTTTTCTACATTTCCCTGAATTTTTCTGATTTTACATTTTACATTTTAGACATTTCAGCTTTTAGATAAATGTGTCATCTTCCTCGTACTGTCGTGTTCAATGAGGCAGGCCATTAGTTCTATAGAGGGGCCCCAACCCCCACCCCTTCGACCCTCTACCACTTCTTCCCGAGGGGGCCACAACTCACCCAAAATTTGTACACATGATTTCAAGATTTCACATGAACGCGAACGCACCCCTCTTGCCGTATCATCTGCTTCCACTTCCAATCTTGATTGAAATTTTCTAGTTGTTCTGAATTTTCCTGAATAACGAGTACAAAATTTTCAGAGTTGTTTCCCTCTCGCTGTGTGTAAGTACGTGCGTGCGTGCGTGCGTGCACGTGCACAGAGAAGCGCGAGCAGGGCTTGTAACGTACCGGTTTCATCCGCCCGAGCAGGAACGAGCTCGCCGTGGGTAGCTTGTTAGCGCACGTGTCCTACGTCGACCTCTGACCCGCACGGAAAAAAAAGCATTCGCTGTTGCAGACAAAAATTCGCTGGCTCAGATTCAACTAATTTTATTAGTTGTTAAAGAGAATAATTTGCTACGGTAGCAAAGTATTCGCAGAGGAGGCTAACGCGAGCCCTGTTCCAGTGAACGGCAGAATTCCTGATTCAGGGCACGCATTCGCCTCCCCAGCTAATACTTTGCAACCGTAGCAAATTATTCGCTCCGACAACTAAAATAATTAGTTGAGCCTGAGCCAGCGAATTTTTGTCTACAACAACGAATGGTTTTTTTTCCGTGCGGTGGCTCGTGGCCGGTGGGTCGTGAGTGGCGCCGCGCCGGCGCATTCGACTGCCAGTCGCGTCGCACCCTGGTCACATGCGGCGCCACCGCAGCGAACGACGCCTGCCGGCCGCAGCACCCCCTCAGGTGCTTTCGGGACGACGGCACCTACCTCTTGGAGGTCAAGGACGTCCGTCCCGCCACAGCGGCCGCGCTTTTGTAATAGGGCAGAGTAAGAGAGAGAGAGAGAGAGAGAGAGAGAGAGAGAGAGAGAGAGAGAGAGAGAGAGAGAGAGAGAGAGAGAGAGAGAGAGAGAGAGAGACTGTTAAAAACACCGTGAGGAGCTACGGTATGCGTACGGTCCGTACCGTAATTTTCATGTACGGTCAGACCGTAACGTACACTTACAGTATGGACCGTACTTTATGGTGGATGGAGTGTGCTCCACTGAACTTCCCCGACATGTTTGCAGGCTACGGTGTGTACCGTAAGATTTAGACCGTGGTCAAAAATTACGGTCCGGGACCAGGCAACAAATTTACAGCGCATACCGTAGGTATTTACCGTGGGATTTTCCAACAGTGGCGAGAGGGGGGGGGGAGGGGGGCGTTTTCGAGTGCAGGCAGTGGCGCATATGATGCAGCTTGACGTTAATAAAGTACTATTGCACCCAGTGCACAAAAAAAAAGAAAAAAGAAGAAGAAAAAAAAACAAGATCGAATCAATGACATTTTTAGGCAAACACGTTCAAATGAAAATATCTTGCATGCAATTTGATATTTTACTCGAGCGGGGAAGTATTCGCGTAATCACTCGTCCACCCTGGCGTGTAATACTCTGTAATCATCAAGGGGTAATAATCTGTTATCAAGGCTTATTAACGGTAATATTATGAACGTAATAGCCTGAGGATGTATATATTGACATGTAAAACTAAAAAATTCACCGAAAATTGGATGTAATCATATTTAATAACTGACGTAAACTCGTAATCGCTCGCACACTCCTTACAGGAGGGACAACCCCTTTGATTAAACCCTTGACTTTTCAAAATATTCGCTTCAACGATCAATGACTGCGACCTGATTTTTATGTTGCTCACATTCTACGTATGATGTTTTCATTTCATGTTTCATTTTCTTTTGTCCAGGATGAGAACGAAATTGGGAGTCTACCCAGACGGTCCCGAGCAAACAGCTCGAGACTTCTCTTCGACGACATCTTTTTTGGCGACTTTGAGGACGATAGGGAGACAGGGACGTCATGTGACTGCGGTAAGACTGTAATTCAGATATATACTTGTACAAAAATTTTACCAGGGAAGGGCTCTTTAGTACGCAGGGGAGGAAGGTTAGTTCGTATGGCGAAGCATTACTTTTCTTCTTTGGTTCCGGCATAAATAGAGTGAAACACATTTTTTTAAAATGCAAATCGTTCTTTTCAAAAGTTTCTTAAAACTTTTGTTTTGTTGCGAGAACGCAGTGCATATGATTTGTTTTGCATTCGATTCAGCAGAATGCGGCGTCATCAACCAGGAGATCCGCATTGTGGGCGGCCGGCCCACGGGGGTCAACCGCTACCCGTGGGTCGTGCGCCTCGTGTACGACGGCCAGTTCCACTGCGGCGGCTCCCTGCTCAACGGGGACTACGTCCTCACCGCGGCGCACTGCGTCCGGAGGTGAGTGCCGCGCCGGATGGGCTGCCTACCCGCCCGGCGCGCAGCACCCGAGCGCGCAACATCAGGGGCACGCGCCGGGCGGGTAGGCAGCCCAACTGACGCGACGGACCCTCGCAGCGTGGAGTATCGTCGGGACAAGTACAGGCGGCTGGCCATGGCTCGGCGATGGGCGGCTGGCCGGGCGACCGCGCTAAACTGTCCCGTTCCAACCGTTTCCCACACAGTTGCGATCCCGGTAACTTCAGAATATTCAGTAAGCATCGGCAGCAGCAGCGTCGTGGAACCTCTGCCCGCTGCTGTTTGGCGGACGAGTTCATTCCAATTCCGAAGAAAAGGGGAAAAAAAGGGGGTGGGTGGGGGGGAATCCTCCCCGCTGAAAATCTGTCGCCCACACTAATGAAAGGAGGTCGAGTTTAAACCATTAAACCGGTAAACTCATAAAGTATCGGCCGGGACCGACACGGATAATAAAGGAAAAAAGCTGGACGCGCTCCGGGCCGCTCCGGGCTCCGGGGGCGCGTGGAGCGTGGTGGGCGCAGCCTGCCAGCCTGCGCCGCCCGCTTCAAGCACAAGCGGAACGAGTTTAGCAAAATGTGGTCTTCTTTCCATAAACATCGCGGACGTATCACTTCGAAGTCTGTATGGCGCGATGGGAGGGCGGGATCGCAATGAAAAGAGAAAAGAGCGTTTTCGATGTCAGTAAAAGCAGCAAAACAAAAAATTAACAACAGGAAACTAAAATATAAGAAACACTGAGAAAGTTATTCGAAAATTTACGATTTTTTTCATATTTGACGATAACGACACGGAGTCGTAAATCTATCACAACAGTCGTAAATTTACTATGGCAAATTCTTGACCGCTGAAGAAAAGTAAGCCGACACATAATGTAGAAAAATACTCGTAACTATACAACTCGAAGTCGTAACTGAGCGACATATGTCATGGAAAGTTTTTCCCTAGCCCTCACGACTATTTCTCACAGTGGAAGACCTGCTTTCATGACCTTGCAGGTTGAAGAGATCGAAAATCCGCGTCATCTTGGGCGACCACGACCAGTACGTCACGTCGGATGCGCCCGCCATCATGCGCGCCGTCTCCCTTGTCATCCGCCACCGGAACTTTGACGTCAACTCCTACAACCACGACATCGCCCTCCTCAAGCTGCGGAAGCCGGTACAGTTCACCAAGCGCATCCGACCGGTGTGCCTACCGCAAGCAGGTAAACTATCATTACGCGCTGGCCGCTGGGCCGGATCATTGACTCGTCAGCGAGGCCCGGCCCGGCCCGGGGCCCTCGTGGGAACATTATCTGTTATGAGTTCATTGCCCGACCACGCGGTCATATACTGCCTTGTTGATTGCACAAAGTTAGTTTTAAAAAATATACCAATATATACCAAAATGCGTTTTGAATTGATTAACTTACTGTATTTCTTAAAAGGTCTGGACCCAGCGGGTCACCTGGGCACGGTGGTAGGTTGGGGCCGTACGGAGGAGGGAGGTCAGCTGCCCGCCGTCATCCAGGAGGTGCAAGTCCCCATCCTGACGCTGGCCGAGTGCCGAGCCTCCAAGTACCGCGCGTCCAGGATCACCCAGAACATGATGTGCGCAGGCAGGGGGACCCAAGACTCGTGCCAGGTAACAATAATAATAATAATAATAATAATAATAATAATAATAATAATAATAATAATAATAATAATAATAATAATAATAAACCGAATAGGAAAGACACTATTACCGATCACCTCACTTTCTCTGCTCGTCACACGGAAGCCGTTGAAGGAAATCGATTGATATCTCGTAATAAGGGAGGCGCTGCAACGCCGCCGCGTTGCCGCCCTGGCTGGCTGCTCGGCCTGCCCTGCCCGCCCCGCCCCGCCCCGCCCCGCCCCGCCCCGCCCCGCCCCGCCCCGCCCCGCCCCGCCCCGCCCCGCCCCGCCCCGCCCCGCCCCGCCCCGCCCCGCCCCGCCCTGCGCGCGCGCATGCGAGATTTCGCTTCAGCCTCGTAATCGTGTGTGAGTCGGAAACCGCAGGGACGGCAAAATCAATTTCTCCTCATCACATTTTCCTCGGATATTTTCCCCCCCGTGCTGATAATAACAGTTCAGGGCGAGATCAATGCTACCGCCTCCTGCTCGCGGAGGTGGCGCGGCGGGGCTGGCGGGGCTGGCGGGGCCGGCGGGGCAGACCGCCGCAGCTGGCGAGGAGGAGCGGGGCGGGCACCACCGGAAAAAGTCATGACGATGGTAAGTCATTATTCAACCTCCTCTCTCTCTCACTTTGTTACAGGGTGACAGCGGTGGTCCACTGATCGTCGGGACTGGGGAGGACGGCAGAAATCAAGTTGTCGGTGAGTTCAGCAAGATGATGAATCTTCATAGTCTCTTCACACTTTTACTTTCGCATAAACTTTACGTGGGGGACGTTGGCTCCCTCGGGGAGAAAATAAGAGGCGGCTGAGATAGCCATATTGCATTGCCTGGCGCCAAGTAGGTGTCTCTTTTTTTTTTAATACCCCACGGAACCGCGACTTGCACGCATCCTGATTGCACTTGATCGCTCGCTCGCTCACACACACACACGCACACACACACACACACACACACACACACACACGCGCGCGCGCGCGCGCGCGCGCACTCGCTCACAGGGCACGTGTGCGTTCATTAAGACAGTGAGCGTAGCTTCATTAAGGGCCTATGAAGGGCTGGGGCCATGCGCGTTGCACCAACTTCACTGACCTACAAGCCCACCACACCGACAACGGAACACTCCAACGTGCAGCGTGGCGTATGGGCGACCACCCTAGAAAAAATTGAACGTTTCAACACCATGACGTTTCTATTTTACCTACAATACCTTTTCTATTCAGTTGGTAAAACCAAAAAAAATAAAAAGTCAAACAGGTGGACGCCGTCTTCCCCCTCTCCATATTTTTCGAGGGCGTCGCGGTGGAAGCAGCTCGTGGAATCGCTTAAAAGGCCGGGAAAGACATGTTGTGTGAGGTTAGGGCGGCGTTGCTGCGCCGCCCGGCGCCCGGCGGCCCGGCCCGGCCCGGCCCGGCCGGCGTGCATAAGGACATGGAATTGCACGGTTTCCCTCGCTTTCGGTTTCGTTTGGGATTTGGATTCCACGCGCTGCAGCAGCTGCTTTCTCCCTCTACACTCCGGGCGGGCCGAGTGCACCAGAGCAGCAAGTGCATGCAGATTGTGGTGGTGGTGTTGTTACTGTTATTGTTGTTGTTACTGTAGTTGTTGCATTTCTGGTGATGATGTGCGTGTGGACTAATTTACCAACGGCAGATTTCGCTTCGTGGTAACTCTTACGCAGACACATCATCCGAAGGATGAAGCAACTCAGAGTTTTACAGTACACATTTTGTAAATTTTTGCAAATGTCCCTTTTTGAATTTTTTTTTCAAAATTTTTAGCAGCTTTTACTAATTATTTTTTTTAGAAATATTTCTGCACTTTGAGAAATTCTGTCGGATTTTTCTGAATTTTTCTGGTTCTTACTGATTTTTTCTAACTTACGACGTGCACAAAACATTCCCGACTTGTTTCCCCCTCGCATCAGCCCCTTTCTCTGGTTCTAGGAATCGTCTCGTGGGGAGTGGGCTGCGGCCGGCCCGGCTACCCCGGGGTGTACACCCGCGTCACCCGCTACCTCGACTGGGTCAAGACGAACATGCGAGATTCTTGCGTGTGCGTCAGATGATACTCTGCTGTCGCAGGCGCTCGTGAGCCCGGTTGAGTTATTCGCTGCAAAGTTCTACATTTGCAAAGCGCAATCCGTCCAGTTGAAAGCAAAATAATTTAGGGACAGTTGTACTGTTTACCTTCTCTCTCTTTATTGTGATGCACACCGTTCACGATATGAGTTGTGATCTCAAAGTTTGTGCGCATAAGCGGCGCGGACAACCACCATAACAGACAAAAGACGTTTAGTTGCTGCTTCTATTTTATAAGATATTCATATGATTTTTTTGTTTTTTTTGGTCTCTTTGGTCACTTTACCTTGAAGTGGATGTAACGTAAAGTTGTTGGAGATATTTTACTTGGAAAGTAATAAGTGTCTGAAAATAGGCTCATTTTTTAGTTACCAATTTAGTTCTCTGTACAAAAACTTTTTGTAAATAATTAACTTAATTTTTAACTAATTTATAACTGATGACAAATGCATTTGTCACTTCTTCATAAAAAATAAATGTAAAAAAAAAAGATGTTGACCACCTTAGCCTTTCTTATATTTTCTTCATGCACGTCTGTCGAAGAAAAACCATGTATTGTAGGGCATCCCTACGCTAATTATAATGATGTACCGGCTATTTCTTTGAATACGTAACTGTGTTGCAGGTTTGCCTACCCCATTCGCCCGTAAGGTGTCATGGCCCCTGAAGCGCTGGCGAGTATGCAATCCCGCAAACACTGTTACGCATTCAAAGAAACAACCGGTACATAATTTTATACTAGATAAGTTTAAACGCTCTGCCTTCACGGGCGAGGGTCATCTGGTCATATTGTGTTTTACACACTGCACTGCAGACTTCGATGCAGTTGTAAGACGATGAATTCATTTACATGCAATTTGCAAATAAATATTTTTTTGCCTCCCTCCGCATGCTTGTCCTCTACCTTACTCCTGTGTATCCCTTATTCCCCCCCCCCTCCCCCACGGCGCGTGTGAACCGCAGCGGGAACGGGACTGAGCGCGTCGCAATAAGACAAAGTGACTGAGATGAGAGACGTCTGCCCTTGACCCGCCAACCGCACTCCCCCCCCCCCCTCTCCCCTACCCCTACGCTGCCTCCCTAACCCACTCAAAAACATTGCCAATCTACCGGCGTGGGTCCTCTGCCAGGTAAAATGACACACCTAACGGTTCATCAGACGGACTTAATCACTACGGGCACGCGGTTGAGCTAGCAGCATGTATGTTTTCCCCTCTCTCTCTCTCTCCCTTTCCCCCTCCCCTCCCTCTCTCTCTCTCTCTCTCTCTGTCTGGCATCCCAACCCTGAGATGAGCTGCGCATATACCTGGCCTGGCCCGCTCCGGCCCGCGCCCTGCGGACGTCAAGATGACCATCGGGATTCACGGCGCCGTCGCGCCGCCAGAGAAAGTCACACACACACACACACACACACACACACACACACACACGTGGCGCCGGCGTGTCACCGATACCGGCGGATAAAGGCTGCTGCGCGCTGGCATTTGAATGGCGATGATGCGTCACCGACGATATGATGATTCGAGTACTGGGGCATGCGAAACTCGAGGGTAAAATGATGCCCCCTCCCCCTAAGCCCCCCCCCCTACCCTTCAAAAAAAAAAATGGGAACACTAACACGGCGACATCACAAAATAAAGAACTTAATAATGAAAACAATCAGATACGCGCCAATCCCTTTTTTATGTACCATCGATTTGCAAATTTCATGTGTTTTTCCGATACCTAATAATAAAAAAGGACATAGTACGAGACGCGAATGGTTACATTTACTGCATTTACGTACCGGGGGTAGTGGACAGAACTGAGGACGAAAACGGTCGAAATGAATCCGATTGTGTTGTGATGGTCACCGGTCCAATAGCTTATTCGCTTGTCTCTCAGTACTAAATAGGAAGGAGCTAGCGCCGAGCGGTCCTACATTTTGACAATTAAAAAAAAAAAAAAAAAAACTGTGTACTTCCTGAAACAAAATTGGAAAACAATCAGAAAAAGAAATTAGAAAAAAATAAGTAAAAATCAAGGAAAATCACGTAAAAACAGGAAAAAATCAGCAAAGGCAGCGTACACTTGAATTTACAGTGAAGGACCCCTTTGGCTAGCGCCCCGCCCCTCCCCGCCTCCGCCCCGCTTCACTCTGCCCTTATGTCTCGCTCCTCCTCCTCCTCCTACGAAGCAGTCTCGGCCGGAGAACAGGAATGCCGATTATATGCAAGTGGCGCCGCTCCGACCCACGCCGCAGCACGGGCCGGGCCGGGGGCCGGGGGCCGGGCCAGGCCAGGACGCAGCAGTCCGGCGGGGCGGGGCGGGACCGATGGGGGCGACGCGACGGGGACCGCACCGGACCTGCTGGGCTGCCAAGCACCTGGCCACACACACACACACACACACACACACACACACACACACACACACACGAGCGGTATCGCGTCGCGGGCAGCAGGAGTGTCGCACCGCGCCCCGCGCCGCGCCGCCGTACTGTCGCGTTATTTTGTGGAATCTATCGAATCGGAAATCTCGCGCGACTCGGCCGGGAACGACGACTCGTGTCATCATTAGCCGCGAGTGGGTGTGCCGCGAGGCGGGGATCACTTTGAAAAATGACTGTACGGCTCAAAAAACAAAGATCATTTCAAATATGGAAAAAAAAATGGAAATCAAAATAATAAAATAAAGAAGGAACATTCCAAAAATACACCAAAAAGTCGGGAGCACATGATCAAAAACTTCAGAAAAAATTTAAAATTACAGAAATAGGAGGAAAAGAATTAAAATTTATCCAAAAGTGACAGAAATTTTCCTCAAAAACTCAAAAGAAAAATCAAAACAAAATACCAAAAAAATCATACAATAATTTTATAAATTATAGGTTAAAAAACCATTGTACACATTTTGCATGAGTGATGTCCCTCGTGGTGTGCGACCAGCAGAGGGAGAGAGAGAGAGAGAGAGAGAGAGAGAGAGAGAGAGAGAGAGAGAGAGAGAGAGAGAGAGAGAGCGCGACGACGGCCGCGCCTCCGCTCGCCTCGTACCGACGCCGAGGTGCTCCGATTCGTTCGGGGCCATATAGCCTGCATATGCAGGTGCACCACCACCGGGCCGGGGAGGGTCGTTACGTGCTGCGGGGCCTGTGTGGCGTGCGCGCGGTGCATTATGCAGAGGCGGCGGGGCGGGGCGTGAGCGCGTGAGCCTCAGAGTGTGCAACACGTGCAACATTAGAGGATCTGGGATGGTCCGCCGCGGGCGGGCAGGAGACTGAACCACCAACATAAGCGGGGAAAAAATGCCCAGCCCCCCCTCCCACCTTGCTTCTTTTAGGCCTTCATTACAGTGGAAAAACTAATGTGACATGCGTTATACACATGCAAGTGTGATGGTAAACGTTTTTACATAAAACAATTTTACATGATATATTTCTTTGGTAATGAAGAGCCGAGCCGGCAGCGGCCGGCAGACCGAGTCAAGTCGGGAGAGGCTTTGACTAAAGGAAATATTTTACAGATTTTCAAACCAATGAAAACGATTATACGTTGCGTCGCGTGTGTAAGAAGGTACCATTACGATAGTTTCAAATGCGACCACCAAAAAAACTATCATGGTTCCGTTCTCACAAACAGTTCTGACAATACTTCTTAAATTCTTTCTGATTTAGAGGTACACTGGGAATAATATTTGTAGATTAACGGGGAAAATTACCACGCAGTAGAATTACAAAGTGTTGTTGTTAATTTACAACATATTTCGTTAATGGAAATAGATAACGTGAATTCTGCGGCGTGGCTGGCGGGAAAATGTTGTCTTGAATAAAACTGGGGCGCCAGGAGCGCAGCGCGATGCAGCAGTGCGGCGAGAAAACGCTCTGGTCGCGCAACACACACGGTCCAGTCCAGTCCGGCCCCTGCAGGCTCCCGCGTATCCTCCAATGATTTCACTTTAACAATCTGCGGTGACGTTACCTTGTCATTTTTACTTTTCTAATTACCATCGCGCGCGCTGGCTCTCGTACGGACAAATTATAATAACGCGGGCAAATGAGCTGCTGTTGCTGCTGCTGCTGAGGTGAGAGCGAGTGTGTGTGAGTGTGTGCGGTGCGCCCGGCCCGGCCCGGCCCGGCGCACGCGGATGTAAAAGTTACCCGGTCTTCCTGTGTAGGGCTGCAGTCGCACTATTATTGGGGCGTCCAGCAGGCAGCAGCAGGAGGCCCGGCCCGTGCCTCGGCTCCAAGGAAATGAAAACGATAGAATATCTAATTGCAATCGGAAGTTGAGCAAAGCAATTTTACCGACAGGCCGAGGGGGTGCGGCCAACTATTCTATTAATGTGTACACGTAGCGTGTTTTTCTTGTATTTTTTGTGTATTTTTCTTGCGTTTTTTTCAAAGTGCAGTTCTATGTATTTCTGTGTAATTTCAATTATTCCCCTGTAGTTTTCGTGTATTTCAATGTGAATATCTGTGTACACGGATCTTATTTCGAGTTGGCCTGTATATTTTTCCATTCTTTCGGGAACGCCAGCTGATGAATTCATGCTCCCAGCTCTAATTTGAGGCACCCGCAATTCTCGCGTTCCCCTCTCTGGAAACTCGCGGCGCGGAATTCCCTCGGCCGGACCCGCGACCCATGCAGGTCACTGTGCACGATGCTCCGGTGCGTATCCATGGTAACTGAGACGCCCCGCGCGGCGCCTGCAGTGGAAAGTGCCGCTGCGATTATGTTGTGTCCGTGTCATTAGCGGGCGGTGCGCGGCGGAGTAGGAGGGGCTGGGGTGGAGTAGGGGGAATGCAACACTGGGGCGCCCCGACGCTAGGCAGCCCGGTCATACGCGTTCACGGCAGGCCGGTGTCACTCGAGGGATCACTTCGATAGATCATTGCTCGGCCCCACAAAAATCATTTAAAAATATATATATAAAAACAAAGAAATTATATATAATGAAGGAGAAAGATGCAAAAAGAAAGATGCAAAAAAAAAAAAAAAAAAGAAATCCGAAAATCGAGAGAAAATGAATTAAAAAACCGAAATGAAATCGGTAAAATTGAGAAATGGAGTAAGCAGATCAAAATTTTTCAATAAGTTGCAGAAATTTTCCGTAAAAAAATCAAAAGAAAAGGAAAAAATTATTTAAAAAAACAATTACAAAACCAAATGTAAAAAACGGAATCAAAAACACCACTGTACACATTTTGTATGAGTGATTCTCCCCTTGGTGTCAGTCACCACTGGACGGTGTCAACAAAAATAGTCTCATGTTTTGTTGGTTTTTTTTCGCGCGAGGAGGCGAATACGTGTGCGCGTCTTGCAGCGCGTAAGGGGAAGGGAGGAAGGTGCGATGTGTCCGTAATTTATAGGTGGTGGCCCTTTGAGCATATAGCTCGGAGAGTTGGAGAGGGAACGGGGGGGAAGGGGGGGGAAGAAGGGGAGAGAGAGGGAGGGAGGGAGAGGGAGAGAGCGAGAGAGAGAGAGAGAGAGAGAGAGAGAGAGAGAGAGAGAGAGAGAGAGATGGATGTTTCTTTTTGAGGGGGGGGGCATAGGGGATGGGGATGCCAACGTGGGCATGTCGCAGCAGTAGCAGACCAGCGACCAGCTCGCAATACTTTGATAATGAAAATTGATGCAACAAGTTAAATTTAATAAAGTTTGTAAAGAGAGCGCACGCGCCAGTGTTGGCCTACACCCCGTGAGAGGAGAGGTTACACATGTACGATATAGCCTCTTCTCCTTCCATCGTGTCATTAGTGGGACAGCGCCGCGGAGGAGGTCAAGAGCAGGGGGGCCTCGGCCACGGCGGCGGGCATAAATCCACGCGCCATGGCACCTGCAGCAGCACAAAAGACACACACGCTTACGGATGCGCCGCACGCGCGCACACACACGCGCGCGCGAGCGCGCGAGGAAAAAGATATCTCTCGCCGAGTTTATTTCCCTGCCCGCTTCAGCAGCGTGCTGCTGGCGTGCCCCAGCGTACCGGAGCAATATTTACATCCTGGCAGCGCCGAGCGGGGCGGGGCGGGAGCTAAGCGGGGTTATCCGTCGGTAGCAGGAGAATGCTGGAAAGGGAGAGAGAGAGAGAGAGAGAGAGAGAGAGAGAGAGAGAGAGAGAGAGAGAGAGAGAGAGAGAGAGAGAGAGAGAGAGAGAGAGAGAGAGAGAGAATCGTTGCCGTTTGTTCGCCTGGTTGACTCGACGAGCTGCCGCCGCCCCGCCGCCAATGCTGGTTGCGCGAAGAATAGGCGCAAATTACGATGCTGCCGCCAAGCGCGAGCGATTCGACGCCCCTCCCCGCCCCGCCAGGCAGGCTGGACGGAAGACTGCGGGCCTGTGGGACCCACTACTGGCAGCCCCCGCCCCGTGTGCCTCGCATGGCCGTCCACTACACCTTTTAAATACAATTAAATATCGAAGAACGGCGGGCCCATGCCAACAACGGCCTCTTTTATTCGAGCCAAGGGGCTCAACCAAGGGATGTTCCAAATAAATTGAAGCGTACACCATTTTTTTTTATTTCCTGATTATTTTTTTTTTTGTTTTTCCCCCCTTGATTTTTACCTATTTTTTTCTGATTTTTGTCTGATTTTTCTCTTATTTTATTTTCTGATTTTTTTTACTGATTTCGTTTTAGGTTGTACACTGACTACTTTAAACGAAGAACTCCATGGGGCCCAACTCTTCTAAAAATAAAAAAAATAAAATTTATAAAAAATCAAAAATTTACGAGCTGCTAAGACGCCATGTTATTCACGAGGGACAGGTAAATGAGCTGGTACAAATCGTCAATAGGATTGTCCGAACAGGCGCGCAGCACTGTGCTGCTTCTTGTGGCGGGTTGGGTCGGGGCTGAGCAACGGGGGAGGGGAGAGGAGAGGGGAGGGGGGAGGAGGAGTAGGGCAGGTTGGGGAGTAAGTAATGGCCATGATGAGCAGTCGATAGCGGCGGCAGCGCGCGCCGCGGGGCTCATCAAATGCCCATAGGCTGCTCACGCCAGCGCCAGCACGCGCGCGGCGAGCAGGGAGCAGGGCGGAGCAGGGTCGCGCGCGACACTAAAACCATAACGAGCCTCAAAAGTTTAAAAGCAGTGGGTGGCGGTGGCTCCTTCTCGGGATTATTACGCAGCGTGTCGCGCCGGCCGCGACATTTACTTCCCCGACTCTTTTTCTTTATTTTTTTTTATATTTTGCCTCTCGCTTTACCTGGCCGCGCTATTTTTTCCATGACTTTCACTGCCGCCGCCGCCGCCTGCCTGCTTTGGCGCCTCAAGGAGCGGTGTGGCGGGGCGGGGTAGGGCGGGGCGGGGCGGGGCGGGGCGGAGTGGCCGCCGGACACCTCGCCGCATTATTATGCATCTTCCGGTGATATTGGAATCGCGGCGGCGGCGGCGGCAAAAGGCCAAAACAGCGAGCAGTGACACCGAAAGAAGCCGAGAGGCTCAAATTAGGCGCAGAAGGGAAAAAATGGGAAAGGGAAAAAGCATAGAGACGCGCGGCGCGCATAGGCGAGCAGCCCGCGCGGAGGGAAAAGGTCGAGGGGAGAGGAAGTGTACGAGAACGCGATGGGAAAACAAGGGAGCAGAAGGAAAGGCGGGAAAGAGGGGGGAGGGGAAGTAAGGAGGTGGGGCGTACGGTAGGCAGCGGGCAGCATGAACCGTTTTGTTTGTAATGGTAATAATGAAACCGAATGAAACGGTTTGTGTCGGATTGCGCGCCCTTTCTCTATCATTCTCTCTGTTCATTTCTTCTCCTGCTCTCCTCCCCCCACCGCCCCCCACCCCCAGCTCTCTCTCTCTCTCTCTCTCTCTCTCTCTCTCTCTCTCTCTCTCTCTCTCTCTCTCTCTCTCGTCGTTAATGACAAAGAGAAACGCGCCTGCTCAGCCCTCTCCCTTTCGAAGGTTAGCGCACCGTGGTGGATTAAGTCGTCTGGGCCGAGCAGCCGAAGCACGATGACAAACCATACAGATGACCGGGCCGGGCCGGGCGGGGCCGGGCGAGGCGGGACGGGAAACTTTGTATCCGGACGTCGTGACTGAGGTCGCTACTTACGTCCCCCGCGGTGCTCGCCCCGCCCCGCCCCGCCCCGCCCCGCCCCGCCCCGCCCCGCCCCGCCCCGCCCCGCGCACATCCTGTAAGGAGCGTGGCGCCCCGCTGCAGCGCGCTGCGAGCGGCCTTACCTTACGTTCCTTACTGTGATGTCCAGGCCGGGACGCGCTGGCCGCGAGACTAGGTCCGCGTGCGGACAAGACCGGCCCGGCCCGCCGTATTGTCCCACAAGAAGTGTGTCCTCCTCCTCCTCCTCCTACCGCTGCTCCGTCCTGCACGCCAGCCGACCGCTGCTCCGACCTTGAACCAGTTCCTGCACAGTGACGGAGAGAAATACTACGACAACATGATGGTATTCTTGTCGTGCTACTGGACCGGCTCCCGCCCGCGCCGGTACGGACCATCAGGAACATCCACAAAAACAGGTCGGCCGGAACGGATATTTAGTTCTGAGGATCGCAGAGCGTCATAAGAACAAGGGACTGTCTAAAAAGGAGTTTTCGTTTCGACGCTGTGCTTTGCTTTTACCGGGGGCTGCGCGGGGGTTGGGGGAGGGGGGATGGGGGCTGCTGTGAGAGGAAAAGAGAGAGATTTTGTCAAAGCCGCGCTAATTCTCGTCATTACCCTCAGCGGCGGCGTTTCCGACTTTCTTCGAGCAGCGCGGTGCTGCGCAGGCGCAGCAGACCAGGCTGAGTGAGGCGTGTAAGTGAGTGAGTGAGTGAGTGAGTGAGGCGGGTGAGTGAGTGAGTGAGTGAGTGAGCGAGCGAGCCTCTACGCGGTGGCAGCGATTAGACTCAAATGAGGCGGTTATGACTCAATTAACGGCGCTACTTGTCGGAATGCGTCACGCGCGCGCCCGCCGAGGCGCACTCGTTGCTGGAGCCGGACCGGCCGTGGAAAGGAGAGAGAGTGAGATGGACGAAGCAGTGAGCGAGCGTGTGTGTGTGAGTGCTTGAGAGAGTGGGGGAGAGAGGGAGAGGGAGGGAGGGAGGGAGGAGAGAGAGAGGAAGAGAGAGGGAGAGGGAGAGGGAGAGAGAGAGAGAGAGATGGACGAAGCAGAGAACGAGCGTGTGTGTGAGTGCTTGAGAGAGTGGGGGAGAGAGGGAGAGGGAGGGAGGGAGGAGAGAGAGGGAGAGAGAGGGAGAGGGAGAGGGAGAGGGGAGGGAGAGGGAGAGAGAGAGAGAGAGAGAGAGAGAGAGAGAGAGAGAGAGAGAGAGAGAGAGAGAGAGAGAGAGAGAGAGAGAGAGAGAGAGAGAGAAGTGAAATAGGGGTGGTAGAGGGGATAGGGCGGGGAGGGGTTGCGGTGGGTGGGTTGGGGTAGGGCGCGTAATTTGAGCCCGGGGTATGGCATGGCATGGCCTACCGCCAGCCCCGCGGTCAGATTATTTTTGTCCAAACGGTTTGCGCTGCGAATAGTTGCGCGCGCGCCCGTCGCATAGATTACTCGCCTGTAAATTAACTAACGAGAGAAAGTGAAAAGCGGAGGGGGTGGGAGGGAAGACCAAGGAGGCCCCGCGCCCGTTGCCCGCGGGGCCCGCCTGCGCCCCGCCGCCGCCCGCCCCGCCCCGCTCAATGGGCATATTCCGGTAAACAAAACAGATGCTATCGCAACGCTGCGCCACCGTCAATCCATAAGAAAGAAGCCGTAGTAGTACGGCCCGCTTTCCTCACTAATGGATTTATGTCTCGGTGCGACGAAAAGAGCGTGGCGCGGCTTTTTCGGCCCTTCAGCTACTAGGGGGACGGAGCGGCCGCACTGCATGCGTCTAAGCAGTAAAAACTATTACAGCTTTGTAAATTTACGAGTACATTTTGTAAGAAGCGCACCTCCTAGGATACATACGATGTTCAACACTGTAAAAGAAAAAAACATGTCGTAAATTAACAGGTAATATCTGTGAATTTTGTTAAACGACCTGACTGTGAATTTACTTTTTATTCGTGTTCATTTACACTCTAACTTTACAAAAGAATTCCGTAAGTTTACAAATTTTATCTGTTGTTTCGCGATTTTTCTTGTTAATTCACAAAATGTTTCATGAAACTACAGGAAAAATTTGTTCACTGATTTAACAGCGAAACCAGTAATTTTTTTCGTTTTTTTTTTTTACAACAAATGTTTAAAGTGAATGAATATTTAATTCCTCGCAGCACCTTTTTTTTTCCTTTTAATTTATCGGCCTGTTCTTGGACTAAGTTGCACCGGTGAAAAGAGGAGACTTCCTCGGTTGTGTTCGGCTGGGGGCCGGGCGTTACGGAAGGCCCCGCCGCGCGGCGTGGCTCAGGGGGGCACAGCGCCCGGGGCGCTAAATGGCGTCACATTCTTTTCTCTTTCTTCCAGCGCGATGACTCGTGGTGATCTCGCGGAAACTCCTTCATCGCCTCGAGTGATCGACAGAGTGGGCGGGGCGCGAGGCAGGGCGGAGAGCACAGAAATAAGACAAACCCGCTATTTTCGCGTCAACATTTCTTTTCGCGCGCGCCCGCAGACACACACGGGCGGGTGAAAAAAAAAACGGAAAATAATACCATAAAAACAATAATAAAAATCGGGGTAAACCGGACTCTGAATTCCGATAAATATAAATCCGAGTGAGTCAGCGCCCGGCACGCCCGCCGCCCACGCGGGCAGCGAAAAGTGAAAAGCGGAGAGGTGTCGGTGCGGGCGGGGTGGGGTGGGGCGGGGCGGGGCGGGGCCCAGCAGACAGGGCGAGGCGACGCCGGTCGGCCCCCGGTGGCCGCTGCCAAACGCCAAACCACTGCATTCTCCGCGAACACGCTCGACAAAGAACCATAATTTCAGAGGCGTCAGGTAAAGTCCTGAGCTGCGCCGGGCCTGCTGCTGTGCTGCCGCCGCGTACAGCGTGTTCGGCGAGAGAGTGCGGGGGTGTGACACGCACGCGACCGGTATCTATATATATATATATATATATATATATATATATATATTATATATATATATATATATATATATATATATATATATATATATATATATATATATATATATAGAGGGGGCCTCAATTCACCCAAAATTTGTGCACATGATTTCAAGATTTCACATGATTTCACATGATTACACCTCTTATAACTGAAAGAAATAATTCGTAAAGTAAATACAAGAGTATTTTGAGCTTTAAGAGCCCAAAATACGCACTCAAATCAATTTTTGTCGGCAGTAGATCCACACTTTTTGCCAATGATTTCGAAGATATCAGCAATTGTGTACACATGATTTCAGGAGTTGAGGCCCCCTCGATACACACACACACACACACACACACACACACACACACACACACACACACACACACACACACACACACACACACTTGCGCGCTCGCGCACGCACACGCCTACGCCGGGTTGGCGGATCGGCAGAGCTCGTTGACGGACGGTACCGCGCGCGTCTGACATTTCGAGGTTAGGTCAACCCGCTTTGACCGAGATCGCCTTATATTGTGGCGCCGCACGCCAGCGCGTGGCGTGTGCGCAGAGAGGCGTTCGGGGCAGGAGCATGCGCAGAGCGTGCGACCCTCTGGGCGGCGCGGGGTCGGGGTCATTCCGAACAGCGTGTGGTGCCCTCTCTCTCTCTCTCTCTCCCCCCCCTTTTCCCGAGCCCCTGACCAACGAAGCATAGGCAACCAGCCCAGAAGATAAGCTTCACGTTGCCTATCTACCAGGCGCTTTCTAGGACACTTAAAACACATCCATCCGCTCTTTTCTTTACTCGATTCCAATCAATTCAACTTACTTTTCAAAATTTTTCTCTTTCTAAATCACAAATTTAGGACACAAACATTACACCGGCATGGCTAAAATAGATGTAACAAAATTTAACTCATTCGCCCCTTCTGACCCCACTTGTAAAACAAAATCCCCTAATAAATACGTTTATAAACTAAACTCTCTCTCTCTCGCTCGCTCCTCATGGCCACGCCCCATAAGAGTGACAAGGACGCAGAGAGAGTAACCCTACTGGGCGGGGCGCGCGGGGCGGGACCAGGCGGGTCGCACGCACTGTACGGTCCCTCCGGTCCGGTCCCGTCCCCGCAATGGCACACCACCGCGCTGGCCGGGCACACCTCTCGCGTCCTCTCCTGTCCCGCCGACTATCGGTAAGCGATCTAGGAATTTGGCGCGCAAAAGTCCGTGAAATGTATGCGGCGGGGCGGTGAGCGGTACGCGCGCATCCAAATGGCGCCCTAAGTTGTTTACAATGTTCTTTGTGCGAAACGCTTTGTCCCCCCGGCAGCGTGTGCCTTCATGCGCGCATGCGCGCGTGTGTGTGCGTGTTTGCATGTGTGCGTGCGAGTCAGACAACGGCCTGTTCGCTAGGCGACCGGCACGTTTATCTTCAATTAGTCAGGAAAAAAAAAATGGCACAGGTACACAAACGTGGCATTACTCCGTCTTGACTTTCCTTTGGGAAAACACAAACGTCTCAAAGGTTGGCGGTTTGCTCGGACGTCGCGCGCGCCACTGTTGCAATTTCTTCTTCCTAAAACGTGCTCCATCTTCCATTCAACGCGAAAAGAAGAAAAGTCTTTGAAATAATAATGAAAATAATAATGATGATAATAATAATAATAATAATAATAATAATAATAATAATAATAATAATAATAATGTGGCACGCCCTCTTGCATGAAGCAGGATGTGCGAGCACGTAAGCCCCCTTTCTACGGCGAGAGAGTACAAGTCGGCTGCTGCCGTCGTCCCGCGGTGTTCTTGTTAATTGCCTGCGATGCCAAGTATACGGCCTCCAGTTGATTTGCACGTGATGCCTTTTTCGGTGGCTGCCATTATACACCGCCTGCTAAAAGGCGCGGCGGCGCCGGGGCCCAGCCGGAACACATTCACTTGTTGCGCTCCCTTGCACTGCACTCCCCCCGCGCGGGCAAGGGGCGTGCAGCAGGCAACCTAAACAGTACAGTAGTGTTCTCACGTCGTTAATCTGCGCCCGTCCGAGTCAATACGCTCGAGGGCGCGTGCCTTTATGAGCAGCCAGCAGTTTCGCGAGTGGCGGCAGCAGTGATACCGAGGGGGTCTGAATTTTGGTGTACCGTAAACGGGGGTAACTTTGTCCACCCCCTAAAAGTTTGTCTAAAATGCAACCTAGCATTTTGCACATATCTTAAGGGGTTGGGGGGAAACTTTGGACTACCCCCCAAAAATTGTTTCAATTGCTATTTAGAATTTTAAACAAAGTTTTAGGGAGTGGACAAAGTTACTCCGGTGGGCCAAAGTTACCGCCGTTAACGGTGCACAATTCGTAAATTTTCAGAATTTTTGTGAATGTGAATTTGTATAGAATTTTTGTGAATTTTCACTTGAATTTTACCTTAATTTTTATGAATTTTCCTGATTTTTCCCCCTGAAGTTTCGTAATTTTTTTTAAAGTAAATTTTCCCGAATTTTTGCGATTTTTTCCTAAATTTTTCTGAAGTTTTCTACATTTTCCTGAATTACGAGGTGTACAAAAATTTCGGAATTGTTTACCCCTCGAGTGATATCAGCCTCGCCCGTAAACGCGCGTCGTGGTGGCGGTCCGCGGCGGTCGCAGCGGATCCGATGCAAAGCGCTGAGTAATCACTCCTACGGGTCCCGCCTGCTGTGACGGAGCGCATTCACTCTTCTGCACTAATAATAATAATAAAAAAAGATTTAATTGCTAATAAATATGTCAGGCCAGGCTCGCCTGCTTCCCGTTAACACGTCAGCGACGGCGCGGCGACGGACAGGGCGCGCGCGGGCGGGCGCATGGAAAGTGAGAATGATAAAGTGAAAGCATTGGCGTGCTCTTAATTCCGATCAGCGTTACATACGGCATGCACCACACGGCGCAAAGAAGACAGGCGCCTCGAAGTTGCGCCGGGGGGATGGGGGGGATGGGGCTGCAATTTAGTGATAAATGTAAACGGCGTCAGAAATTTATGGACCGAATCTTGAAACTGACGAGACAGGGGAAAATTGATCTTTGATGACTTCGTTACCACAGGAACACAACGACAAACATCAGGAGCAACACTGTAAAAACCTTGCGAAGAAATCCTTCGCATTACGAAGAAAATGGTTCGTAAGCTGCGAAGCATTTGGCTGCTTTGTATTGCGAAGCATTTTCTTCGTAGTGTGCGAAGAAATTTCTTCACAAGGCGGGGCTTGCGAAGAAAATACTTCGTATTGCGAAGCCTTACACTCTCAGCCCACTTACGTACATTTTGTAAGTAACCACTAAAAATTTTGTGCAGCAGTAATATACTTAGGAAATTACTAAGTAATAAGCACAATTTCTTATTTATTTATTTAGAATATTAACTATTTAATTACTTAGAAAAAAGTTCGTAAAATACTTACGAATTTGTAATTAATACTTAGAAATTACTAAATATTTTCCGAAAGTTTAAAATTTTTAGTCGTCTACGAAAGAAAAAGTCATTAGTGGGCTGAGAGTGTACGAAGCAGCCAAATTCTTCGCAACGCTGCGAAGAATTTTCTTCGAAAGAATTTTACAGTGAAGAGAAACCGGGGCGGGGGAAGTGGCAAGGTGTACACCACGTATCACGAAACAGGGAAATTCGGTCCCGTTCGGGGAGGGCCTAGGGCACAATCGTAGCCCGTGCTTAAGTCTGGCAAGGGCCGCGCGCAGAGCGAAACACCACAGGCCCTTCGACACACGAAACACTATCCAAAACGGCATGGCCCGCGGCAGCCGCAATTCCACTAGATAAAAACGGGAGGTTTTATTCAGGTTCCGTTCCTGCAACGCGCAGCCAGGGCCCGCATAGTCGCATTGGTTCCTGCCTAACCGGCGGACCGACGCCCGCGCAGCGTTCGTAGCTGGCGCGCGACTTATCGAACACGCACTGGTAAAACAAATGCATAGTTCTATGCATCACCTGATGTATAGCTCCTATATACATTATAATGTAAAATACTTATACACTGTCATGCACACTAAACAATAGCTGCGATGTATAGTTTTTAGACACTTTGCAAGTGGATACATTTGGGTTAGCATCTTATTATCCCTATGCTTTGACACGCAAAGCCAAATGCATACTTCTATACATCACGAAATGTTTAACATCTATACATTCACGAAGTGCACACAGATGCTAGGCATGTTGTCAATCATAGTCCCTACTATTCACGATATCGTGCAAAGAAATGGAAACTAAACACCATGATGTATAAAAACGAAACATTATGTTTCACCAAGTGCGTCTGTTTCCAGTGCGACGCCTGCTCACGGCGGGCCGGCATGCAGTGACCGGCTGCATTGCACCGCCGCACGCGGCGCGAGCGCCCGCCCCGCCCCGGGCCCCCCCCGGGGGAGGGGGGGGGGAGGTCGGACCGCTCTGTAAGTCCCTCGCGCCCCTCGTTACGGCAGAGGCACAATCACGGCGAGTATGATTCGCACCTGACCGAGACTCTGTCACGACCCCATAGCGCGCGCGCGCGCATCATTAGCTGCACGGCTATCGGTGATTCAATCCGCGACGCCGGCCGGGCGACGAGTTCTCCGAAGGGTTTGGAGCAAAAGGGGCGGAGTGCACGGGAAATGAAACGCGTCAAAACCGGGTCACTCTGAGGTATATCGTACTCCAGCAAAGAAAGTGTGAGACCCAAAGAAATCGTTTAAAATGGTTTAAAAATTAAATCAAGAAGAAAGATGCAGCGAAAAACCCGAAAAATCGAGAACAAATAAAACACTAAAAAAACAATTTTGAGACAGAAATGTGAGGAAAAGTTCTAATTTCATCAAAAAAAAATGAAAGAAATTTTCCTTGAAAAAACTACAAGTTATCTAAATTTAATAAAGAAACTCAAAAGTCCAAAAAGTCATTGTGCGCATTTTGTAAAAGTGACCCCCCCCCCTTTCCCTCCCCACGGGAGGATTTTCCTGTATCTTTCTTTTTGATTTGATTTTTAGTAGATGATACATTTTAGTATACACTTCAGTATTCTAATATCATTTAAATGAATGTGTCATACTGCTTGTACTGTCGTGTTGAACGAGTCTTTCAACGACCTCGCGAGGACCCACGGACATTTTAAGGAGGTCTGTAAAGTTATAGCGATGCGAACAGACCGGCACATAATTGGCTGAGCGATAGCGAAGCCTATTACGCCACTGGAGTGCTAAAAAAGTTCAATGTCCGTCTGTCTGTCTGTCTGTCTGTCTGTCTGTCTGTGTGTCTGTCTGTGTGTCTGTTCGCACGATAACTTGAGAACGGGTTAAGATATCGACCTGAAATTTTTACTGTAGCTTCTTGGCCTAAAAAGCTCGGACGAGTTCAAATATGAACACTCTAGCTCAAAAATTGACCCTGCTAAAAATTGATGTATATTTTTTTAAAAAATAGATTTTTAAAATTACAAACATTCATGATGTCCTAAGGGGTATCTCGGCGAGTTGCAACCCTTTGGGCGAAAATTTCGTCCGTTTTGCTCTATATCTTACTGTTTAGCCGCTACAGCGGTAAATGTGGACGAAAAGTCTTCAAAGTGCATGTTGGGTGTTGTTTTCAGGGTAATCTGTCGTGATGCGATAATTGGGGCAAACATTTTGTCTGTTTGGCTCTGCGGAGAAGGGTTTTGGGGCTCGGGCCCTTCGCGTAGAAATTGGAAAATTGGTTACATAATGAAAAGAGGCGAGCAGGGGTCCAGGGGGCGGCAGCCCCCTGGCCTATTTTAAATACAGAAAAGCGGGGGTCCAGGGTGCGGCAGCCCCCTGGCTAAACCGAGTAAATCTTAAATCATGCAGGCCCGCCAGCGCCGCAGGCCTAGGTAGATGTACGCAGGCCCGTCGCAGCGTAACAGTGTTTCGCGATCTATCGCGAAGCCTGTTACGAGAGACGGTGTCTGGCGTACATCTACCTAGTTAGTGTAACTAACGCCACAAATGACAGTAGTTATTTCTGGTAACCGAAAACAATCTTAATTCCATGTGTGTTTAAGGTTATGTAATACTTTCAGAAGAGAATCAATAGACGTATGCGTGCTTGAGACAATGAAGGTAATAATGACAGCACTATCGATAACGAAACACATTATCACTCCACAAAACAAAACTGTTCTAAAGTGAAAAGTACATTTTTCTAAAGTACCTCTGCAAGTGGTGCTAAGCCTTCAATCGTCCGTTCCGTTTCTCTCCAGCCCGATGTCAAATGAACTGACAGGCTAAGCAGATCAAATTCAAATGCTTAGAGGTTCGTCGACATCAACTACTCTTTTAACAAAACAAGCGAATTAAACTAAATGCAAGACTCTTACCAACAACTAAGTGGCCGGTATCCGATGGTGGTAAACGAGGCGGAGGCGGAGGCGAGCGAGTTAACAGGGGCGATCAGATCAGACGCTCGTGTTGAGTAGACAAGGACGGCACCTGCAGGGCGTGCCGACATGTTGCCTACCAATGTGTGTGTAAGATGGGTTGCCGATTTGCAAGGCGCTGTTGTCGCTGACCGCGTGCGACTGCACTCATTTTGACGAGTGATTGCACTAATTTACTGCATGATTACATGGGATTACGCGAGATTACGAGGGATTACGCGGGATTACAAAAGATTACGAGGGATTACACGAGATTACTAGGGATTACGCGAGATTACGAGGGATTATGAGGGATTACGAGGGATTACGAGGGATTACGCGAGATTACGAGGGATTACTGGTGTAATCCCTGGCACTTGTACACAGGATTACGCGAGTGGTGGCCCCCTCGAATAAGTGTGTTACGATAAGAAAATCCTGATGGGATTTACACCAGTGGTGTGTCTGTCTGTGTGTCTGTTCGCACGATAATTTGAGAACGAGTCAAGATATCGACCTGACATTTTTACTGTAGCTTCTTGGCCTAAAAAGCTCGGACGAGTTCAAATATGAACACTCTAGCTCAAAAATTAACCCTGCTAAAAATTGATTTATATTTTTTTAAAAAATTGGATTTTTAATATTACAAAATTTTATGGTGTCCTAAGGGGTATCTCGGCGAGTTGCGTCCCTTTGGACGAAAATTTCGACCGTTTTGCTCTATCTCTTACTGTTTAGCCACTACAGCAGTAAATGTGGACGAAAAGTCGTCAAAATACATGTTGGGTGTCGTTTTCAGGGTAATCTGTCGAGATGCGATCCTTGGGGCAAAAATTTTGTCTGTTTGGCTCTGCGGAGAAGGGTTTTGGGGCTCGGGCCCTTCGCGTAAAAATTGGAAAATTGGTTACATAATGAAAAGAGGCGAGCGGGGGTCCAGGGGGCGGCAGCCCCCTGGCCTATTTTAAATAAAGAAAAGCGGGGTCCAGGGGGCGGCAGCCCCCTGGCTTAAATGAGTAAATCTCAAATCATGCAGGCTCGTAATAAAGAAAAGCGGGGGTCCAGGGGGCGGCAGCCCCCTGGCTTAAATGAGTAAATCTCAAATCATGCAGGCTCGTAATAAAGAAAAGCGGGGGTCCAGGGGGCGGCAGCCCCCTGGCTAAAACGAGTAAATCTTAAATCATGCAGGCTCGCCAGCGCCGCAGGCCTAGGTAGATGTACGCAGGCCCGTCGCAGCGAAACAGTGTTTCGCGATCTATCGCGAAGCCTGTTACGAGAGACGGTGTCTGGCGTACATCTACCTAGTTGAACCTGAGAGAAATTAAAAGCAAACTTTAAATTTAAAAAAAATCTTAAAACTTTATGCTACTTCGTGACTCTCAGGATTTCACCCCGTCGAGTCGTGTTTTTAAAAATGATTTCTTTTTGGGCCGTACCATGGTTTTTCGAAGTGAGCTCCACCGGGAGAAGCAGAGAGGGTCTCTTCTCCTCTCGGAGAAATAAGAAGCCAGCAAGGCAGCCAGGTTGGCGATGCGCCGCGCGCTCGCTCGGCGCGGGGCGGGGCGGGGCGGGGCGGGGCGGGGCGGGGCGGGGCGGGGCGGGGCGGGGCGGGGCGGGGCGGGGCGGGGCGGGGCGGGGCGGGGCTGGGTGGGGTGGGGTCGCGCGGTGGTGGGGACAGAGTAGCACGGGAGGGCCTGGCGGCCTGGGCCGGCGCGGCGCGCGCCACAGTCCAGTTGGGATCAGGCCTGGACTCCGCGGTGGTGCACCAGCGCGCGGCGCGCATCCCTATCGCGCTCCAGTGTGTGTGTGTGTGTGTGCGTGTGTGTGTGTGCGAGTGAGTGTTGCAGTGAGTGCATGCGTGCGAGTGTGACAAGTGCCAGTGCGCGTGTGTGTGTGTGTGTTAGTGCACGGGTGTGCGCGAGTGTGTGGCGTGGTGATCAGTGCTGAGGTCAGTGCCAGCGCAAGTGCCAGCGAACATGGTCCCGCACCGCACCGCCCTCTTCGTGAGCGTCGCCGTCCTGCTTGTCGGAGCGCAGCTCGCGTCGGTACGTGTCCGTCAGGAAGAGTATTTTAGTGTATATGAGCATATCGGGGTTTGTCGACGCATCAGCCTGGGAATGGATTTGGACTTGAGGTAGTTTAGCAAGGTAACATGTGCTCGCGGCAGAGGAGACCAACAAACAAACAAAAATATATATATATTTTTTTTTTTAAAAAAAGGAGTTGAGAGCAAAGTTTGAAAGGAGTTCTATCAATTGCACACACTAAACCCTTTATGCACTTTTTTGTGCATAAGCCTTGCAGGATTTTACACAACCATAGTTATGCAAAATTTTTCATGCATAACTATGCTTAACTGTGTTCCTTATGCACAAATTTGTGCAGAAGTATGCACAATGTGTAACATAGTTATGTATAAAATTCTGTGCATAACTATGGTTGTATAAAATTGTGCATAAGGGTTTAGTGTGCAGGCTTAACACGTTCAGTGCGAAAAGTAATCATCCTCCATGATTTAACACAAGACCGGGACCATATAGAAGTCACGCCTCACTCAATCTGCTGGAATTCGTGTAATGGATATCTTTCGCTTGCAATATACATACTTCTCAATCTGCAAAGTGCCAGGACGCCTTGGCCTCTCCAGTGAGAGGCATTACATTGATGAAAGGGTTACACCCGGTCAGGTATCTAAGCTGCTTACGCAGAGTGCCTCTCCTTATTAATTTCACTTTGAGAGGATAAAAGGAGAAGAGATGAGGGGAGAGAGGGACAGAGGGGTTGGGATCGACGGGGATGGGGTAGATTTTGTGGCTCTAAGTGTGAGGCTCGAGTTAGGCGTTTTGTGCGGGGCTTGCTCCTCCGGCAGATACACACAATCATCCACATGTCAGGTCACACAACAAGCCTCCAAGGTTTTTGGCCGTTCGCCAGGGAGCAGAAGCACCGCGCTGGAAGTGGAGACGAGCGATATACATTCTTTCCCGCAGTTTTTTTCTTTTAAATTCTTTCTGTCTTACAAAAAAGAAGCAAATGATCAACTCGGACTGGTTGATAAGGTGCTGCAGCCTGCTTTGCATACGGCAGACGGACAGACGAGTCGTAACCGCGCTGGAGATTAATGCCCGTTTCTCAAAAAGACGGAATCGCAATTCTGCGGAGGACGTAACGACAACCGGCTCGCAGGAGAGGCGAGGAGTTGATCCACTCGCCCGTGTCCTGCGGGCAGAGCACCCAATGTGGGAGACGTGCAGTCACGTCTGGAGCAAAAGCGAGAAGAAGCTCGATTAAATCGAACTAAAATTCTACTCTCTCAAAGCTTTCTTTGAAACCAGCTGTCATTGTGGAATTTATAGGCACAGCAGAAAATGGCGGTCATTTCCGCTTATTTTAATCCGGGATGAATCGAGGATGACTCGAGAATGAAAATATCCCGGGCAGCGCAGAGCACCGCATGACGGGCTCGGCTCTCTCGGCTTCTCGCTCGTTTATATCACCGTCCGGCCTGCCGTCCGGCCTTTCTCTCTCTCTCCCTCTCTCTCTCTCTCTCTCTCTCTCTCTCTCTCTCTCTCTCTCTCTCTCTCTCGGTGAAACAATGGCGAGCAGTGACCCGCCACTAGGTGCAGGGCAGTGCAGGTGCCGGGGAGAGAGACTCGACCCTTACCGTCAGGTGATGGAGAGCAAGTGGGCTGTCGACAAGCTTGCTGGAGGAACATCAGCGACGTGGTAAATGTCTTTAGAAACTAACGAGTAAAGCAAGCTCCAGCCACACCAAAACCTCGTTTGCTATTTTTTGTGCATTTAGATGTGCAATGTGCAGGGTTGTGTTGCCTGTTTCACTCACATAGCTAAGGCAACATTAACAAAAATGAATCGACCTGCACAAATTTGTGCACAATAAACGTGGTAATAAATAGAATTTGCTGATAACTGAGGTTGCACGCCCAACAGCCGTATCACGCGTAAGAATTCAGTGTGCGAAGAAGATGCGTTTGATAGCGGGAGTCTGAGTCTGCGAACTTTTCCAATCGGGAGCAGCTTTTAAAACTCAATCCGTTCACCCAGCAGTCGCGGCGGGGCGTAAACTGCGTGCCGGGTGGTAAAAATCCGCATCGCAAACACTACGCCCCGCGCATTGTGGTGGCTGCCAGATTTAAAATGCCGTAAAGTCAGTGACGGAGAGCGCGCCGCATGGGCGGCTGCCGGCTGCACCCCGGAACAAACAGAGAAGTGTGCAAATGCGAGAGAGTGTCGCGCGGTGGCGGGGAGTGGCGTGGCGTGGCGCGGCTGGGAGCAACGCACATCGGTAACGGGAGCCCATGCGAGGAGAACATGCGAGCCCACGGACACATCGCTCGTGACCCCGCAAAACGGACAAAACATCTCCTTCCTGCAGGCCTGCAGGCCAGCGGGGAAACAACCCGGAAATTTTTGTACCCCTTGTAATTCAGAAAAATTTGCAATAAAAAATTCAGAGAAGTTCAGGGAAAATTCAGGAAAATTCACAGAAGTTCAAAAAAGAATAAGTAAAATGCAAGCAAAAATTCACAAAGATTCAATTAAAAATTCACGAAATTTTACAAAATAATTCACGAAAATAATTCACAAACCTTGCACACCCAAATCCAGAGCTGTTTCCCCCTCGCCTGCAGGCCTGCTCGCCGGCGTGTCACGCTCCACCCTGGTGCGCCACTAGTTAGTCGGCGAATAGTACAAACTTGCAAGAAACGCCAGCCGTATCCTGGACATCCCGCCGCGCATCAGTTAAGTGGCGCGCCCGGCGCATGGCCAGGGGACCCCCAGCGGAGACGTAAACAAGTCATCACTTTAATGATTTGAATTTGGCACTATTGCGCGACGGTTAAGCGTGGTGGCGCCTGGCCCCGCTCCACCCCGCCCTCCAGACAGTAAACTAAAGCCTGTCCGGAATGGGCGGCCGTGGCGACGCCCATAAAACCAACGGGCGAACCGGACCACGGGCGGGGCGGGGCGTGGCGGGGCGGGGCGTTGCGGGGCGTGGCGGGGCAGGGTGTGGCGGAGCGGGAGCCTTCCCCCGGAGTTGACCACTGTGGGAGCGCACGGAGTGGACGGGAATGGATTGGGCAAAACTGTTTTTTGTTTTTCTTTTTAACTTTTTTTTTTGTACTGATTAGGACACCGTGGTGGTCCAGCACGTCAGACAAAATTATTAAAAACCCGAAGGAGGAAAACCAAAAAAAAGTTGGGTCCGCGTTGCGCGTTAAACGGACATCACGCGTGCGGCATCTCGCTGCTGAAGCGGGTAGCGGGACGTCCCTATCGTAGCTGGAGATGGAGACGGGGGTCGCTAAGCACCTCCACAACCGTAATCACGGCGACAAGAAGCGCGCAGGGTGGAGAGGTGAGTGGCAGATGCGAGGGGGAAACAGCTCTGAATTTTTGGTACACCTCGTAATACAAACAAATAATAAAAAAAAAAAACGAAACAAAAATCAGAAGATTCGAAAAATTCAGAACGAAAAAATCAGAAAAATTCGAAAATTTTAGAAAAATTCACAAAAATTCAGAAAGTTTCAGAAGAAAACAAAATCAAGCAAAATTCACAAAGTTTGTACACCAAAATTCAGAGTTGTTTCACCCTCGGGCAGACGACGGCATGAGGAGGAGCTAAGTTGCCTCCGCGGTGTGAATTCCAGTGACGCGGTGCGTGATGTTACGGGCCACTTGGCCGAGTGTGAGAAATTCCTCGGCGCGTGTGCGCAGCGGGGCCGGGCGGGGCTGGCAGGCAGCCGAGCGCGCGCGGCGCCCGCCCCTGGCCTGGGGCCCGGCCCGGCCCGGGCCCGGCGGGTCCGCTCCGCTCCGACCACTGATTAGAACGTCAGGGGCCAAAACGCTGACCGGGTCGGGTCGGGTCAGGCCACGTGCGGCATGGCATGGTCCGCTCAGTGTAGTCCGGCTGCGCCACGCCGCGCCACGCCCGCCTCGCCGGCCCAAAAGCTCGCGCGCCAAGACTCGCCACATTAATGTCCACTTTCACGCACTGCGGTGGGGTTGGCGTGGCGTGGCGTGGCGCGGCTGGCCGCTGGCCGGCGGTGGCGGGGCGGGGCGGGGCGGGGCGGGGCGGGCGGCTGTGTGGTGGTGTGCAGGGAACGGCCACCCGCGGGGCGCGGGGCGCCGCCACAGCCGGGTCGCGGGCGGCGCCAAGAACGGCGGCTCGCACCGCCACACCATCCACATTCTATTACTTACAGAACTGAGTTTATTTGTCGGCCTCCTCCACACGGTTTAGTCCGTCCTCTTGCCGCCCTGCTTCTCCCGCTGCTGCGCCGCGAGATTCAGAAAGAAGAAGGCGCGCGGGGGATCAGCAGGGCCGGCGAGGCTGGGCAGCGCTGCAGCGGGAGGTTTATGTTGGCTACTCCGACCAGCTTGTACGATGCTACTCGTTATTCGCCGTGCACACACACAGGCACTGTCGCGCCGTCGTAAAGGAGGGGGGGGGGAGAGAAGGGGAGAGAGAGAGAGAGAGAGAGAGAGAGAGAGAGAGAGAGAGAGAGAGAGAGCGCAAGAGAGAAAGGCAGAGAAAGAGACGAAGCGGGAGGAAGAGAGAGAGAGAGAGAGAGAGAGAGAGAGAGAGAGAGAGAGAGAGAGAGAGAGAGAGAGAGAGAGAGAGAGAGAGAGTTGCGGAGAGGAACATCGCTGTGGTCATACCGTTGTCTCGCTCGGCCCCCGTGCGCGAAGAAAGCGCGAGTGTTGGGTGCCGTCCGAGCGGGGCGTCGACGACGTACAGTACCCACTTCCCACACTGTCAAAAAAACAAAAAACAAAAACAAAAAATTGAGAGAGAGAGAGAGAGAGAGAGAGAGAGAGAGAGAGAGAGAGAGAGAGAGAGAGAGAGAGAGAGAGAGAGAGAGAGAGAGAGAGAGAGAGAGAGAGAGAGAGAGAGAGATGCGCGCTCTAGGAATCCTTGTTCCCAAACCGTTTCCTGGTCGTGTCTAAGGAGAGGACACTAGCTTCCATCCGCGGTCCATTCCGGTCTGGCCTGCAGGCTGATTCCTTTTTAAATTATTTTTTAATGTTTGTTTTGATTTTTGTTTTCTTTGGACTTTTCAAGTGAAATTTCGCTTTTGATTTATTGATCTTTCCCCCCTCTTTCTTACGTTTTTCAAATTATTCCAATTTTTTTTTGTTTATTTGCTCTCGATTAAATAAAAAAATAATGTTCTTTTTTTGAGCCGTACAAATATTTTTCGATGTGAGGCCCCTCCCCACTCCCCATCGGATTCCACACATCAGGCAAGGGGAGGTGGACGCGGTCCTCTCTCTCTCTCCTACCCGATGGCAGGGCCTCGTGAGAGAGACAAGGACGGCGAGGTACGAAAGCCCCGTGCGGAATCAGTCTACTGGCCGCGCCGGCGAGGTGTGCGATTGGCTCAGTAGGGGGCGTAATGGCTTCCCGTCATAAACACCACAGGGCGGGAATATGAGTGGCCATTACCCGGTATTGCTTGTCTCCGTGGAGCACGGTGCACTGGGCAGCGCGGCGCGCGCGGCCAGAGGGAAACGAGCCCCGCCAGGGCACAGCGCGCCAGAGCGGGAGGGGGGGGGGGGGGGGGGGGGGGGGTAGCAGACAGGAGCATCCGTTTCCTTTCCGAAGGAATGCGCGGGAGAAACAAGCAAAAGCCCCGAGAAAGGGAGGGAGGTAACTGGGAGGAACAAGGACAGGCGTTGGAGTGCCCGTAACATTATCAACGGCGAAAAAACGGGGAAAAAAAAATCGAGCGAGCGCATTAAACATTAATCCATTTTGGTTTCTGGCTATCTCTACCATTAACAATTATGGGAGCGAATACATGCTGTTCCCATGCCAAAAGAGGTTGCTTTCCTACACTGTTGAAAATCACAGTGGAAATTTTCACCGTTTAGCCCTGGCAATTTTTCAGCCGGTCTAAACTTTGAAAGGAGACGGAACCTGCTTTTGTTTTTTAACAGGTGAGGGAGCAGCCGTAGTTTTCAACTTTGGTTTTTCTCGTAATGTGGAGGTGCGGACCACTCCGTACTGAAGTACAACGCGGCCGTTCGTTCCACAGTCATGTTACTTCAACAAGCTGCGGAATTTCGAAGAGTGTCCCACGGAGGTCTCAACCTCGCTTACACTTAGCACAGTAAACCAGGTGGGGAAGATTCCATACATATGAAGCAATTTCGCGCGACCTCTGGGCGTTCTCTCAGCCCAATAGGTCACACTGATCACGGACGCTCCCCCGCCCCGAGCTTCCAGGCAGCGCGTCACCAGGAAACACGCCAACCCCGCTTGCTCGCGGTGCAGCCGACCCTTGTCTTGTCCACTGTGGAAAAAAAATATTGTAAAATTACGACTATTTATTGTTTTAATTTTTGATTACGACTCAGAGTTGTAAATTTACGAACGCAGTCGTAGTTTCACGACAGCCAATTCTGACTCGCCAAAGAAAACTAACAGATGGTGTCCAAAAATTATCGTAACAATACAACTGGAAATTGTGACTTTACGTCATTTATAAAATTTTCCCGTAACCCTTACGAATATTCTTCACAGTGTCTGAGTGCACTCTAAATGAGAAAGTTCAATTTTGTACCTAGCGAAGTTGTGCCCTTATGCACATCGAATTCAGGTACAACTTTTTCATATTAAAGAACATGGTTTGTTTGATCTGAGGGTTAACGGTAAATCCTTTCATCCGGGTAACTCCTAGTCTAGGTACATATTTATGTTTTTGTCTCTGGGCTACGGACAAATTTGTATTTGAGGAAGATGTTTACAAGGGCACAACCAGCCTCGGTACAAAATTGTTCTCTCTCATTTCCAGTGTGAGCGGGGCCTGTCTGCCCTGACCCTCAGCTGTGCCCGCAAAAGTGAGGCATAAGTAGCGTCAAACGCTTTCGCAAAATGTATGCCGCCGGCGCGCAGCCGTTCGACCGGCCGGCGCCGAGCTGCCGACCAGCGCAGCGGGGCGTGGCGTCGCGTGGCGGGGCGGGGTGGGGCGGGGCGGGGCGAAGCTGGGCGGGCGCGGGCGCAGAGCCGCTCCATCTCTCTCTCTCTCTCTCTCTCTCTCTCTCTCTCTCTCTCTCTCTCTCTCTGTCCGCCCCACCTTTCCTTTCCCCTTCTTTCCGATGACACACGTGACCGCGGCGTCAAGCACACACTCGTGGAGGCACTCGACTCGTTCAATCAACAAGAACAGTAAAAGGAAGAGAGCAAAATAAAAATAAAAAATAATGATAAAGCGATGCGTTCCACACATCATGTCTGGCTGATTGAGGCATTAACGCGGCTACGTGATGGGAAAGAGACCGGAGCGCACGCGCGATCACTCGCTGACTTGCACGCTGCCCGTGGGTGAAAAGTCAATCTCCACTTCACTTCAGAGTATGTGTGCGTAAATATTTACGACTTGGAAAGTGTTCCCAAAGCAGACTTTCAATTTTCCCGAAGTGAAAATTATAAGTAGAAATTTGAAATCTCAAGAGTGGGAGAGAGTGCAAAAAAGCAGTGAGAGACCCGCGGCCCGGGCCAAACTGTCTCCATTCATCGGGAAGCGGTCGGTAAGTTTGGCCCGGGCGGCTGATGGGTACATGTGTCAGACGGGTGGGGGTGTGGGGGGGGGGGGGGGTTGAGGCTTTTGCACGCTTAACAAAGGAAGAAGGCCATGAAACCGCACTTCAATTCTGCGCATGCGCGCGAGCGACGCCCCTCTTGTGAATGGACCGGCCGCCCATCGCGACGCCTGCGCGGGCGCACTCACACACACACACTTGCAAAAGGTTTGTTAACGTCTTGATACCATCATTGATCCCCAGTGACTCGGCACCACACGCCAACACCTCACCTTTCTCTCTCTCTCACTGCTTCTCTCTCCCTCTCTTTGACGTCAAAGCAGAGCCGTTTGAGTCACGTCACCTGGGCGTCAGGTGGCATCAAACACAAGCTCTCGATACACAAAGGAGTTTGTGCCTCCTCCGCACACTCACTGTCAAGTGACAGTTTTCATTCAATTAAGTTCATTGGCAAGGCTAGAGATTGTATTTTTTCTTTTCTAAATTATGTGCACTGACTGCTTGTTTAAAACAAATCAAATATCATATTGTATGAGCAAGTATGAGACAACAGATCCTTGTCTCAAACACTTCCTTCTTCCTATCCCAAAACTGGCCGAGTGACTGCCTCGCTCTGACAGTCAGTCCAAGGCAGAGAGCGTTTTATCCCTCTCCTTTCGAGCCTTATCTTAGAAAGCAATCGTCTACTGCTGGTTACCGCGTCTTGCGTCGTTTTCTGGCCTAAAGCGCACCGGCTAAAGGATTGTGACGGCCGCTTCGTTTTCTTAACCAGACCGGAAAGTGAGTGTAAAACAAGTCTCCTCAAACAGTGGGGGAAATTTTCATTGTTTTGGAGACCCTTTTAAAATCCGGGCCACATGAGATGCTTTTCTCAAAGTTAGGGAGTTTTCCAAAAATCAAAAAATCTCCCAAAAAAGTCAAAAAAATAAAAATTATTATCAGGCATTGCCTTTACCATCGTCCCCCAACCCGGCTGCATTCTGCCTCGCGCCTCGCGTCCTTCCTCAAACCATTTTCAATTACATATTCCATCGACAATCACTGCAAACCCTCAAATCCAATCTCTCACCCAAAATGGGAGAGTATACTTTTTCCGACTTTTTCATGCTCAATTGGAGAGAGAATTTTCAACATCACTCTCTTCGAGCGATATATTTATTAGCCCCACTTTGTTTGAGTGAGGATTTTTGAGCCTCACTGCATTTGAACACAAATTCCGGTAAGCTTACAAAATCCTGTCTCAAATAGAGCGAGGAAAAAAAAATTCTCCAGAGAGTAATAAAATTGCGCCCTCAAATTCTACGTAAATTCACCCTTACGCAGGGCGAGCACGGCTGAAAGACACACAACGCCACGAGGCATTTAAAGCAAGTTCTATTTCTTTTCTCTTTTTTTTTTTATAGCAGCCGCGAGGGGCTTTCATCTACTATGCCCGCCGTATCAGAGCCCCCGCGAGGCAAGCAGGCAACTTCCCGAGCGATGACGGAGGTCGATAGCACCTGTATCAGGTTGTGACTGAGGCCATAACGTAGCAACAATGGGGCATATTCTAGAACGCACAACCTCCGCACCCAGCCGCCCGGCGAGGTGCTGCCCAAGTGCGAGGCTTTTTACCGTACCCCCTCCTGTGTGTATCGCCACCCGCCAAACCCGCTGTCTCAGCGTCTAAATTGGACAAGGCGTTTGACCGTGTAGCATGAAGGGACGGCACGCCGGCTTTACTACAGATCTGTTTGTCTCAGTTGACTGGCCGCCCGGAATGGTGTTAGCAGCGGCCGGGCCGGTGGGGCGCAGCGTGAATCGGGCACAGCTGGAGGAGGAGGCTGGCGGACCTCATCTTCAGCACATCCGCTGTCTCCCCGCTTCAGCTATACTTAAAAACAAAATCACGTAATACGCACGCGCGTGCGACTTGTAATCGAGGGGAAAACGACTCTGAAAACACCTCGTAATACAGAAAAATTCAGGAAACTACAGATAAATTCATGAAAATTTACAAACATTTCTCGTACATAAAAAATTTAGATGAAATTCAAGCAAGACTTCGTCTTGGATCCCAGTAGCATTCTCTATACGATCTAAGACCTGATCTTGAAATTCAAGAAACTTTCTTTTTTTACCGTGTGGAGCATGAGCCACCTGCGTCACTGTATTCTTTTCTTCCTTAAAAATATATAGAAATATAAAATATATTAAATATATATTTTGTATAAATTTTGTATAAATGCATTAACTTTGACGATAAAGCGGATTTCAAAACTGGGACTTTCAAACCAAATATGAAAATTAAAATAGTGCATGCAGCAAAACTGATATGGCATAAGCGCTAGCTGGCTCGTCTGCTGGCCGGCCGGCCGGGCCTAGGACACCGTGTACACGGGACTATCTAACCGCATCCCGTGCCGGCAGGGCGGGGCGCGGCGGGGCGCGGCGGGCGGGGCGGGGTGGGGCGGGGTGTGGCGGGGCGCGGCGGGGCCGCATGACGACGCTACGTGACCACGTGACCACATGGTACGAAAGATCAGAATCAAAGTGGCCGTGTGCTGCCAGGCCTGCCTTGCCGGTCCCTTGCCGGTCCCCTGCCGGTCCCTTGCCTGCCTAGGCGCGGTAGATGTGTGTGATAGGCGGGAACTTTGCCGGGCTATGCGGTCCTAGGCGTCGTAGCGTTGTGTTGTCCACCATATAGAAAGAGGAGCAGGCGGAGGAGGAGTGAGGCGCGCGCGGCCGCGAACGGGACCAAAGAGGAAACGAGATCACGAAATTTTCAAATTTCTATACCGTCTTCTCATCACCGCTACTTGGTTATCCGCATGCGAGTCCCGCAAGACTGATCTCTATTACTGATTTTACGCGCGTATAGAGAGAAGGCCACAACTCACTGTCTGCGGCCGTTTCGCTGTTCACTTGTTGCGCGCCGTGGTGTTAGGCAGCCCACCCACACGACAGCGTGGTGGTTCAGCGGCGTACCTCCGAGAGGGGGTTTTCATCCCGCATGCAGCACAATAACTGATTATATTTTCTACGAGATGACATTCAAAACGGTCCGCGGCAGAGCGCTGTGAATTCTATTCGAGTTAGAAACAAATCTTGAGTTTCCGTGTACACATTTTGTTAATTTGTATATATTCTTTTGTGAATTTTCACTTCAATTTTACCTTTTTTTTTTTTGCAAAGTTTCCTGAATTTTCAAAAAAAATCTGAACTTTCCTTATTTTTCTTCATTTTTCCTTAATTTCTCTGAGTTGTTCTGATTTTTCAGTTTCTCCCTCGATTCTATTAAAATTAGCCATTCCACGAGGCTGGCGGTCCTGCAGGGCCCTGGCGCGTGTTGCAGAGTTCTGCAATGGGTGGTCGGGCTCCGCCCGGCAGCCACCGAGCCGTCGTAGCCAAAGCGCCCGGACCGGACCGTCTCTTCGTCAACGGGCCGGGTGAGCGCCCGGACCGAGTGCGGAGACGGGTAGAAGCTCCGCCCGCTGCGTTCGGCACTTTTTGGCGTGGCGTGGAGTAGCTGAGCATAGGCATCGGCAAGCGCCGACCCGCCCGGACCCCCGCACAGGTGACTTCGGCACTGTTCGGCTGTCCGGCCGGTGACTGCTGCCGCCACTCCATGCCACAGCACCGCAGAACCGCCCATGCACTGTCGCTCTCTCTCGCACACCTCAGGCGGCGGGCGGAGCCGGACCGCCCATTGCAGAACTCTGGCGTGTTGACCGCGCGGGGCGAGCCGTCCCCGTCCTCACCGATAGCCCCCAGCCGGTACGGCGTGCGTACGGCCGCATACCAGGCCGCGGCAACATGGTTCACGATATCCGAAGCACGGCCGGAGCGCAAGGTTATTTTATCTTTTTCCCGCTCCAGTTCTGTCATTTCACCCACCGTTCTACTCTGGGCGGCGACCGGGCGGCAGGGCTGCGGAAGCGCTCTGAAAGCAATGCGTTAACAAAGGAAAGCCGACACAGCTCTATCGACCTGGAGAAGATTTTGAACGATAAATATTTTTCATTGAACTGTTAAATATGTCTTCAACGAAACATACTTCCAATGGGGTGAAGACTGCTTACAATACATTAAACGGACAAATATTATGACAATCAACCATTCCGCCGGGCTCGGAAAAAAATTGCGTTATTTCACCTGAATTGAAGCTCAGAGGAAAGCAATACCCGGCGAGACTGCTAATTTGTTTAGTACTGGAGCATCTTTTTAAAATATAGCACCTATATTGTTTAGCTACACAGGAATCTCATTGTTGAGCAGCTAAATGACAGTTAGCTGTTTGGCTTCTGTTTTCGGTATGAGTGCAAAATAGGCCATGCGTCGATTTAGCAAAGGACTGATTTCATTTTATTTTCTATTTTCCCCCCGAGTTTTCCCGCGCGGTTTGTGTCACAGTTATTGGTTCGGGACGCGGGTCTGGTCAGGCCGTGTCGGACGCAGCGTGACTGCCGTCCGGGAGATGCCAATCTCACACACTTGGCCTATTTATGGTGCGCTTTCGGTAGCATCCGCATATAACTCATATCGCTCCCCCTCCTCTCGACCCCTCTTCACATCCACCTTTCCAATCCCTCCACGCCACCTCCCATGCCCCCCCCCCTCCTCATTCCGTCCTGAGACTCGTGCAAATATACCGACCCGCATACGAGGTAATTGCTAATTCCGATGAGTGGCGGGAGCGAAAGAGCCGAGCCTTGATGTCAACTTTTCATCACTCGGAATAAGCTGCAACCTCTCTTTCTGCCCCGCTATCTTTCTCTCTCTTAGAATTTGAGTGATCGCCAAAGTGAACAATGAGCATGAGCAAGGTAGGATCTAGAAAGTCGAGGCTCAGTATGAAAAACTAGGAGGGCGACCATGTTAATTGAGCTCAAAATCTTGGAACTTAATGGTTCAGGTATATGAGATGGCGGTATTTGCCAATGCTATTTTTGTTCATATATATTTACCCGGGAAAACCTCTTATACTTCGATAAGATTTCTCCATGCGCTGGATGGGGAAGAGTAGAGTGCTTTTTCACCTGAAGAAAGATGCAATCCATCTGGATTAAATAAGGCTTGGCATGGCGTGGCGACCTTTGGAATAAGACGAGAATAAATGAGCACGACACCTGTTGTCAGGGAAGAGAGGAACAGTGGTGGAGGGAGGGAGGGAGGGAGAGAGAGAGAGAGAGAGAGAGAGAGAGAGAGAGAGAGAGAGAGAGAGAGAGAGAGAGAGAGCGTAATGAAGTGGGATGGAGATGAGGAAAGAGACCCCAGGGGAGAGGCAGGCGGGAATCAATCATGCCACAAAACTGACTATCTCGCGCCGCCACTTCCTGAGACACTTGGAGGGAAAACGCCAGGGGCACTACGGAGGCCCCACTGGCCTGCAAAACAAAAAATGAAGAAACAAAAATGAGATTAATGGGAAGTTACTTGTTATTTTGAAGCTCCCCTTAGCTTCCACGAGCGGCAGCACCTACCTCCGTCGCCAATTGAAATGCAAAGGTCGCGCTTTGACTGCTAATAAAAGGCGACAGAGAGGGAGAAGAAAGGAGGTCAACAGGTGCGGGGGCGTGCAGAAGGTGTCGAGCTCGCTCGGAGCGAGCAAGAGAGCGAGCAAGAAAGTGTGAGACACACAGAACCCTGCTGCTCTGTACAAGTTGATTTTCACCGCCTGGTGAACAGAAGAGTAGCTTAAGGAGAAAATTCATCGCACACTGTTGCACGACTGTTTCCCGTAATTTGTGCGCACTGCACTATAACAAACCGTAAGCTTTAACTAATGAAAGCAAGTGGGAGACCATTTGATTGAATATGTGTGAGAGTGGGGGGAAAAGGGGGGAGGAGGCGCGAGCAAAGCGAGAGTGAGGGAAGTGGATGGATGTTTGAGTTTGGCTTAGACCATACTGTCAATATGGCGGGTGCACATATGTGTGTGTTTGAGCTCTAAGACAGGTTGCTGAGCGCGAAGCTATTCCGCCCGACAGGCGGACACACACACACACACACACACACACACACACACACACACACACACACACACACACACACACACACCCGCTGCCGCAAGCGGACAGGCCCCACCCCAACCCACTCATCCCGTGCCCTGCCCCGCCCCCCGCCCGCGGCCCGGACCACTGACACTTTCACTTCAAGTCCATACAGACTGTCCTGCGCAATCCAAAACCAAGCCCATTCGGGCGCCACGGCCCCAGCCCTTGCAGCGCTGACCGCCTGACTAAGAGAGATGGAGGGCGTGGGGAGGGGGGGAGGGGGGTGACAGACTAGCGGAGATAGATAGGAATGAGAGAGAGAAAGACATAGGCCATGTTATTTTTAGACGAGCAGCAGCTTAAAGAGAAGATTGGGATGACGGAGGAAGGCAGCAAGTGAGTTATGAGCATCGTTGCCTGGATAGAAGTGCAAAAGAGAGTAGAGAGAGAGAGAGAGAGAGAGAGAGAGAAAGTAGAGGAAGAGAGCATTGCGGGTGGGGGGAACTGACCAGTAGTTGTTAAGGGGCCCGCCTTGCTTATTACCGCAGCAGACTGCCGTGGGAAGGCTGGTCTACTCCGGCGCCTAGGTCACGTGGTCCCGGTGGACTTCCCTCTGAGTGTGTTTGAGCGGCGCGCCGCGCCCTGCGCTTGCCGCCGGTCACGTGGTCACGGGGACTTCCCCCTGAGCGGCGGGTCGCCCGCGGCGATACCCGTGGCGTTACGGTACGCGCCGGGCGCGTCAACCTGCAGTGCGCTTCCGGTGCACGCCCTCCTCGCTGTGTCTCTCTCGCACTCATGAGGTATGTCGTATAGGTGCGAGAGAGACAGAGTGAGGACGGTGTGCACCGGAATCGCTATGCTGCTCGCTCACAAGCCCGCGCGACAAGGATTAGGAGGCGGACGCTCAAAGTAGAAGAAACTAGTACGGCTATAAAAAATTAAAAAAAAAAGTGACGCAAAACAGTTTTGCTGCAAGCAGAAAACTGACTAGGGCGTAAAAAGACATCCGCGCAAGAGGGAAACCAACGCAGCCGTTGTAGAGAGAGAAAGGGGATAAAAAAAAACATTCCTATACATCAAAATGTATCGAAGCGGTCTCAGAATCCTTAAAATGAACCAACGAAAAGGTTTACGACAAATATATTCACATACGTTATTCTAGTGGGTGTAAATTGTGGTTCGATACTTGAGACTGCCAAAGTTTAGTTAAACAGTTAAACTAACGTCAGTCAAAGTAGGTTGTACAACGTTACAAATTCTAATTATGTAAAAAGTTTTCCCCATTTAGCAGACGTAATTTTTTTTTGAAAATTGTCCGTTTCGAGTAATTGCACTTAAAAAGACGGTTCCGGAGTGGTGCGGATCGATGAGGATGGATATAGTGGAAAAGTGGACCAATTTCGGTCGGATTTTACAGTGTACTAGCGAGTTAAGCCTGTTTTCAAGGACAACGGTTCGCAGCATTGACCTGGAGTCGAAAAGGCGGTTCCGGAGAGGTGCGGGTCGATATGGTCGAATAACGTTGAAAACTGGACCAATATTGGTCGGTTTTTATAGTGTACTTGTGGTTTAGGCCCTTTTCCGAGGGAAATGGTCTGCGTCATTGAACTGCACTTGAAAATCCGGTTCCGGGCGGATCGATGGGGTTAGAGAAACTTGAAAATCGCACCAATTTCCCCCTTTTTACAGTGTACCGGCCAGTTGGGCCCCTGGAACAAAAATGGTGTGCGCCATTATTCTGGCCGCGTCCAGACGATTCCTGAGAGGTGCGGGAAGATGGGGGCGTCTCCAAAACTAAAATTACGCCAATATCGTGATTTAGGCCCTTTCCGGAGGGGCGTAACTCAGCTCCCAGAGATATTTTGGGAAATCGCTGAAAACGTTGGGCGGCATCAATGAGCCACCGTCGAGACGGTTCTGGCGATGTGCGGGTCAGCTGGGTTAGACAAAATTAGAATTGGACCGTTTTCGCCTATTTATTACACTGTACCGGCCAGTTACGCCCTTAATCGCAAAAACGGTGGGTGGCTGAGCCGACCCAAAACGGTAGAAGATACAGCAAAACGGGCAAAATTTTGACCTAGAGAAACCTAACTCGTCGACATACCCGTTACGAGCTCATGAAATTTTCCCGATAAATTTTTTTCCCATTACTGTAGAACTTTAATTATTATTTTTTCAGTGCCTTAATGAGGGTTGGCAGGATTTGAACCAGGCCTTTCGGTGTCCAGGAGTGACCCTTAAAATACCCCCAAAAATTTCGACTCTCTACAGCAACTCCTTGGAGTGGAACAAACATACAGACAAACAAACAAACAAACAAACAGACACCAAAGCCCGCTCTCAAGCTTTTCCAAACCAGAAGGGAGCGCTAAAAAAATAGGCCAGATGATAACAAAATTCTAAGATACAAACGACTTGAATAGATTTTTCACGGAAAATCTAAAATTTGTCTGGTATATGTATACTTGCTAAATATGTAGACTAAAATGTCTAAAGCTGATTAATAGGCCTCAAATGCTAGACTGAAATAGGCAAGAGTATATAATATTTTGCTAAAAAAGGTTCTCTATATTACTCCTAGGATTTATAAAACATCTCAGTACAGCAGCATCAATAGTTTCAGTGAGAATATATGATATATATTAAATCCACGGTTTGCCGTCACCATGTGTATAATAAATAATACCTAACAAATGATATCAATTTAAGTAATTCTGCAGCATGCATCCAAATTTGTGTATTTAAAACAAAGGTACTTTATTATTTAGAATACAGAGAAGAAATATTAAATCCACGGTTTGCCGTCACCAAGTGTATAATAAATAATACCTATCAAATGATATCAATTTAAATAATTCTGCAGCTTGCACCCAAATTTGTGTATTTAAAACAAAGGTACTTCATTATTTAGAATACAGAGAAGAAATAAATTTGCATCAAATCAGTAATCGGACCAATATTATACAAAACACACTAGCTGACATTCGACCGAACACTGTATTCTACGCTTCACATGATCTGAATGAAATTTCAATTTGAATCTTTCAGTCCTTTAATATTGCTAAAAATGGTTCTCTATATTACCCTCAGGATTTATAAAACATCTGAGTACAGCAGCATCAATAGTTTCGGTGAGAATATATGATATATATTAAATCCACGGTTTGCCGTCACCAAGTGTATAATAAGTAATACCTATCAAATGATATCAATTTGCAGCTTGCACCCAAACTTCTGTGTTTAAAACGAAGGTACTTTTTTATTTAGAATACGGAGAAGAAATTAAAATAGTTCTCTATATTACCCTTAGGATTTATAAAACATCTGAGTACAGCAGCATCAATAGTTTCGGTAAGAGTATATGATATATATTAAATCCACGGTTTGCCGTCACCAAGTGTATAATAAATGATACCTATCAAATGATATCAGTTTCACTAATTCTGCTGCCTGCACCCAAACTTGTGTATTCTAAACAAGGTTCTTTATTATTTAAGAGATAGGGAGATGAAATAAAATTACTACAAATGAGTGATAGTGATGGGCCCAGTATTGTACAAAAACTAGCTGACATCGGACAGACCACATTAGTTTATGCTTCACATAATCTCAATACAACTTCAAAACCTACATATCAGACCTGATATTTTGTAATTTAAAATGATCCGAATGTATGTGCAGCCCTAATACACACCATTTTTTAAACAGAGTTATGCTAGAATTGAATATAAAACTAGATTTAAACTAGTTTACATTATGGGTTATGGTGCTTTGTTATGGTTCCCACTACGCTCCGCCATTCGGGGCAAGGTCCTCATTGTACAAAAACTAGCTGACATCGGACAGACCACATTAGTTTATGCGTCACATAATCTCGATACAACTTCAAAACCTACATATCAGACCTGATATTTTGTGGTTCCTGACATTTTTTTACCCGGAGCCAAGCCGGGCCGGGGGGAGCCGGGTCGGGCCGAGCCGGGCCGAGCAACGAACACGACACACGAACAGACTAGACGAGTGGGGACAGAGCGTGGAGGGGGGAGGCGTGACGTCACAGTGACGACCATTCCCGAACGACGACCACGACGACCATACGACTACGACGACACGCTCCCCGCCCCAGCCGACGTAGCGCTAGAAGCGGTGCTGAGACCGCTTAAAAAAGGGTGAAGCAAAACGGATGGCTAAGACAAAAGAACGATACAAATGAGTTGAAGGAGGGCTGGGAGTTGGAGGAGAAGGAAGAGGAGAAGGAGGAGAAGGGAATAGCGTGCCGTTCGCACAGGCAGGGCGCGCGGCGGCGTGGCGCAGCGTGACTCGCACACAGAGAGGGACTCTCCTATGGTGATGGTGGATGCAGCAGTCGCAGCAAAGGCCGTAGCAGCAGCAGCAGCAAAGCACACACGGATACAGGTCGCTAAATGTGGGTCAAATGTGCAATGGGATTAACGGACCGCCGCTACGGTGGTGCCACAGCGGCAGCGGAGGCAGCGCCACGGGACGGCACGGGGCGCGTCTGGGCCCGGCGGCTGCAGTGCCCGCCCCGCGCCCGCCCCGCGCCCGCCCCGCGCCCGCACCCGCCCGCCCCGCGCCCGCCCCGCGCCCGCCCCGCGCCCGCCCCGCGCCCGCACCCGCCCGCCCCGCGCCCGCCCCGCGCCCGCCCCGCGCCCGCCCCGCGCCCGCCCCGCGCCCGCCCCGCGCCCGCCCCGCGCCCGCCCCGCGCCCGCCCCGCGCCCGCCCCGCGCCCGCCCCGCGCCCGCCTCGCGCCCGCCCCGCGCCCGCCCCGCGCCCGCCCCGCGCCCGCCCCGCGCCCGCCCCGCGCCCGCCCCGCGCCCGCCCCGCGCCCGCCCCGCGCCCGCCCCGCGCCCGCCCCGCGCCCGCCCCGCGCCCGCCCCGCGCCCGCCCCGCGCCCGCCCCGCGCCCGCCCCGCGCCCGCCCCGCGCCCGCCCCGCGCCCGCCCCGCGCCCGCCCCGCGCCCGCCCCGCGCCCGCCTCGCGCCCGCCCCGCTGACCGCCTACCGTGTCTTCGTGGTCACTGTCGTCTGAGACGTAGGCGGCGTCCACCGGTTTGCCGCCCGGGCGGGCGGCTGAAGGGGGAATCACTCATACGAAATGTGTGTGTACAATGAGTTCTTTTAGAGACCCACATTTTTTTTTTTTTTTTTTTTTTTTAAATTTTGTGTTATGAATTTTCTCGGCGGGCAGAGCGCCGGGTGGCGGTCACGAGACGCTGTCAAAACAGCTCCTCGGACATAACAGCTCCTCAGACAAAACAGCTCCTTTCGAGTCGAAAGGACTAAGTTCAGGGCGAGAATCATTGCACGAGAATCACCCCCTGCGGCAGAACCGCTCCTCGGACATAACAGCTCCGCGGACATAACAGCTCCTCGGACATAACAGCTCCTCGGACAGAACAGCTCCTTTCGAGTCCAAATGTGGAAGTTCAGGGCGAGAATGATTGCACGAGAATCACCCTCTGCGGCAAAACAGCTCCGCGGTCAAAACAGCTCCTCGGACATAACAGCTCCGCGGACATAACAGCTCCTCGGACAGAACAGCTCCCCGATCCTCGAGCTGCAGGCACAATTTCTCATCCTCACTTGCAGCGATACCCCACCCACCTCGTCCCCCTCCAGCGCTGACGGGACTGCGAGTGGGTCCGCTAGAGGTCGCTGGCGTCGTGGTCCGGCTGGCGAAGCGAGCCTACGAGCTAGGGGGCGACAGAAGGGCCGGCTGGTCGCACTGCACGATGGGTTGCCTATGTCCAGCTCGATCAGTTTTGAGGCCCACGGCCAGACCTGTAGTGCCGCTCCACCGTGAGAGAGAGAGAGAGAGAGAGAGAGGGAGAGAGAGAGAGAGAGAGAGAGAGAGAGAGAGAGAGAGAGAGAGAGAGAGAGAGAGAGAGAGAAGTGGGTGTGGGGCACCGTGCAGCTTCCGATCGCACAACTCCCTGCTCGGCTCGGCCCACGGGGCTGTCTCGGCTGGGCTCTGCTCGAATAGCCGAACATGCCACGGCTCCAGGACCGGCCGGGAAGGGCCAACAGGGAGGACGCAGGGGCTGCCGAGCACGTCCCAGGATTTTCGGGTTTTCCGGGAGGGGACGGGGCAGGCGCACCACCGCACTGCACTCACCCAAAATGGGAGAGGACACTTTTCCATGCTAAATTGGAGTGAGAATTTTTATAACCTCACTCTTTTCGGGAGAGATATATATTTTAGCCTCGCTCTATTTGAGAAAGGATTTCTTCACCTCACTTAATTTGAGCACGAATTCTCACTGTATTAGGGCGAGGTCTCGAAATTGTTTCTCATAAAGAGCGAGGGAAAAAAATTCTCACTATCCGGAGAGTAATAAAATTGCCCTCAAAGTCTCACTCGTATGCGAGCGAGAATTATGACTCTTAAATTTTCAGTGCGTGCTGACTTTCCTCCCGAAATCTTGCTCGCAGATTGAGTGCTAGTTTTGGCCGAGTCGGGAAGCAGCCAGTTGTTGGCTGACCGTCAAGGAGTGAGAAGCCTACTAGTCGCTCGCACTAAGTATTTGTCAGAGAACGGTGGTCTCGAATACGGACGGCAGTAGTCCGTACGCCACACAAATATATTATTGTGTTTTCGAGGCCATCTTACTTTTTCCTCTCTGTCACTTTATCAGTGGCGGATCCAGCACGGCCGGGAGGAGGGGGCAAATGTAGTGGGTTGCCTACTTTCAGGGGAATTCGATCGAAAATTTGTTTTTGTTTATAATTTCGACCGATGCGTATTAGAAAATGCGTATTCATGACAGAATCATTCTTTCCCCTTCCCCTTTTTCCCTCTCTCCGTTTCCCGTTTCTCCCTTTTTCCCCAGTTTTTGGCAGGGCGGCCGAGCCCGGGGGCGGGGCAATAGAACCTTTCAGCATTAGCGAAATGAAGAACAAGGCGAAGAACAACAGAACGGAAACAGTTGCTTTTCATAACCCAAAGGTTCATTAAAACTCAAATAACATGTTAACAATATCAAAACGATTCGAACTACATTTTATTTAAGTGTTTTGGGCACATTTGGATGATAAAATGCAACTGCTTCCGGCCTGCTTTTCTTCACCTTGTTCTTCACTCCGCCGACGCTGAAAGGGTCTATTGACCCTTCTGGATCCGCGCTTGCACCTTATGTGTGCGAACTTACGCGACATCTGCTTTAATATCCTGTCAGAGTAGACTTCGGCAATTCAAAATTACGCGCGCGGCCGCATCGCATTGATCGTAAGGCTGTCAGTCTTTCTCCCGCCCACGTTTTGAAACGAGTGGAAGAGAGAAACCTTCCGTGCGCACTACGGAGGTGCCCGCTCCCCCACCCCGCTCTGTCTAGCCAATAGGCACGCGTGCCTGGGCGCTTACTTACGGGCCCTCAGCACGCCTCTCCGGTGAGCCGGCTGACCAGGACCAGATGTTGGACCCAGCACGGTTTCATTGCACCCGTGAGCACTCTGTCTCTCCTCAGTGGACCGTCAACCGAGCATCTCATAGGTGAGGTGGGGGAAGACAGGTGATAGCATGCTGTCTCTCTCCCACTGTTCGCTCGTCGGGTCACGCGCCTTGACCGTTGCAGGGCTCTGCATGTTAATCCCCGTATACCTGCCCGGCGGCCCGGTCAGCCGGGTCCCTACCGCCGTATGCCGGCCTGCCAGCGGAGGGGCCGTCCGGCTGAGTTCGCGCTTCTCTCCTATCCAGTACTTCAGCGTGGCGCAGCGGCCGGCGCAATCGAGAAGAAGAGAGCAGTGTGGCTCCCCCACCCTGCCGCTCGGCGGCCGGGCGGCCCTGGCCTTGTAAAAAGAATCCGGGTGAATCTGGGCAAACGCGGGCACTTCTCGTGGCCCTCGCGGCATATGCATGTGCCCTGTGCGGGTAGTACACGGGCGAACCTGAGCTCCAGGCAGTGACGGCCGGGCTCTGCGCGGGCCAAGAGAGCCCCCAGGGCGTCCCCAGCGGCCAGGCTGCGCCGGCACGCGGTGCGCCTCACCCGTCTAGCGCCCGTGTGTCGCCCAGGCACGGGCGCCACGCACGTCTTGCCGCGAGTTTAGGGAGCTCGCTATTTTTGTCGAATATTTTATTAAGTTCAATGGTTAACACTGTGAAAAATATCTTCGTTGATTTACGATAAATTTTGTAAATCGTGATTTATGAAATATGTTGTAAATTTACGACGGACCTTTTTTGCTCGTGAATGAATTTTAAGCTGGTTTGTAGTGCTTGTAATTTTACGATTTGCAATTGTAATTTTACAACTGCACTTCGAGGAAAATTTTCCCGAAAACTTACGACTATTTTTCACAGTGAAATTTAAGGCGGTAGGAGCGTTTTTTTATTTCACAAATCGATAGAGTACGTTATTACTCTAACACACCACCTCGAACCGTTTTGCTTTGAGTCTCTTAGTTCAGGCGTCGCGACGCCTCTAAGTTCGAAAATGAGGTATGTAGCCGATACGAAATCGGCAGGAAGAAGAAGCCGTGGAGCCAAACAAATCTTCAATTGTTCAATAAATTCGTCTGCTAAAAGCTAGAACAATTGAAGGTTCGTTTGGCTCCACGGCTTCTTCTTCCTGCCGATTTCGTTACGGCTAAATGCCTCATTTGCTGTCTGCGAGGTTAGTTTTTGGTGAAACTACAAATCGCACGGCTTCCAAATTTCACAGACCATTAGTCGTGTATCTGGTCTAGTGCTCCTCGCATTTTGGAGAAAGTAGTTGTGAATATTATTTCAATACATTTCTGCATTGAAGAACTGTACATGTTTTGTGCATATTTTGGAAGCAAGAAATTGTGTATATTTTCTTCTGTAAATTTTACATGTAGAAAAACTACGTATACTGAAATATTTTTCCTTCATTTTTCAGTCACCCTTATTGTCAAACGAGCCTCGCATTGTTCGATAATCTTAGCCCGGAATTATTCCTTCCGAGTATTAATTTTAAAATTGCATTTTTATTCCAACGTCAAACTGATTGATTTAAGGACTGGCTCGTTTCTCACAGATACACTTGATCGAAAAGCAGATATTTAATTATTTTGTGTTTTTGATCTGCATATTTTAGTTTTGTTTCATATGCGCGAAAAGAAATACCATTTTTCCAAAACATTTTGAACTTTTTAATTACCGTGCGATTGTTTATTTTTCACAAAAAGAAAACACGCTAATCTTTAGTTTACGGTTTTATAAAAATACCCTGATTTGATTTTAAGCACAAAAGACTTAAATAATTTTCGGTCAAAGCGTTTTGGTCTGAAAAGTAAACGATAAAACGGTTATTGGAAAATGATAAATGTTTTTGAAAAATACTGTTTGTTTAGGCCCGTGGTATGAAACTAAACTAAAAAATGCTGATCAGAAACACACACAAAAAATAATTTATATGGTTGCCGCTCAAGAGTCTCGATGATATAGTAATCCATCTCCTGATTGTAATGAATTAAATGGTTTAAACTAAGTCGCAATGATCCCAAATAATAGTTATTAGAGCACACATTAGTTTGGTTCTAGATTGGAACTAAGAGTCGTTTGGCACACTACATCATAGTGCAGTGATAACGGACGTTATTATAAAAGACGAGTGAGGTCGTAAATGTAGGGCCAGTGTGGCTGTGTGGCAATGACAACACAATGCCACTGCCGTGGCACTGGTGAGTAGAATTTTGAACACATCCGGTCTGATAGGCAACACATTGTGCACGCGTTCCAGACTAAGGGTGTACTCAGCCTGGACATAGGCAACCCATCGTGCAGTGCGACCAGCGGCCGCACGCGTAATTTTGAATTGCCTAAAGTCTACTCTGATAGGATATTAAAGCAGATGTCGCGTCAAGTCGCACACATAAGGAGACAGAAAGGAAAAATTCTAACGCTAACGCGTTAAACGGCCCCCTAGGTTTTAACATTTACTTGAGAATGAGATAGACTTTAATAATATTCAGCCAAAACGCTCTTCGAAAACCAAATCGTGAATTTTATATGCCTATACAAATTTTCCACTTTTTCGTAAAATAAATGAAAATGTTTAACCTCAGTGTTTGATCAGTGTCACTAGTACAGCGGGTGACATACCAAATTTCGGCTTTCTAGCTTAAGCGATTAAGAAATTGTCTGTCAGTAGAATTTGTCCGATGAGCTTGATTTTTGAACTGTAGGCTCGTAATGCAATGGTCATTCGAACACTGCATTGATATTTTTAGTCTAACGTGTTCTTCAAAATTTTATGTTTTGAACTACTGTGCATAAGTTGAATCAACAGGTCCCCGCGGACCTCCTCCCCTGCGCGCCTCTCTAACAATGCCTAGCCACCGAGCCGGCTCGGCGCACAGGGTGCTCGGCTCGCAATTACCATAGAAACTGAGGATGCAAACTAATTTTATGCAAAAACGTATAGACAGCTTGACATCAGACCGAGCTCAAAAATTTTCTAATTTTTCGTTGTATTTTCCATTAAAATTTTGTAAGAATCGCTTGGGCACGATCGGCTGCGGCCATAAGGGGCAATCGTCAAGAATTAAAAATTCTAACGCTAACGCGTTAAACACTAAATTGAAAATTATAAAATCTACGATTTTAGGAAATTCAGACAAGAAGTTACACTGTGAAAAATACTCATCAGGGTTACGGGAAAATTTTCCACGATAAAAGTCGTAAAATTACAATTTGAAATTGTAAGTTTACAAGCACTCCCTATCCACTTGGAATTGACCGACGAGCAAGAATGGGCAGTCGTAAATTTACGACATATTTTGTAAATCAAAATTCCAAAAAAATGTCGTGAATTTACGAGGATATTTTTCACAGTGTAAGAATTTTTTGGGGTTTCTTAAGAAACTTTCGTGGATGGTCTATTTAAATATTAAGCTACAAATTTTCCACTTTTCTCGTTAAATAAATGAAAATGTTTAACCTCAGTGTTTGATCAGTGTCACTAGTACAGCGGGTGACATGCCAAATTTCGGATTTCTAGATTAAGCGATTAAGAAATTGTCTGTCAGCACAATTTATCTGATGAGCTTGATTTTTGAACTGTAGGCTCGTAATGCAATGGTCATTCGCACACTGCATTGACATTTTAAATCTAACGTGTTCTTCAAAATTTTATTTTTTGAACTACTGTGCATAAGTTGAATCAACAGGTCCCCTCCCCGCCCCCCCCCCTCCCTCCCCAGCCGCGGTCCTCCTCCCCTTCGCGCCGAGGCGTCGAGCCTCTCCAACAATACCAAGCCACCGAGCTGGCTCGGCACAGGGTGCTCGGCTCGCAATTACCATAGAAACTGACGATGCAAACTAATTTTAAGCAAAAATGTATAGACAGCTTAACACCAGACCTATCTCAAAAAAATTCTAATTTTTCGTAGTATTTTTCATTATAATTTTGTATGAATCGCTTGGGCGGGATCGGTTGCGTCCATAAGGGGCCATCGTCAAGAATAATAATAAAAGTAATAAACTCACGGGCGTGAGCAATAGGCTCCCCTAACGGGGGCCTGAAAAGTAAAATGGCCTTGAAAGCACAATATATTCGGATAGCGTACGGACTGCTGCCTTCCGTATTCGAAACCACCGTTCTCTGACAAGTCCTTGGCGCGAGCGACTAGTAGGCTTCTCACTCCTTGACCGTCAGCAAACAACTGGCTGTTTCCCGACTCGGCCAAAACTAGCACTTAATCTGCAAGCAAGATTTCGGGGGGAAAGCCAGCACTCACTGAAAATCTAAGAGTCATAATTCTCGCTCGCATACGAGTGAGTATTTGAGGGCAATTTTATTACTCTCCGGATAGTGAGAATTTTTTTCCCTCGCTCTTTATGAGAAACAACTTTGAGACCTCGCCCTAATAACTTTGAGACCTCGCCCTAATACAGTGAGAATTCGTGCTCAAATTAAGTGAGGTGAAGAAATCCTTACTCAAATAGAGCGAGGCTAAAATACATATCTCGCCCGAAAAGAGTGAGGTTAAAAATTCTCACTCCAATTTAGCATGGAAAAATGTCCTCTCCCATTTTGGGTGAGTGCAGTGCGGTGGTTGGTGCGCCTGCCCCGTCCCCTCCCGAAAAACCTGAAAATCCTGGGACGTGCTCGGGAGCCCCCCCTCCCCCCCCCCTGCGTCCTCCCTGTTGGCCCTTCCCGGCCGGTCCTGGAGCCGTGGCATGTTCGGCTATTCGAGCAGAGCCCAGCCGAGACAGCCCAGTGGGCCGCGCCGAGCAGGGAGTTGTGCGATCGGAAGCTGCACGGTGCCCCACACCCACTTCCCTCTCTCTCTCTCTCTCTCTCTCTCTCTCTCTCTTTCTCTCTCTCTCTCTCTCTCTCTCTTTCTCACGGTGGAGCGGCACTACAGGTCTGGCCGTGGGCCTCAAAACTGGTCGAGCTGGACATAGGCAACCCATCGTGCAGTGCGACCAGCCGGCCCTTCTATCGCCCCCTAGCTCGTAGGCTCGCTTCGCCAGCCGGACCACGACGCCAGCGACCTCTAGCGGACCCACTCGCAGTCCCGTCAGCGCTGGAGGGGGACGAGGTGGGTGGGGTATCGCTGCAAGTGAGGATGAGAAATTGTGCCTGCAGCTCGAGGATCGGGGAGCTGTTCTGTCCGAGGAGCTGTTATGTCCGCGGAGCTGTTATGTCCGAGGAGCTGTTTTGACCGCGGAGCTGTTTTGCCGCAGAGGGTGATTCTCGTGCAATCATTCTCGCTCTGAACTTCCTCATTTCCACTCGAAAGGAGCTGTTCTGTCCGAGGAGCTGTTATGTCCGAGGAGCTGTTATGTCCGCGGAGCTGTTATGTCCGAGGAGCGGTTCTGCCGCAGGGGGTGATTCTCGTGCAATGATTCTCGCCCTGAACTTAGTCCTTTCGACTCGAAAGGAGCTGTTTTGTCTGAGGAGCTGTTATGTCCGAGGAGCTGTTTTGGCGCGACCCCGCGGTCACATACCTGGCAGGCTCGGCGCGGATCCATCTAAATGCTGATGGCCGGGCACGGGCAGGGCGCTGCCCCGCGCCCCGCGTCGGCTCTCCCAATTTTCGTCCTCATCTCATTACCGAAACGCATAATGCCGAGATTGATACCCCCGACGCGTCGCCGGCGGCGCAGGACAGAACGGGGTAGAGCAGGGCTAGTGCTTTGACGGCCGAGCACCCTCCGTCTATTTTTCCCTTGCGAACATTGGAAAAACAAAGGTGTGACTTGACACCTTTGCAGGGGTGTAAAGAGTTTTATACGTTTGCAAAGGCACTAAAATCGCCCAAAGGCATTGATTTTTAACACCTTTGCGACATTTTAAGGCCTTTCGAAAGGCATGAAACCTTTAACACCCCTGTAAAGGTGTTAAGTCACATCTTTGTTTTTTCCAGTGAACTCAGTGAGATTCTCTTGGTCCTCCTCTAACGGTATGCCGGATCAAAAGGAGATCGTTAATCGGCGCAGAGAGGCGTCCCTTGATTATCTTTGCTGTTAGGAGGGTCCTTTCGGAAATCAAACGCAAAGGTGCTGCAGCAATAAGTGAGGGAGAGAGAGAGAGAAGCAAAGGGGTGATGGTAGAGTGACTCATGAGTGAAAATGGCAAAACCATGAGCAATAAGGCGACGCGCTTGTCCCACCCTCACGAGTGCCCATTTATTTCCGGACAGACCTATTCCTCTGCGATTGTCTGGGTGAGTCGACGCCGCTGTTTGTTTCTTTCACTCTTTTCAATCTCCGCCCGTTGCTGTGCGCATAATTTCGCACAAAACAATTACGAGCGTTAGGAGAGCAATAATCCCACGCACGCGCGTGGCTTATGACAGCAGCCCTGCCGCGCTGTCACGGGAAACGTAATACTGATATAGTAGCGAAGAAAAAGAGCAGGGTGGAGAAACGGCAGTATAACGATTACTCGTAACAGAACGGCTCTATTAATAAGCATACGCGGAGCTGACTGTTAGGCAACCAGTCGAGCGGCTAATGACAGAGAGCGTCCAACTGTCGTCGCTGCTTCAGTGAGCAAAGAGAGCGCGGGGCCGGGCGGAGCGGGGCCGGGCGGGGAAGGGCAATAGCGGGGCATAGCGGGGCGGGTACACTCAATGACACACACAAACACACAACACAGAGAGAGAGAGAGAGAGAGAGAGAGAGAGAGAGAGAGAGAGAGAGAGAGAGAGAGAGAGAGAGATTTAGTTTATTTATTGGGGGATTTTGTTTTACATGTTGGATCAGAAGGGGAATGAGTTTAATTTTGTAACATCTAGATTATTTAGCCATGCCGGTTTAATGTTTGTGTCCTAATTTTTTTTTTATATAAGAGGGAAATTTTGAAAAATTAGTTTAATTCATGTGAAATCGAGTAAAGAAAAGAGCGGGTAGATGTGTTCGGATGTGTTTGAAGAGTCGCAGAAAGCGCCTGGTAGATAGGCAACGTGAAGCTTATCTTCTGGGATGGTTGCCTATGCTTCGTTGGCCAGGGGCTCGGGGAAGGAGAGGGAGAGAGAGAGAGAGAGAGAGAGAGAGAGAGAGAGAGAGAGAGAGAGAGAGAGAGAGAGAGAGAGAGCGAGAGAGAGAGAGAGAGAGAGAGAGAAGCAGCTCAGGATTTTGGTGTACATAACTAGTGAATTTTTGTAAATTTTCGTGAATTTTTAAAGAATTTTTGAGAAACGTAAACCTCTCTTTTTTTAAAAAAATCTGCGTTTTCCTAAACTTTCCGGAATTTTGCCGGAGTTTTTATCAATTTTTGTGAGTTTTCCATCTGTTTTTTTTTCTGAATTATGAGGTGTACAAAAATTTCAGAATTGTTTCCCCCTCGCACTCTCTCTCTCTCTCTCTCTCTCTCTCTCTCTCTCTCTCTCTCTCTCTCTCTCTCTCACTCTCTCTCTCACACACACACACACACACACGTGATGTTGAATTTAGAGCTACGGATTCGCGAGGTACACGCACACACACGCCGCGACATGGCAGCGACGACACACACTCAGCCTGACACTCCTGTTTGTCGGTCGGAATTAGGCGAGCCGGCGCTCGCGTGGATCTCTCCGCAGCGCTGAAGGAGCAGCAGCTGCCGCGAGTATCATCAATCACCCGCTGGGACCGCCAGGCGCCGCGGATCAATCACCTAGGCAAGTTCATCAGACAAAATAGCGCGGCGAGGCGGGGTGGGGGGAGGGTGGGGCAGGAGCGGTCGCGACACTACTCCAGATCAGTCGCGCAACATCCGTGAGCGTGATCGGCAGAGGGCAGTGACCGGACCGGTCCGAGAGACTCTTACTTACGAGATGTTGGTTGAGGGAGCAAGAGAGAGACAGAGAGAGAGAGAGAGAGAGAGAGAGAGAGAGAGAGAGAGAGAGAGAGAGAGAGAGAGAGAGAGAGAGAGGTTCGTTGAACTCAAATTAAGAACAATATTTTTGGATAGAGACCTATTGTTTGGGCTCAGATTTCAGGAGACATTGAAGGTCACGTGGTACTTGATTCAATCATATTTGGTTTAGAACATAAGAACTACATTTTTTGGGGTGGACGTGGACAAGCGAAGTGTCCATAGAAATACACAAGTTGTCCCCCAACCCCCTTCATGCGGAAAACCGAAAGGTGATCAGAGGACTTATTTCACAGCGTCGCGCGACATCCGCTGTATGTAGGTAGGACAACGTCTATATTTAATCGGGGCGTCTCCTGTGAACGTCTATGCTGCTTGTCGATGCGACGCTGCGTCACTACAACCAGTATAGTCCCACAGTGAAGTTGTCCCGACCAAGTCCAAAGTCCACCGGGGATTTGCGAGCAACATAAGTTGCAAGCGTCTTTCATGTTGACGTTTTGGTTCGTCTGTTGCAGGCCGAGATAGGATTAATGAAGAACGCCGGAGGGAAACTCAAGAATTTTTTCGGATTCCTGGGAAACAGTCAGCAGTCCAACAAGCCTGCGCAACAAGAGACGCCCACCTGCAGCTGCCGTGAGTACTTGATCAAGCTAATGTATTCGCTCTTTACAAAGTCGCTCCCTCACAACACTTGTCGTTTTATTTGCATTTAAGGTTGTGGCGATCGCAATGACGCGTCCCGTATCGTCGGTGGCAAGCCGGCCAACGCCAATGAATTTCCTTGGATGGTCCGACTGTCATACTTTAATAGGTTTTACTGTGGAGGAATGCTCATCAACGACCGATACGTTTTAACAGCTGCCCACTGCGTCAAGGGGTAAGAAAAAGAACACGATACTAAATAAGGATCCATCAAGGATAATGCTAATGTTCTTTCTTTGTGCAGATTTATGTGGTTCATGATTAAAGTCACTTTTGGGGAACATGACCGGTGCAACGACACTACCAAGCCTGAGAGCAGATTTGTGCTCCGAGCTGTGTCTGGTGACTTTTCTTTCCTCAACTTTGACCACGACATTGCCCTGCTCAGGCTCAACGATCGGGTGCCAATTACAGAAACCATCAGGCCTATTTGTTTACCGAGGACATCAGGTAAATTCGCCTTACACGCTAGGACTAGTAACAGTCGAAGCAAAAAATAAAGTGTTATGTTAATTCATTACTCTCTTAATTTTTCTTAGATGAACTCTACGAAGGGGTCAATGCCACTGCAGCTGGATGGGGCACACTCGCCGAGCACGGCAAACCATCGTGTGTGCTTCACGAGGTTCAAGTTCCAGTCATGACAAACGACGAATGTAAAAAGACCAACTACAATGCCAAAATGATCACCGACAACATGATGTGTGCCGGCTTCGAGCGAGGGGAGAAAGATGCCTGCCAAGTAAGAAGCATTGCTACTGTTTTTCTGTAACATCTATAACACGAGTTTCAAAATGAATATTTGTCGTTCCAGGGCGACAGTGGTGGACCCTTAGTTAGAGAGAGGGACGACAAGAGATACGAGCTTATCGGTAAGTGCTGGTACTAGAAAAACATTAGACCAGAAATCCATAAGCAATTAATTTTTTTTTAAATTTTAAATTTCAGGAGTGGTTTCTTGGGGAAATGGATGCGCACGACCGGGATATCCGGGTGTGTATACAAGGGTGACCAGATATCTCGACTGGATCAGAGAAAACTCAAAGGACGGTTGTTTCTGTGAAGACTGAGGGAACTCCGATGCGTTAGAATTTGGTACTCAATTGGTAACATGATCTTAATGGTCACATGCTGAGTCAAAATCACTCGAAAACGAGTGAAAGTTCGCCGAAATGAATCTTCCATGTAGAAGGAATCGTGTCCAAAACGTCTGTCAAAGTTCAGGGAGTGCACGGGCTTCAGTCAACGGCTCGACTCGAAGTAGCATCCAGCGACTGGAAAAAAAATGCCATCAACAGGTGGAACCAAGCAAGAAATCGCTTATGACCAAGGAAAGCTGTGATGAACTCTATCCATTAAACTAACCATCGAACACATACGCCCGTGTATGTGAGAGTCTTACTTAATTAGGGAATCTGCAATAATTTATTTAATTTATTTAAAAGCTGAGATTGTGAAGAGTACAATACCTGTGTAGTAGCAGTCAAAACGTTAAGAAACTGCACAAGGGAAATGTTTAATTAAGTGTCATATTATTGTGTCAAATTCCTGTATATGATTAACTTCACAGGTAAAGTAATGAAAAATTTCATAAAAGCGATATAATTTTTGATATAAGATTTTAGCTTTTTACACGTGTACATAGAACGATTTTCTGTTTCTAAAGTTTTGTGGCTATAGTCTCTCACTAAACTGTACAACATTTCAGTGTACTAGCTACAAAATGTCGACATGTTCATATTTTATTTGGTTATCACATTTACTTGTAACGATTGGTATGAACATACTTGTCATATCAAATAGATTTTACGTCTGAGGTACATTACAATTGTAAATTTCGTATCATAAAAAACGAAAAATAGAAAATTTCGACACCAATATGTGTGTTGTAGTGCGTGAAAAACGCAAGTGTAAAATGTGTGGAATAGTCGTGAAGTGATTCGAAGTGTGGTATATGATATCATGTGTGAGACTGTGTGATCCCCAGTGATAATTTCTCTCTGTATTTCTACTGTACCATACTGAAAATAAATTCTCTCAAGCAATTTCAGTTGCCTTGCCAGCGCTCCCTTCCCACTATATCACAAACAACTTAGATTCGTAAGTTTGCTTCTGAGCTTCACTAACCTACAGCCAACGCTCTCTTGCGGACGCGACGTGAAACGTCACGAGCAACGGAAGGCTACTGGAGCATGGGATATCACCAAAGCTGCGAAGCGCTTCCGCAGCTGGACGATGTTCATTCAATTTTAAGGCAGTACGAAAAAGGAAAAAAAAGTAGAAAACCCCTTTTTACCTAGCTTTTTATTTATTTATTTATTTATTTATTTATTTTTAAGAAAATAATCATCGCAATAATATCAAGCACCCATACTTTCGTCCGCTTTTCAAAACTGAATCTTGCGATAAAAATCCAGCGAGGGGTTGGCGAGCTCGTTGCGTAGAAAACGTGAATCCGCAATTCTTTCCGATCCGGTCTCTTTGTATGGAAATCATGATCTACTTGAGAGTTTCACCAAGTTGTGGTTCCCTCCTCGGCCTTCCTGTCGATGTTGACACTCGGAGGCAAAGACACGTCCAACAGGACTCAGAAGCAAGCCTAGTCACAGTAAGGCCCTACCCTTTCGACGGAGAGGGTCAGCCGCGTGTCAGAAGTTTATAATGGTCCCGGAGACGCAGGACACTTACATAAAAGTAGTGCCCACATTCGACGGAAAATATGGAAAAAAGTTTTTCAAGACAGACATAGTTTGGTTCAACGCAATCGGATTTCTTCTCCTCCACCTTTTCGCTGTCTACGGGAGTTACTTGTTTTTTCTCTTTCGGATTAAGTGGCAGACATGGCTATTCAGTAAGTCGGGATTTAGCATCTGTGCAGCGAACGTGAAATTCATTTCACTATGTATCTAACAGTAAATATTATGTTGCAACAGGCGTGTTTATAGGCATGTGTTCGTCGCAAGGTATTCTTGCGGGAGCGCATCGATACTACGCGCACAGGTCTTACAAGGCTAATCTACCATTAAGAATCCTCATTGTACTATTTCATACTGTCGCCACTCAGGTAATTTTAAGAATTTTGGGCTGAAAATGCACTTAGAGTTTTTACCCTATAATCATAGTAATTTCTAAGGGAGGTTTGATACATTCTAGAACTGCATGTGGGTGTGGGTACGTGATCACCGACAGCACCACAAGTACTCCGACACCGATGCCGACCCTCACAATGCATCCCGTGGCTTTTTCTTCTCTCACATCGGTTGGCTTATGATGAAGAAGCACCCAGACGTCATTGAAAAGGGAAAAAACATCGACATGTCCGATCTCGACAACGATCCTCTCATCATGTTTCAGAAAAAGTGAGTACATAACGAGGGTCCCACTACTCTAGTAATCTTGTGTATACACTGTTCCCGATAATTACTGAAAATGACATCCGCAAAATTTCTCTTTCCGTCGGTTTTCAAAGTGTACCGTGTACCGGGTTTCCCTCGTTACAAAGAGCAAAAAATGATAAGGACCTCAAAGCTTTTCCCAAACTTTTCCGACAAATGTTGGAAATTACTGGTAACCGGTAGTCGTGTGTTCGCTCCTCAACCGAATGAAAGAATCCTAGGTATATTATAAAGCCTAAAGCCTATAATTAAAAAAATAATACATGCAGTTTTTTTTCTTTCAGGTATTATTTTCCACTCTTTTTATTATTTTCGCTCGCAATTCCGACTTTCATCCCGGTGTACTATTGGGGAGAAACAACATTGAATGCTTTCATGGTTCCTTTCTTACTTCGCACTGTACTTGTGCTCAATTTTACGTGGATGGTAAACAGTTGGGCACACGCCTTTGGAACCAAACCTTACGACAAGTGAGTAACCCATGCAAAAAACAAACTCACGATTTTCGTTTTTAAACACCACTAACATTTTTTTTTTCGTGTGTAGAAACATCCGTCCCGTAGAGACAATGGTCGTGTCCATCGTCGCGTTCGGCGAGGGCTGGCACAACTACCACCACACCTTCCCGTGGGACTACAAGGCCTCCGAGTTCGGGGTGCGCTACAACCCCACCACGACCTTCATCAACTTCCTGGCGCGGATCGGCTGGGCGTACGACCTGAAGCAGGCCTCCGCACCGGTAGTCAAGGCTCGGGCCCTGCGCTCGGGTGACGGCACACACAGCGAGGTCCACGGCACCCCGGAGAAGGACTCGGCCACGACCGACTCCGATAAGCTCATCGAGTCAATCGCTCGCAGAATCAAAGAGCCTCTAGAAAAAGACCACTGCCGCACTTAACAATAAATAATATTTTTTTTTTTAAAAAAAGAGAGAGCTGACAAAAATTCGCTTAGCTTCGCATAGCAGGAAGACCCAAGGGGTCCTTCACTCAACAACAATAATTTTAAAAATTCAGTGTACAACCAAAAGTAAAATCAGTAAAACAAAGACAAAATAAACAAAAATCAAGAAAAAAAGGGAGAAAAATCAAGAAAAAAAAATTAGGAAAAAAAAATTAGTAAAACTCAAGGAAAATTACAAAAAATTTGACAAATCAGAAAACTTGGGATACGCTTGAATTTTTAGTGGAGGAAACCTCGCGATGACCTATACCTCTCACCCCCCGAGCCCACACCACCGGCGGCGGCCCCTAACCAAATCCAGACAATGTAAACGCGGCGGATATCGTCAAAATGCAAATGGGCTGCGGCCCTCGACTGTCCCCTTGCATCCCAGCGATAGCGCACGGCGGCAAGCGCGCCGGCAATGACGCACGGGGGGCCGGCGGGCGGCTACAGGACTCCGCACGACGATTGCAACAACACCACCACCACCAACAACAACAACAACAAAAGCTCTCACCCACACCCACACTAACGTCCATATTTAGCGAATCGGCGGAGAGTCTCCCGCACAATTTAAATGGAGCGCGCGCGGGGGGCATACGCCGGGCGGGACGACCCCCCACATCCGGCTAGTGGCGCGCTCTCGTGGCGTCGCGACGCACCTCACAGACCAATCATTACACAGGGGGGAGGGGGAGGGGGTGGGGTGGCGGCGCGCATGCCCAGCGGGGCACGGAGGAGGAGCGCGGGGCGGAGCGGTAGCCGCCTGACCCACCCCCAACCCCCTGCGGGCGCTCCGCCCCGCCCCGCCCCGCCGCCGCCCCGCCCCCCGGTACCCGGTACGCCCTCCGCGCCCTCCTCCACCCACCAGTAGTGAGCCTTTGGTCGCGTTGAGGAGCGGACTAGGGCGGCCCCCGCGCGCGCGCGCAGTCCTCGACATCCCCTGCACGGCTCGGCTCGGCTCGGCTCGACTCGCCGCCCCTGCCTGCCTGTACCGGCACGCCCCGCAGGCCCGAGCGGCGCGCACGATACAGACTGCAGCAGCCCCGCGAGGCGCCCTCGCGAGCCTGCACCATGGCCCCGTAGTGCGTGCGGCTGGCCACGTGGGTGCCGCAGCCGTCGCCGTCCTGGCCGGCCTGTTGCGGGGGAGTTAGTGCGCGCGTGCGTGCGTGCGTGCGTGCGCGTGCGTGTGTGAGTGTCAGTGCAGCGCAGCGGCATGGTGGTGCCTCCCACGGGATAACCAGCAGCAGGCTCCGTAACGCCGACCACGAGTCGTTCTCCTAGAGGTGAGCGCCGCTGTGTGTGTGAGTGTGTGTATGTGTGTGTACACGCATCTCGAGCAGTGCGGCGGGCGGGCCGAGGTCACCTCGAAAAATTATCGTTCCCCCTCCCCCCACCAAAAAAAAATCATTTTAAAAAAATGAAAAGAAAATCAGGAAGACAGATACAGAAACATCCAAAAACTCGAAAAAACATTGTCAAAAACCCTAAATAAAAATGAAAAAATTCAGAAGTGGGGGTAAAAGACCAAAATTATCGAAAGGTGACAGAAATTCTCCTTGAAAAATAAACCAAAAATGATTAAAAAATTAATAAAACTTAGTCCAAAAAAAAATCAATTTAAACATTTTGTATGAGGGATCCCCCCCTAGGGGAGGGGGTTGCACCGCCATCGTACGAGTTTGTCTGTGGGCGAGTATGTATGTCAGTGTGTGAGGATGTGTGTTGGCTATACTTTTGTGCGGAAGCTTCTCATAAATATAGATTGCGCCGCGCACAAAGGTATCGTCCGCCCGGGCCTGCTGCTGCCACCTCCCCCATCCCTCTCCGTTCCTCTCAAACACACCCTTCACCTTCCGCCCTCCACAACCCTTGCGCCGCACAACTGCCCGCCGTACTAGCAGGGAAACATTACCGGCCCGTTGTCACTGCCACGGTAATGGAGGAAGAAAAATTAGCCAAGTTTCCTCTAGATAGGGAAACATGAGAGCCAGCAAAGTACTCACAGCGCTGGGCAACGCTGGGCCCCGGCGGGGCATGTGCACGACCAAGCCACGTCGATAGGGGGAAGATCTCCGAGGACGTACGACTCCCGGAGCGGGGCCCGCGCGGGGCGAGCCGCCTGATTCCGAAGATCGCTCTCCTGCCTCCGTTCTTGTCGCACTCATGGGGCACTGCCCTCCCCAACATGGGACACCGCCATTGGTGCGACAAGGAAGGAGCAGCGAGAGCGATCTTCGGCATCAGGCGGCTGAGCCGTGTGGGCGAGCCTCGTGCTCTCCGTGTGATTTAGGGGAGGTTTCGCACCGGGCGGGGGCGGACGGGCCGGGTCAACCCGACAGTGACCGCGGGCAGCCGCAGGGGAGGAGGGGGGGGGGAGGGGGAATGGATGGACCGAGATGGACAGGCGAAGCGGCGGGCAGAGAACCCCCCCAGTCGCTGGGCTAAATTTAGTCGGCTCCCACTTCCAGACCAGACCACACCAGACCAGGCCGCCGGGCCCACGCGGGGTGAGGCGAGCTGGACCCGGGGAGGAAACAACTCTGGATTTCGGTGAACACATTGGGTGAATTTTTGTGAATTCTTATTGCTTTTTTTATGACTTTTTAGTGAATTTCTGAGAATCTTTACTTGAATTTCACCTATTATTTTTTTCTAAATTTTCCTGATTTTTTAAAAAAATTCCTAAAATTCTTGAATTTTTCTGAATTATCCTGAATGACGAGGCAAAAATTTTCAGAGTTGTTTCTCCCTCGGCTGGACCTCTCAAGAGACACACCGGCAGGAGGGCTGCTCGGCTGGCTGAACCGGGCCCCGGGCGGGCCGGGCAGCGAGGCGCTCTCGATGTGCATCGGCGGGAGGCGCGGCGGGGCCGGCCGGGTCCGAGCCGAGAGCACCCCGTCCGCACCGACCTGTTGATGTCCACTACTGTGGTGGAGACCACCGACCGGATTGAGGCACGCTGGCGTGGTGGTGGTAGTGCTCTCTGGTCTGGCAGCATAGGGCATTCCAGCGGGAGATGATATATATGTACGGCGTATATTATCCGGGGGAGGGTCTCTCGTTTTCCTCGGGACGGCAGCAGCGTAGCAGAGGGGGCCGCGGCGCGCGCGACTCAGCGACTCGTGCACTGGTAATAATCATCATCCCTGCCATCTTTGCCAGCCATTATATTACGACTGTGTGCCGCCCCCGCCCCGCCCCCGGAGCCGCCCCCACGCAGCCACCCTCTCTGCCTCATTATGTCTGGTCCGTTTGTTCGCCCTCAACAGATGTTCTCTCTCCGCGGGGTAGAGAGAGAGAGAGAGAGAGAGAGAGAGAGAGAGAGAGAGAGAGAGAGAGAGAGAGAGAGAGAGAGAGAGAGAGAGAGAGAGAGAGAGAGAGAGAGGAAAGGGATAGGAGACAGGAGGGGACGGGGCGGGGCGTGGCAGGGAGAAGGAAGCAGGGCTCTCTGCGGAAGCGCGGGCACAGAAGAATAGTATAGCATCGGAGAACTGGGAAAGGAGTCGGGGGAGGGGAGAGAAAAGGGTTGTGTCCGACCCGGCCAGGGACAGGGAACCAGCCTGCAGCAAGAGGCGAGGTCACGGGACTATCAGTGTCTACAAACCTTTGCAAAGGCATTAACAATACGTCGACTGCTATGTGACAACTGGCGGCAACTGGCGAGGGGCAGCGTGGCCGCGACGGCGGGTTGGCCGCGTTCCCCATATCCCATACCGTGGTGCGCGAGCGATCATTCCGCCCTGCCCGCCGCACCCCACCGCGTCCCGGACAACCAACCCCCCTCCCCCCCACCTCCCGTACTGCTGACTGCGATGAAAAATGGAGAAGCGTGTCACTTATGCCTCCAAGAAAGCACACGAGGGGGAGGGGGGATGATGGCAGTGTTGTGTTTCTGGAGGGAGGCACGGGTAGTGGCGGCGGGAGGGGAGGGGAGCGCGTGGCGCGGCGGGATGCAGCCGATATAGTATAGGCAGCCAGCCGGCCATCGAATAATGGCGTGGATGAGATGAAGATGCAATTTGCATTTTGTTCCGTCGTAAATGGTTCGCGTGAACCGATAGGGGTTCTTCACTCAGAAAAAAGAAATCAGTGTAAACCCTAAAACAAAATCAGGAAGAAGAAAAAACGAGAAAATATCAGAGAAAATCAGGAGAAAAAATCAGAAAAAAAAAATCATGAAAAAAACCCTGTAAAAAAACAAGGAAAATCACGAAAAAACAGAAAAATCGGTGTACGCTTTAATTTGTTGTGAAGGACCCCTCTGCGTGGACCTGGTGTGGTGGCGGCGACGACGCGCTACTCATGAGACGAGAGCTCCCCGGAGGCCACGCAGAGGGCCAGGCCGGCAGGTCCGGCAGGTGCTGGTAGCGAGTGTGCTCCGCTATCCGCGCCCCGCCGCGCCCCGTCGTGCCCCGCGCCCCTAGACACGTCCCCGCCGCTGGCGCGGGGCGCGCCGGGCGGAACGCGCCACCGCGGGGGACGCCGTAAAATGCGCTCATAAATTTCGATCGTACGTTTTCCGGACCACACCGCGCTCCGCGCAGCAGAACGCGCGCGCCGCTCTGCCGACTGGGCCGGCAGGCCCCGCCCCGCCCCGCCCCGCCCCGCCCCGCCCCGCCCCGCCCCGCCCCGGTCGATATGCCACCATTCCTGCTGCCCGACCGCCACGCCAAGCAGCGCTGCGAACGCGACATTAGGTCGCCGTTGTCACACAGCTAACGAACGGCGCTCGAATAAAGTAGTTAAGCGGCAGCATTGATGCCTTCAAGCCCTTCTTCAAAAGCCGATAATGTAATTATCCCTGTTCCAAATATCATTCCAGAGTGGAATCGAGCAGGGAATTTCGTTAGATAGCTCCTCAAAATTCTTACTGCGTCATTCGCGCGCGCGCGTGATCAAAAGGGCGTGGGCTGTATGCATTCATATATCAGAGCGGCGAGGCGCGGGTGGCGTGAAAACGCAAAACGTCCGACACATTCGCGCATTGTCCCCGAGTCCTTTGTCATTCGCCTTTTTCCGGCCGTGGCGGGGTGGGGTGGGGCAGGGCGAGGACTAGACGGAGAGGAGGATAGCGGCGAGCACCAGGACGCGCCCGGAGGAAGGTACCCGACAGATGAAGAAATATGCCCCAGGTCGCACGCGCACATGTATGTGTGCGAGAAAGAGAGAGAGAGAGAGAGAGAGAGAGAGAGAGAGAGAGAGAGAGAGAGAGAGAGAGAGAGAGAGAGAGAGAGAGAGAGAGGGGCGAGGGAGCGAGGGCGAGAGCTAGAGAGAGAGAGAAAGAGACACGTCGTGGGGGTCTTATTAATGTTTGAAGGAGTGGAAAGAGGAAGGGGGAGGGGAGGCTTGTGCAGCAGACGAGGACAGAACAGGATAAGGAGGGTGAAGAAGGAGGCTGACGCCACTCCGCTCCGCCCAGGCCCCGGCCCCAGCCTTGCGTCTCCCTAAGGCCGGCGGGGAGGTGACAAAAACACGCATCACCCAGGCTAAACGCAAACGACCCGACAAAGTGTCTGGCCTCGTAAGCGCCGAGCACGCCGAGCACGCCCCCTTCATCTTGTCCTCGGGCCGGGGGCCGGGCTTGCTCCGCCTGGGGTTGGCCAGGCCCTTTGAGCGCATGACGCTCTCGTATGGATCAACCCGACATTTTCACTTTACTCTTTCGCGCAAGAAAAAAAGAACCCGCAAGGCGTCGAATTTTTTTGTTATAATATACATTTTACTCTGTTGCCCCATTTTCACCCTTCTCTCCTCGTATTTCGCAGTTGATTCCGGTACTTTTTCCATAACCCTTCCCAGCGTGCCCCGCCGCGCAAGTCCACCCTTTCCCCTCCGGCATCAACCACCTCCTTCTTCTCACCCCATACCCCTCGTCCACTTCACTCTCTGGTACTGCACTTCCCTCCTCTGCTGTCCCTGTCTCTGTCCCACCAATCCCTCGCTGGCACATAATTTTTCGTGTGGCTGTGGAACAGTGCGCTGCTGGGGCACGCCTGCAGGCCTGCTGCTGCAGGGCTGTCAGTCTCAGAAGTATGTTGAGTTGGTGGTGGCAGGGCTGGAAGGGGGATGGGGTGGGGTGGGGTGGGGCGGGGCGGGGCGGGCGGGGCGGGGCGGGGCGGGGCCTGACGCGGCCAGCGATGTCTGCCGCGCCGCCTCGAATCATTTGTTCGAGCAGCAGACTGATTCCGAAGAGCGCTCTCCTCGCTCTGTCTCCCTCGCACTCACGGGGCGCGCCGTGCTGGTGCGAGAGAGACAGAGCGAGAAGAGCGCCCTTCGAGTGAAGGGCGCGAGCGGGGCGGGGCCGGGCCCACCAGAGCGGACCGACTGCGGCCCGCAGCCGGTTGCTTTTGCAACCCAATCTGTCGGAGTAGTTAAGACCCCCCTTCAGAGCGCTAAGTGGCGTTAGGTGGAGGTGAAAGCTCGCCCCAGAAGAGGAGGGGCAAGAGAAAAAGCGAGATAAATAAGAAAGTAAACAGGGAGGCGCAGCAGATTTCACCAAAGTTAGATTGGTAAAGCGCGTTTTTACGGCAGTGCGAGAAGGTGAGTGGTACACGTTAAACATTACCACTAAAAGGAATATTTAAAAAGAAACAAATGCACACACACAAACCAACACAACAACAAAAACAACAACAACAACAACAACGACAACAACAACAACGGGTGGATTTAGACTGCTGTCGCCAGTCGCCGTTTTTCATTTGTTTTGACCGAATAGCGGCCTCTGATTGGTCCATAAGCTGAAAACAAATGAAAAACGGCGACTGGCGACAGCAGTCTAAATCCACCAAACGACAACAACAACGACAACAACAAAGAAAAGGGTGCCCCTGCAACCCCCCTCTCCCCCAATTTAAGGACGCCACAAAGGGGCGACCGACGCAGGGGTGGGGATGGGGGCTGCGTTGCATGCCATAATGCTATATTACACTTCAATGTTAACTATGATTAGTTGGCGTTGTTGGGGCCTCGGTGTAAATCCCTCGCCTCTAACCCTCCCCAGTGAGCCAACTAGTCAGACCACCCAATCACAGACAGCGCGGAACACGCAACCCGCCGGGTGCGGGCGGGGCTGCCGACTTATTCCGAAGAGCACTTGCCTCACTCTGTCTCTCTCTCTCTCTCTCTCGCACCTGCACGGCGAAGTCCTTGAGTGCGAGGGAGACAGGGCGAGGAAAGCGCTCTTCGGAATAAGACGGCTGGGCCGGGCCGAACACAGCGCATGAGAGAAGGGCTGATGGGCCGCCCCGAAACCGCTCACAAACGTCCGCAAGTATGCCATTCCAGGCCGTTCAGCCCTCTCAGCTCTCGAAGGGAGGGTGGCGTGGCGTGGCGTGGCGTGAAAGGGCTTGTTGCGTTCATGAGGCGAGGGCGAGGGGCGAGGGCGAGGCCCCGCGCCGACCAGGGCTGCGTTGTAGTACCGAACTGGGGCAGGTGGGCGAGCAAGCGGACCGCGCTGGAATAAGGGGCGGGGCGGGGCCGGAGGTGGGGGGTGGTGGGGGTAGCTGGGTGCTTTGCTAGAGCTGAAGGGGTGGCAACGAGCAGCAGGGGGCGCGGGGGCGGCGCGGGGGCGGCGCGGGGGCGGCGCGGGGGCGGCGCGGGGGCGGCGCGGGGGGCGGCGCGGCGGGGGCGGCTCGCAGGTCCGAGCAGCTTTGCCCTCATACCCGCACGCACAGCGCTCGGCCCCACCCACCACGAGCGTTACTGTATTTGCCGCTCATTAGGGCAGTCAACTCGCGGCCCGGCCGGCCGGCCGGACCCGACTCACTCACCCCTGCTGCTCCAGCCGACTTATTCCGAAGAGCACTTTCCTCGCACCTCGCACCCTGTCTCTCGCGCACTCATGCGGTTCGCCGTACACGTGAGAAAAAGAGAGAGAGAGAGAGAGAGAGAGAGAGAGAGAGAGAGAGAGAGAGAGAGAGAGAGAGAGAGAGAGAGAGAGAGAGAGAGAGAGAGAGAGAGAGAGAAACAAGAGCGAGGAGAGCGCCCCAGGAATGCCCTGTCCTGCCGTACTTCCCAGCACATCCCAGCAGCCCACCGACCGTGCCAGGGTCTGGCCACAGATTTCCAAAGAGAATTACGCAGGGATTGTTATTGTGGAGGGGAATCAAGCAAAGGGTAGAGACAGGCAAGAGGATAGGGAAATAGTGAGTGTGTGACTGAGGTGGGAAGAGAAAAGGTGGGGGGGGGGAGGGTGTTTGCAGAGTGGGATAGGAATAATATTATGCTGTTGTAATTCTTAACTCTGCAAACGAAGGTAACTGTTAAGTAACCAGTACGGGGGAAAACAGGGGGCTGGTGGAGTGGATTGTTCTCGCCAGTGTCATCCAAAGTGCACAGTGATCCAATAAAAACAAAATCAATTTCTATTTTAACTTCAGCATATGTTCACGGTGAAAATAGTTTCTTGTATTTGAAGATCTTTCGTGGATCTTATGGAGAATACCAATGGACATCCAAGACAGATCTTGAAATACAAGAAACTATTTTTACCGTGTTTTCTTGGCCGTTGCATAGCGCAATTTTTAAGTTGAGAAAAGAAGTAGGGGAATAGGATTGTTTGGCAAAAATGTGTTTAGTAACTAACACTTAAAATGAAATAAACTCACCCTCATTCCTGCTCCAGGCGTAGATTTCTATCATGGTTCCAAATCAGGCTGTTTCGTCACTTTCACATTGGTTTTCACACAGTTTTGAAAAATGGAAAAATGTATTCTTTTTCTTGAAAAAGGCGAACACAGCCATAACCTCCAACGGGAGGGAGTGCGACAACGGCATCGCGCGGAGCAGAAGAGATCGCGAACTCATTTTACAAAATAAATTCGACTGTTAGCGTAATAAATTAAGAGAAAATTCACTGAATCACTCTGAATTATTATGGCAGAATAAGGATTTCGGTACCTTTCTATGTCACAACCACGATCACAAACAACAACACAAGAAATACGTTATTCGCACTGCGTAGTTAACTGTCTTTAATGGTGTTTTTGTGTGTGTGGAATGGTGAGGACCGTTGCCGTGACGGCCGTGACGTAAGAAAGTATTTGTTGTCGTTATCGTGAAGTGAAAAATCGAGACGAGTTGCTGCTTTGACGAAGGAATCGCGATACTTCTATTTGAAAGTGAACTATTTAAAATACATCGTGTTTCGTCCTACGATGTCATGGAGGTTATTGGAGGTTATGCTGTTATCTTCCGCAAAGGCTTCCTCAAGAAATCACTTTCCGACAGGAAACATACTTGCAGGTAATTTCTAAAGTATATTTGTTTTCTAAACATAAAAGATGATTTCATCCAAGTGACTTCATCAACAAGATTACCAAAATGTGTCTGTTTTTCTCCAAATCAAGGTGGATTCCACCTTGCTCCTAAGTATGAACTGTCTTCTGATTTTGAAGTCATGTTCCGCACAATCTCAGCTTCAGCTACAAGATAATCTGAAAAGTTACCATGAATTTTTGTCTTGTCGGATATAAAAAAATCTTTGTACTCTTTTGATTTTTTCCCGCTCTATCGTTGTTTATTGAATCTTGGATTAAGTATTCTTCAAACATTATTATGGAAGCTCTTGTTTGACTAGATTATTAATGTGTGGTGGTCTGTTCGTTCTTAAAAAACATTTTAAGTTGCCAAAACATATCAAACTTTGCTCCCAGTATACTACGATGACTAACTCACTTTATGATAATACAAGTCACTTGATTTGTTACGTTCACTATTAATCCAATATCTTCAAGTTGACATTGGTCAAGAATGAATGCATGATTTGCTAAAACAAAAGAAAAACACAAAGATGGTAATTATTGGTGATGAATAACTTTCCGTGTTATTGTCAGTCTTCTCAGTGTGGATGAATGGAATGCTTGAGGGATGTATGTGTATGTATGGTAGTGGGTTGGTTGGTTGGTTGGATGGGTAGATAAATAGATGGATGGAGTGCAAGGGGTATCCTCGCCTCTTCACGCCCACGTCACGTCGGCCCCTGCCAAATTTATAGGAGAGCGCGTGTTGGGTTCGGGCGATCCCCTCCCCCCTCCCCCCTCCCCCACCCGGACGGACCGCGCCGCCGCGCGCCGCGCCCGACAGAGCCGTGCTGCTACTATTTTGATTTCATCGACAAGGAGGCCGAGGCCGAGCTCGACCACCCCGACCTCTGGCTCTGGCGTCGTGGGGTCCGGCGCAGCGCAGCGGGAGGGGGCGGGACGGACGATCGGGGAGCCTTTCTCCGCCCATCCTACCCCGGCCCCGGCCAGCCCTGTCCGGGGCGTGCCAGCCAGTAGTCTCTAGAGACAGGCGAGGGCGAGGTGGCCACCCCGTGGCGTTCTACGACGTCCTCCGCAGCCCTGCCCACCATCACCCCGCCCCAAGCTGACCGCAAACAACCCCTGCTCCGTCCGATCGGGCGGTCCGGAATGATAATCATAGAGTGGGTAGGGAGGGGGGCGGGTTGGGGTGAGGTTGTAGGTGGGAGGGAGGGGGCTAGGGGCGGGCGGGCGCTCCTCCTCTAGACTCAAGGCGACGAGGCCCCCGGCGGCCCAGGCAGGCCAGGCCGCGTGATGGAAGGGAGGAGCAACAGCAAAATACTTTATCTCCTCATAATTTCATCACCGCGGCGTTGAGGAGAAGACCGGCAAGCGCGGCGTTGAATAAACTGCTGACATAAAATATACATTGAGTCCCCCTCGCCCCTGCCCTCCACCTCCACCTCCGCTTCTGCCCAACCTGCCTCCTCCACCTGCCACCCCCTGCCGCGTGACGCCCGCGCGCACTGGCACGACGCGGCGATATTTACAGCGCAAAAACAAAATTAAATAGACCAGAGCGGACGAGCGGACGTTTTGTCCGGCCGGTCGGAGGGTCCCCAGGTCCCCACCCCAGGGGGCGTGGGCGCCACCCCCGGTGCGACACCATTTTTGTGTATTTCTATACACAAGAGGGTTGCCCCCCCCTTCCCCCTGCCCCCCGGGGCGAAGTAGAAACAGCTGAGACACGCCATGAGGAAGCGAAAAACGTTCCGCACGATCGGCGCGCGCTCCGTCGTTTTCAATAATTTTTTTTTCTTTCTTTCTTTACTTTTTCCTCGACCCCGAAACGGGTTTTCCGTCCTGCATTCACTGCCTTCATCCATTGATCGCGACGCGTTACGGCACAGCCGTGACATCGTTACGGCGGTAACAAGGCCTCTTCAGGGTGGAACGGAAGAGTGCGCCGACGGGAGGGCGGTGCGGTCGGGAGAGCTGGAGGGAGGTTTAGAGGGGGGAGGGAAGGAGGAGAAAGAGAAAAGGAGAGACGGATAGGGAGTGGGCGAGAGAGAGAGAGGAAAGGGGGGTGAGGGTGGGAAAAGAAAGAAAGGGGCGGCAAATGGCGTTGGCAAGCCTGCTGGCTTGCCTTTTCTTTCGCTTGCGTCAGCCGAAGAGCGCGGCGGCCGTCGGTGCTAGGCGGGGCGGGGCGGGGCGGGGCGGGGCGGGGCGGGGCGGGGCGGGGCGGGGCGGGGCGGGGCGGGGCGGGGCGGGGCGGGGCGGGGCAGGCAGGTCAGGCAGGTCAGGCAGGTCGGCGATCGGCGCGCGCACGTGGAAGTCGGGTCGGAGCGTCCGGGCGTCCAGTCGCCGCACCCCAGCCAAACCGCCGGAGCGAGGCACCTATCCGCCCCGCCCCGTACTGCCCCGCCCCGCCCCACCCTGCTCCGCCCTGCCCTGCCCCGCCCTGCCCCGCCCCGCCCCGCCCCGTCCTGCCCCGCTACGTTCGCCCGGTTAGCTCGGTCAAGCGAGCACGCGTGTAGCGGGAGCGAGCGGTGGTGGATCCTTGCCCCGCCTAGGCACGCTGCGGGCCAGACTTGACGGTTCCACAAGTGGTGTGACGCAGATCCCTAGGGGTGGGCGCGGCGGGGCGAGGCGCCCTGCTCTTGTGCTCTCGGGGAGCGCGGGCTTGGCTCTCAGGTCGGCACGGCAGCCGCGGTGCCAGCGCGCTCCGCAAGGTGATGTATAGCTGTTTTTCCATATCCGGCTCGGCGATCTGTCACGCGTGACGATGGGAACGCTGCTGTTGATGTGTTGAGGTCCGCGCTGTGGTGGTGGCTGCGCTGCGCCCGGCCCGTCGGTATTCGCGCCGAGGGGTTCCTCTCACAAAAAATCAGTGTACACCTAAAGTCAAAAATCAGTAAAAAAAAAATCAAGAAAAATCAGAAATAAAAACAGGGAAATATTTTTAAAAAAATCGTTTAGTAAGAAACAGAAAAATCCCTAAAATCGAGAACAAATTAAAAAAAACACTGAAATATTGAAAAAGTCAAAAATAGGAGGGAAAAGATCAAAATTTATTAATTAGCGAAATTTTACCATTTAAAAAAATGAAAAAAAAAAACTGTCAACATTTTGTAATGAGCGATTCCTACTTCCCCCGGGGAGCAGCGTACCCGCGCCGCTGAACCTTGCCTGAAGGGGTGATTCCGCACAGTGGGTGGTTTCGTCTCTCCCTCCTCGCACCGATGCGACGAGGCCATAAGGAGCAAGAGAGAGGACACTACTGAACCCTGTTCGGAATGGCTCTGCTGACCGCGCGGCGCTGGGTGGGCACGCGGGGCGCCGGGGTGGAGTACAGGAGCAGGGCAGCACCGCGGCAGACCCGGGCGAAATGAGCGGCCGGGGAAATATATCGCGGTGCGGCTCCGGGCACCACCGGCCATGGCGTGGCGCGGCGTGGCGGGGCTGGAGATTTATGACAAGGCGAGCGCGCGCATTTTATCGGCGCGCGATTAGGGGCTTTACACATCGACGGAGCTGTCACTTGTCGCTGGATGGGGGCTGTTGGGAGGAAGGGAGGAATGAATTCCGGAAGCAGGACAAGCCAACAGAGTGGTGGTGGTAGTGGGGGAGGGGGTGGGTGCTAGCGAGGGCGGAAATATTTTGTCTTACGAATAATGCTCTACTTTTCCTTTCAACACGTTTCGACGGCAGTATGTAGTGCGTTTTATCGCCAGGCCACGCGCGTAACAATAACGCCCCGCGTGCCCGGCGGGTTATCATGAGCGAAAAAGTTAAGGTTTCTGTGTTTTCAACGACGCGGTTTGCTGCCTGCATAGTCCTCCCTCCCACACGCCCTGCTTTTCCAGACAAAACGGCGCGTGAGCAGCACGATACTATCGGTACCAGGCGACACGATCGCAATCCCCCCGGGCAGGCTGGTGGTCCGTGTCGCACCCCCGCGGGGCCAGGGCCGGGTGGTGAGTTAGACTGGTGGGAGCTGGGAACCACTGGGAACGCCACAGCAGACGACAGCAGCTCCTCAGGCCCCGGGCCCCGCGGGAGATATGGGCCGGAATAGCCCTTTCCTATCCCGCCCCTTTTCCCTTCCCTTCACCTCTTTTATCATCTTCGTCCCGCCCTCGCGGCTTTATTCTCCTCCCACGCCCCCCCCCCTCTCTCTACCGCCCCTTATCCCCGCCCCTCTCTGCCCGTCTCTCTCTCTCTCTCTCTCTCTCTCTCTCTCTCTCTCTCTCTCTCTCTCTCTCTCTCTCTCTCTCTCTCTCTCTCTCTCTCACGCACACTTACACACACACATCGCACACACACACACACTCTGTCGCGTTTCTTTACCGTTTTGCGACCCCAGCTGGCTGAAATCGGGCGGCCAGAATATGGCATTCCGGTCCAAAACAGCAGAAGGCAGCAGGCAGCCTAGCCGACGCACACACACCCACACAAACGCAGCCGCACGCCAAAGCGACAGCGACGGAAACCAAACGCTTCCGACAGATCGGTTTCCCTCCCCCTGCTTGCTGTATCGAGCCTGACCGGAAATGCGGGAACAAATGAGAGGAAATGCGCGATGTACCAAGGTTCCGGCTCCGGCCGGAGGGAGCTAGCCGCTAGCTGAACTGAGTGGGTAAAAGGCCGCTGGAGCGTCGCCCGAGCCGGTTGGGTTGCCTACATCAGGCGCTACTCAGCGCAGACCCCTGTGTGTTTTCCGATGTCTTTTATATGGCTGCGGCGCGACGCGCGACATGGCCTCAGTGGTCGTCGCACTGCCACTACTCCCGCGCTTTCATCTTTTTGTAAGACGATGTAGCAATATGGGTATAGAGGCGAAAGGGAAACAACTCTGAATTTTGGTGCACAAATTTTGTAAATTCTCGTTAATTCTTGTGATAATTTTTTAATTTTTTTAATAGAATTCTAAAATTTATGTCTTGAAGTTTACGTAAAGTTTTGTTAATTTCTTTGAGAATTCCCGAAGTTTTCCTGAATTTTCCTGCATTTTTGTATTTTTTTAAAAAAAAATTCTGATTTTTTCTAAATTTCCCTGGTTTAGGAGGTGTTTAAGAATTTCAGAGAGTTGGTTTTCCTCTCGGATAGAAAGGGCCTGTCTGTAAGACCACAGGGTGCCGCGCCTGCGGGGTAGGCAACCCAACGCACGCCGCCGCCCAACAAGTGGAGGAGGGAGGGGGGCGTGTTGTATGCTAACGCGCGCGGGCCGGGCTGACATGATTACCATTCAAACAATTTGAGAGCAGCAGTCGCCGCGCCTCCCGAATACTTAGCAGCCCGCGCCGGTTATCTGGGCCGCGCCTGCTCCCGCTATGTTCGCCCGGCGACGAGCAGCGCGCCGACCGCGACGGACTTTAAAATATTCCGTGGACGCTTTCAGACAGAAAGCGCTGCGCCGGCATGGAGGAGGACGGGGAGGAGGAGGCGCAGCCGCTGGAGGACGAAAGGGCCCTTGATGTAGAAGATTAATACACCGTCTTATTAAAAGACCATCCTCCTCCCCCACCTAACCTCCTACTCTAACCTCAATTTCGCTTTCCCGACCCCCTCTCCCTCCCCCTCCGCCCAAAGCCCTTTTCTCGCTTCTTACCTGCCACTTCCTTGCAACAGCGCGATGCTAGGAGATTTCTGTCTTGCGTACAAACAAGAGGGACCCCTCCCCCCGCCTAAGAAAAAGGGAAATATCTAGGTGTACACAAGAAATTCTTATGAACTTTCTTCATACGCAGCTACAAATTTCTGTAAACATGCTCTATTCAAGCATAATTTTGGGTGCAACTTTGAACAAAATTTTTCACAGTCAGCTCATTTTGTTGGGCACAAAATTATGCTTATAAATAGAGCGTGTTTACAGGAATCTGCAGCTGCGTATAAAAAAAAAAGTTCATAAGAATTGATTGCGTATTTGGACTACGAGCCTGGCATAAAGTGCAGTATTGCAGCGCTTCGGCCGGCCGGGTCTGCTCTAGCACCATGTCATTCACTAATGTCAACTTTCTCTCCCCTTCCCCCCGGTCCCCCCTCTCTATCCTAATTCCCTGCTCTACCGCGGTGCGGGTGAGGCGGCGCGCAAAATTTGCATGAAAGTTCCGCGTAATCGTGGTCGTTTTTCGTCATCACTCTCCGTCGGTAGACAGCAGCGCCGTCGCCAGAGCACAATGCTGAGGAGAGCCGAGCCCAGCCCAGCCCAGCCGGAGGGGTCGAGCACTCACTCGGAGGAGAGCAGACGAGGGGAGAGCGGAGGAGAGGAGTACAGCGAGCTGCGCCCGCCCCGCCCCGCTCACTCCAGCTCTCTCGCTCCAGCTCACAGCCATTCTATCTTTCTTTTCTTTCTCCTTTTCTCCCTCTCCCTCGGCTCGTCTTTCGAAGGCCCACGCGCTTTCCGACTAATCCCCCCACCCTCAGTCCACCCTGCTCTCCCGCGCTCCTATCTCGTTCTTCCCTGCTCCGCTACTTTGGCGTCGTCTCTCCTTTGCGTTTTCTCCACCTCCATTGAAACATACTTTAATCACGCTTTCGAGAGCCTCCTGTCCGGGACTGTCGTGCCGCTTTTTCACTCAAAGAAAGCGCGCGCGTGTGTGTGGGTGGGTGGGGGTAGGGGGAGGTTTTCACAACGGGACTTTTGGTCAGACCTTTGGTCTGAATATAGTGAAATAGTGAAAGGGAACTAGAGGAAAAGAGAGATAAAGGAGAGCAGATCTGTCCGCAGCTAAAAAGTTCGCCGGACCATCGCTGCGAGAGTGATACAAAATGTGTACAATGATTTTTTGGACTTTTGATTTTTGGGATTTTTTTTTGTTTGGATTTTACTTTTCATGTTTCCAGTAAAATTTCTGTAACTGATAAATTTTGATCATTTCTCCCTTTTTTTGTCTCTTCAGTTTTTTTTTCACAATTTGTTTCTCGATTTTTCATTTTTGTTTTGCATTTTCCCTCTTGATTTTTATTTAAATATTTTTTTTTCAAACTTTCTAAATGATTTTCGGGAGGCTGTAGATTGATTTTTCGATGTGACTTCCTCGAGCGAACCCTCTATTTGTGGAGGAGGGGTCGGTACATTCTTCTAAACGGGGTTACTAACGGACATGCATACGGACCGTAGCAACTCAATCAGCCAGGTTATGCACATGCACCAGGCCAAGGCGAGAGGCGCCAGGAAGAGTTGACGGACGAGTTTCAGCAGCAGCAGCCCTGACTGCATGGCTCGACGTCGACGGGGTTGGACTGAGCCGAGGAGAGAGAGAGAGAGAGCGAGAGAGAGAGAGAGAGAGAGGGGGGGGGAGAGGGAAGGAGAAGAGAGTTAAGGAGAGGTCAGGGCGGAGAGGCGGTAGCAGCCACCCGCCCGCCCAGGCAGGTCCGTATCGACCACAGGCTACACTGTACGTACCGCTGTACTTAGAACTAATCCCGGGGCGGGGCGGGGCAGTCCGCGCCAGGAGGTGGCCGGCCGGCCGGCTGGTCCGCCCCACACGCATGACCCTCCCCTCCCCCCCCCCCCTCTCTCTCCCTCTCTCCCTCCCTCCCTCCCTTCTCCACTGCTGGCGCCGCGCCGCCCCCGCCACTAGCACACGCACGGGACAAGCGGTCGTTTCCCAGCCCCCCCCCACCCCCAGCTGCCCCGCCCCGCCCCACCTTTTCCTTTTCCCTCTCCTATCTCTCCATCTCCCTCCACTCCGTTTTCGCCCTCTCTCTCTTTCTCTCTCTCTCTCTCCCTCGCCCTCTCCCTCTCTCCTCCCCTTCTTCCTATTCTCTCCCCCTCTGCCTTTCCATCTCCCCTCCCTCTGTCCCTCTCGCCTCCCTCTCCATTCCTCTGCCGCCTCACCCAGCGGCAGACGGACAGACTTTTATGAATAAATGAAAGCAGACCTGCTGTCTGTACTGCCCTGCTGGCCGGGGCGGGACGTTGGGCGCAGGGCGCTGCTTAATCGCTTAAGCGCGGGCCCCTGCCCCCCCCCTCCCCCTCTACCCCTGCCGGCTGCCGGTCCGTGAGCCCAGTGTAGCCAAAACCCGTGGTGGAGAGAGGTGCCAAAACCCATGCAACCTGACCACTCCGCTCTTCTCTGCTCGCCGATACCCTCATGGAAATGAGTATATCGAAGTTACACTTTGATACGCTTTGATGTGTACTCTTGAAAAAAGTGTACCCACACTATCGCAGATTGGGACTGCAACACTTTGCTGGCACTTTTGGCATACATTTTGTGCTGTTTTTGTATAATTTTTTTGGCATACTTTTGGGACTCTTTGGTCAGTCACATTATCAGATAGTTATTTTCATGCGGGTATTCCGTGTTCCATAGGATGGGTATAATAAAACTCACTCTCATTAGCTAACGGATGTTACGTAAGCTGCTACAGTGAATTTTGTGCAAGCGTAATATGGATCAAATCGTCCGTAATATGGACAAATGTATCCGTATTATGGAGACTGCTAGGTCTGTAATATTCGGAGAAATTATAAACTTCTCTCCGTACATTACGGATGAAGATCTGTTTGTAATACGGATAAAGTCATCCATATTACGGAGGATTTTTGATCCATACTACGCTTGCACAAAATTTTCCGTAAGCGAGTCCGTAAGGAAATGAGAGGGTGCTTTGAAATTTTGTCATTTGCGTTATCAGTTGCTCGCACGTCACTGTTGCCGGTGGATTGTTTCTGAAGAGGGCGGTGTGATTTTTCCAACACTTCGGCGGTTGACGCAGCAGAGTGTCTGCCCGCCCCCGCCCCCGCGCCGCGCCCCGCCCTGCGCTCCTCAAAGTGCTCCACAAAGCCGCCCGCGAGGCTGACTGATCGTGTCGGGTGAAGGAATACGTAATCATTGGGCGCGCTCCTGGGCGGGGAATATACAGACAGACTGTCACACCGGCCGGGGCGAGGCAGGACAGAGCGGGTGTGTGTGAGGGGCGGGCGCCGGGCGGCGGGGTCGGCACATATATCCTTGCGCCTGCCTATATACCGCGCCCCGCCGAAGTGGGGTAATTTGAATCCCAAAATACTAGGGCTGGTAAGGAAGCGCGCGCTGCGGCGGCGGCAGCGCTTGGCTCGACTCGCGCACCCAATCCCTTTCCTTTACCCCGGCGGCCGGCCCCGCCTCGCCCCGCCTCGCCCCGCCCCGCCCCGCCTCGCCCCGCCTCGCCCCGCCCCGCCCCGCCCCGTCTCGCCCCGCCCCGCCCCGCCCTGGCCACAGGGTTAACGCCAGGACTCCGTGTCCCCAAGGGGTTCATCGGGACTGGCGTAGGGGAACGGGGAGGAAAACCCAACGGCCCATTTCTGGAGCAAATCCAACAAACGGCTCCGCTCCCACTAAATTAATTATGATTATGATTATTGAGAAAAAATGTTGTGTTATTATTATTAATTATCCCTTATTTCAAAAATTTTTATGTAGTTATTCGTCGTTGCGATTACTACACTTTCCTCAAAGATGTTTTTTTTTCCCTTTTTATTCCGTTAACCGGCTTTCTCCTGCCGCCCCCCGCGCCCCTGCAGTTCGGGTGATGCGTCTTCGTCACAGAGATAGAGAGGCTTTGTGGCGTGGGCGGGACGGCCAGGCTGCGCAATATTTTCCTTTCATGATATTGTTTTCAGTCTGTCGTCATATATCCCGTTTGCGAGGGGGAGGGGGAAGACAGTGGTGAGTGGGTGGGTGGGCCGCGGCCGGCCGGCCCGGGAGAGGTCGAAAATAATATTTGCTGTGCCGTCGCCCGCGGCCCGGCGGGCCCGGCTCGTCTTCAATCCCCGTCGACCGCTACTTATTTCAAACTGAAATAACGAGCAGGCTGTTGCAGCTCGGGTGGGCCGGCGGCCGGCGGGGCATGAAATGTCACAACTACCCGAAGAATGTCGCTCTTGGCGTCCAACCAATAATTTCGTCTTCCGGCGCCTATTCCCCCCCCCCCCCCACCTCCTTTCTCTCCCTCCCACTCCCTCTCTCTCTATCTCTCGCTCCCAGATGGATTAACAGATCTCCTTATCTCTCGTTTCACTCCCCCCCCCCCCCTCTCCTTTTACTGCCCCCTTCTCTTCTTTACTGCGCCTCTCTACTCGCGTCATCCGCCGGCCAGTGGTAATCCGTCAGTGGCCGAGCTGAGCCTTCCTTCGGCGCTTCTCTTGTTTCGTCCCCTTTCCTGTGCCTGCGCCTCTTCCTCCTTTTTTTCCCCATCTCTTTTTGTTTTGTTCGTCTTTATCACCATTCCCCGACGTTCTATCGTCATACTTTTTGTTACATGTCCTACTCATCAATTTTCACGGCTTGCCGTAGTCCTAATCACGTGCTGCCCCTGTCTCCGCTCTCTCTCCTGTCCTTTCCTTCTCTTTCTACGCTATATATCTTTACTTTTACAATTACTTTTACTTCTTTCGCTCTTCTTCTTGTTCCCTAACGACATGTTCTCCTCCTTGCGTCCCGTCTCCGCGCTCGGACTTCACTGCTATAACCCGTCGCCAAAGTAAAAGGGCGCTCGGAGACGGAGACCCCTCCCCCCTTAAACTTTTACACAAACAAGATCGCATTCGCCGTGAATCTTTGGCCTATATATATATAAGGGGGCTGGAACACCCTATCCTATACCTCACATTCTGCCTCTCTCGTTCGCCCCTAACCATTCTCGTGTGAGTGGTATTGCGACTTGCGAGACTGTCTGCCCGAGGCCTGTACGGCTGGAGCAGGTATAGGCTGAGGCTGACCCGCGTACCGTTACGTGTTTTCCGTAACATCCTACAGGATACGATGTATTCATAGATGACATTGTATTCCCCGGTCACGCTGTTCGCCGAGGGGGCCTCAACTCCTGAAATCATGTGTACACAATAGCTGATATCTTCGAAATCATTATCAAAAAATGTGGATCTGTTGTTGAAAAAATTGATTTGAGTGTGTATTTTGGGCTCATAAAGCTCAAAGTACGCTTGAATTTACTTTACGAATTATTTCTTTCAATTATAAGAGGTGTAATCATGTGAAATCATGTGAAATCTTGAAATCATGATTTTGGGTGAGTTGAGGCCCCCTCGCTGTTCGCTCTCTCCCTCTCTCTCTCTCCGACGTCTGCGTGCAAAGAGTGAGACAGATGCGCACACAAGCGCCCCAGAGATATCTCAAGGTGAGAGTGCGGGTCGTGAAAGGCTCGCGGCTCGGTAAAACATACGAGCGGGGGAAACAAACACATCACCGGCACGTTCCGCAGTTGCTAGGCTGCGGCGTCGGTGAAACCTCGTCAAGGAGAGAAGGGGTAGCGGGGGGGTGGGGGGGGGGGCAGCAGCGCCGGGCTTGCCGAATTGTAATGGAGCTCATCAACTGGTAGGACAAGGTAGGTGGTCGCCAACCGCCAGCCGAGCGGAACCCAAGGCGCAAGGGAGAGAGACAGAGGGGGAGAGAGAGAGAGAGAGAGAAGAGGAGTGGGGAGGCGAGGAGACTATAGCATCAAAGCTTTCATGCTAAACTAGTTCAGTGCCCATTTCGGACAGGAATAATCGTTCTCGCGGTGAACGGCTTGCCCGTAGGGTCACCTTGGGGGGGAGATGGGGTGGGGAGGGGGTGGGGGTGAAAGGGAGGTCCCACCCAGAGACGGAACGCCCAACGCCATCACCACGACTTCGATGACGAAGCTCATTTCGACAGCAGCTCGGGGATCGGCGGCAGTAGCGGGCCGAGGGACCGGGACCGGGACCGGGAGGCCCCCAGGCAAGCGGGATTGGGGGAGGGGGGGTGGCGGTAGGCTCATAACACTCTGTCGGACACACACACACACACACACACACACACACACACACACACACACACACATCCCCCGTCTCTTGTTGTAGAGCGAGACAGACACACGCGGGTGTTTTGGTGCCGGCGCTGTTTCGAAGCGTGCCTCCCCTCCCCCACCACCCCGCATTGGCCGTAAATGTGTAGCGGCGCGACGCGCATAGTTTAGCCTAGTGATGTGTGTATGTGTGAGTGAGAGAGAGTGAGACAGTGTGTGTGTGAGAGAGGGAAAGAAAGTGAGAGTGTATGTTTGGATAGTGGTATTTCGGTTCGGTTGTGGAGGCCCCCTTGCGCTAGTCCGCGCGGGCGGGGCCGGCGCTGTGGCTAGGCAGACCCGCCAGCCTCGCGAGTCCAGTGGGTTGCCTACTCAGCGCTCCGCGGGCGCTCCAGCTCCACCCCGCCCACTCTCAGACAGACTCCTGAATAATTTATTTTTCTTTCTTTTCTTTTTTCCTCCTTTTTTTTTTGAAAAAGCTATGTTCACGGTTTTGTGTATGGATACGTAACAACAATATTTTTAGTTGGTAAAATTAAATTTGTTTGTAATTATACAAGCATTTCTAACCAACAAATATCCATTTCGATAAGGTATAAATAAACTCGACCCGAGTGTAAAAGGAAATTGTTTATATGTTTATGTGTATTCAAACCTTATGTTATCCTTGAACAAATACTTTGATAGTTTACCAACGTATAAATTACTAAAGGAACTTCGCTGTCAGAGAAATGCATCTAGGATAAACGCATCCTCTGCTAAGAAGGGATTGTGTACTGGGGATACAGATCACTGGAAAAACAAAGGTATTAATGAATGCCTTTCTTGGGTCGTGAAATTTTAATGCCTTTGCAAAAGCACGAAAATGTCAAAAGGCATTATAATTTAACACCTTTGGGCAGTTTTAATGCAGTTTTAATGCCTTTGCAGGGGTGCTAATTTTTAATGCCTTTGTGAAGGCATTAAAACCCTTCGAGTCCTACCTTTGCTTTTCCAGTGAAGACACCACTCTACAGCACGTCGCCAACTATTCTGAACTAAAATAATGAAAGAAGTCTCGAAATGTCAGCTAGCTTTCATTTTTGTTGATTTCACTGCACGGGCAGTGCTTGCGTGGATTTGGTTTCCATCCTCGGACACAAAAGACAAAATGACTACGCTAATCATCGTCATCTCAGTAATCCCGTGCTGCTACCTGGCTAAATCTTAATGAGAGTGTGCGCTAGGCGCTGAGGTTGGCGGAGGGGCGCCGCTGACGCCTAGGAGGGAGGGAGAGACTGCTATAGCCAGGACTGAAATGAAAGCTATTCAAATCGTGGCGCGCTAAATAATTCAGCTTGGATAAGCAAAGCGAGAACAGCAGAGCGGGGAGGCGAGCGGGAGGGTCAGTAGAAGTATCTAACGATGGCACGAGAGGGACAGGAGATAGTGCGCGGGGCAGAAAGAGAGAGGGAGAGGAAAAAAGTGTGTCCACCCCCATTTATGAAGTTTGAGAGCGGCGCGCGCGCGGTCTTTGTACCGTAATAATATGGTTGTGAAATATTCAAGGGGTGGGTGGCAAGGGCTCACGGGACTCGACGACGCAACGGCGGAAAGGAAAGAAATCACGTCTCCAGTAAGCAGTGGGCGGCCGGACGTGCAGTCTGCAGTTCTAGATGAGTCACCTAGGACATCTGAGACCTGAGACAGTGGGCGGACGGACCTACGCACGGTAAAAACGATGTCTGATTTTTTAAGGAAAAGGGGAAAACTTTGAGGACCTTAAACACTTTGAGGAAAACTCCTAAGGTTTTGAGGAACTCTCCTAAAAATATGCGGATATTTCCCTTATTTTTTGAGGGTTCTTCCTCAAATTACGGAAGTTCCTCAAAGTTTTCCCTTTTCCCTCAAAAAATCAGACATGTTTTTACCGTGCGCTGGAGACACAAGTGATGTGCGAATGTCGTACACTTGGATGTGTGCGAACGCCCATTCGTACACCTGAGGGCGTATAAAGGCGTGAATTTTTCTTGGAAATTCACACTCTTTGGCCCCCAATAAGTGCTCGAATGGACATTCGCACATCTAGAAATGTGGGACATTCACACACTTGGGTTTCACTTGGAGTTTCCGGTGTACTCATCACGTGCGGTCCATAACTCGCCTGCTGTTCTTTCTTGCTTCTTGTCCTTTTTTATTGTATTTATCTTTTTAATTTTTGAAATTTGCACCACCTTTGTTGCGCGTTTATGGAATGTGTTAACTGCTCTTGGCGTCTGTGCCGTGTCATCCTCACGGCGACTGCGTCGTGAAAACGAACTAAAGCTGCACCCCGCCGCGCGCACCGCCGCGAACGGCGAGAGACAGCCACCTGTTTAACAGCCACTTCAAGAACCGGCGCGCCGCCGCTTGCGCGGGGATCATCGGTGTCGGCAACAAACCGGCGGCTTATGAAGAGAGAGAGAGAGAGAGAGAGAGAGAGAGAGAGAGAGAGAGAGAGAGAGAGAGAGAGAGAGAGAGAGAGCTGGCGGCAAAGGGTATAACAAGGGATTGAGCGGCGGGGCGGAGTGGGTCGCTGTGAGGTTGGAGGCGGCTCGGAGCGGAGGGAGGGAGGGGCTCTTCTGCATCGCTCGTCCGCCGTCGAATCATAATTGGTACTACCAACCCCCCCTGCCAGCGCTGCTCGCTGCCGGCCTACCTCCACCTTAACCGACGCGGCTGTAACAATAATAATAAGCGGAAGGGGAGAGGAGTGCTGCAATGTCACCTAGCACATTTCTATTCCGGCCGAGGGCGGGAAACAACTCTGACAAATTTTAAACACCTCGTAATTCTGAAAAGTTTAGAAAAATTGGGAGAAATTCAGAAAATTTAGAAAAAAAAATAGGAAAATTCATATGACAATAAATACTAAAATTTTCGTTAAATTCAAGAAAAATTAAGTTCAGAAAAAAGTCAATGAAAATCCTCAAATATTCTGAAATAAAAAATCCCGAAATGCACCAAATATGTACACCTAAATTCAGAGTTGTTTCTCTTTCGATTCGGGCATAGGCAGGGCGAGGGGGGAGGAGCGGGGCCGCGGTGGCGCAGAACGCACCGCAGATGTTTCGTTATGGACGGCGCCCCCAGCTCCCGCCTCCAATACCCCCCCCCCCTCTCTCTCTCTCTCTCTCTCTCTCTCTCTCTCTCTCTCTCTCTCTCTCTCTCTCTCTCTCTCTCTCTCTCTCTGCGAGCGATGGTATGCTCGAGCTGCACCCTCCCCCCCCCCCTTTTTCCCTCCGCAAGTCATCTTCCCTCTCCTCTCAGCCCAAGGTCTGCTCGATCGTCGTCCCTCTCCCGGTTCCACGCGACAAACTTCCACCGGCGAAGTGCAGTGAAGGAGGAGGGCAGGCAGGCAGGCTGGGCTGGGCGCGGGCAGGCGTGCTGTTTTGTCAGAGGTATGGGCTTCGTTCCGGCGCGTGAGCTTCTGCCTCTCCCCCCTCCCCCCCCTCCCTTTCCTACCCCCTTCTCTCGCTCTCTCTCAGACGCACACACTCATACTGTCGCTCTCGACAAAGACAGATCACGTTCCAGTTTCGCACGGCGACGAGTCGGCGGAGAGAGTTTGAGTTTGCGTCCCTGTCTCCCTCTCTCTCTCTCTTTCTCTGTCTCTCTCTCTCTCTCCCTCTCTCTCTCTCTCTCTCTCTCTCTCTCTCTCTGTCTCTCTCTCTCTCTCTCTCTCTCTCTCTGTCTCTCTCTCTCTCTCTCTCTCTCTCTCTGTCTCTCTCTCTCTCTCTCTCTCTCTCTTCCTCTACCCGATCGGCCGCGAACATCGAAAACATATAGATCATGCTTGAATATTAGTTCGGCAAAGGTCGTGGAAAAGGGTCGCACCGCAACGGTGGAGTCGGGGACGAAGGCTTCTGTGGTGGGGACGCAGACGCAGGGACATGATGTCGGAAAAAGGCTGTATACAGTTGGCAAACTGTTAGGAAAATATGATTTTTATCAAAAGTGTGTAGTAGCAAAATGAATTGTTGAACATCGTTAAAGGTTATAAAGTGTATCTAAGTTTTGCCTTGTACACAAAGTTTGCTGTTATTTTTTTCCCCTCCCAGATCCGTGCTGCTGTCCGCAGCTCGATGTCTAATTGTAGGCCACCCAGAGCGGCGTGGGGTGGGGGCCGAGCCGGGCCGAGCTGCAGAACAGACCGCTATCGATTATTGTTTGTAATTGATGTGGCAATTCCTAAATGCTGCCCACACACACGCCGGTTGGGCGGGGGCAGCGGACACGGCCGCCGGCCTGCCTGACGTAATACAGTATACTGACCAATAACATAACTTGACCGGATCGTGAGCCTGTAGAGGTCTGCCACGCTCACAGCATACCGCCTCTACGCGTAGAGACTTGGTGGCTCTCGCTCCCGCACATACTACACCGCATGCCTGCTGGCGGGTCGTGTTAGTTGTGTTGGACACAACCATCGAAACCGCTACTCGATTTCACCTCCACCTCCTCCTCTTTCCTTTTCCCTTTGGCGCAAACTGCACCACAAAATCAACTACCCTTTTCTCTCTCTCTCCTTCCCACTTTTCCTCTTCTCTATAATTTTTTTTTAATTTTCACATCCTTTATTCGTTTTGTTGTTCTTGGAGAACTTTTCGATATCTCTTCCACAATTTTAGGTGAATTACGGGATTTTTAATATTTTCTGAAAAATTGGGACAAAAGTAACTGGTTTACGAACAAACAAAAATTTTCCAATGCGGAGTTCGTTTCGTCTAATCAAGGATTAAGACTGAAAAATGAACAAAGCATGCAATGTTTCTACAGGGTTGTTACAGGTCATGGAAAACCTGGAAGTCATGGAAAAGTCATGGAAAAAAATTCGAGTCATGGAAGTCATGAAAAAGTCAGGGAAATCAAGCGCCGAGTCATGGAAGTTTGTTAAATTGCAGTATCTCCCGTGTTCTCTGCCTGCCGCGCCGTAACAAAGGTTTTGCTCGAGGGGGTGCTGTCTTCTAAAATCATTGAACAAGGCCAAAAAAATCACGAAAAAAAAAATAAAAAAAATAAAAAAAATAAAAATCACAATCAAAAAAGATAAAAAATAAAAAAATCACAGGTTTTCTCAGAAATCCTCCTGGCTGGAGGCTGGGGGATAGGGCAAATACGACGCGAACCCGTCGCACTAAGCAGTCATCGAAACGTCGTGGCTCAGTTGGTAGAGCGCGCAACACTGAACCAAGAGGTCCCAAGTTCGACTCCCACTCGGGAAAGTGTTTTTCGCGCTTGGCATTTCATTTGGCAGCTGCTCCAGGGCAGGTCAAGTAGAAATTTATAACGTCTCACCGCCGTTGGCTCGGTGGCTCTGGGCGTTGGGTCGCTTCCTGTTCTGGCTACGTGTCGGCACTCGGGGTTGTGGGTTCGAATCCCGCGTACCCCTCTGAGGTAAGGCCTCTGAAACTGGGATCAGGAAGTCTAACGCCCTTGACACCGCTCGTACCTCTAGGGGTAGGCCAATGGTGGTACGGGGATCAAATCTGTCGAATTGCGCGATAGGATCGCAGTCAGCAAAGCGCCGGTTCCCATGGAACACCGAAGCAGTTGGCTGCCACAGGGGGTAAAAGCCCTGTGCCTGGCGGGAACCGCAACCTCCTTCGGGAGGTTTACTGCCGCAAAAATTTTCCATGTTTTTACGCCACCCTTTCAATTGCAGAGCAAAATTTGCTTCTGAAAAGTTTTAAAAATTATTTGAAATAATTGTGATTATTTTGCATTATTGCAAGTTAATTTCCAATAATTTGGAATAAATCGAAATAATTCACCGTAATTTACTAAAAATCCTATTGAATCATGTAATTGAGAGAATAATTTGGATCAGATGTGCGTGTATTTTCTGAGGTCATCCCGAACAATCAAGAAAAATATCGAAAGATCGAAAGATCAGAAAAAAGATCAAAAATCAACAGAAAAATTAAAAAGTCATTTTCAAATCAAAAAAATCAATCCAAAATATAAAAAAAAACCGTTTGATTTTTTTTAAAATGTAAATCATTGAACAACTGCTACTTGAGACAGCACCCCCTCGGTTTTGCTCTTTTATTTTATGTCGAATGAGTGCCTCAGAGGGCTTTAAAATGGATAAATAAATTGTGCAAGTGCAAGTATTGCTTTACATCGTTTTCTTTTTAAAAACCTAGTCCTATATATGTCTGGGGGAAGGTCATGGAAAACCTCGAATTCAGTCATGGAAAAGTCATGGAAAAGTCAGGGAAATAAAAATTCCCGACTCTGTAACAACCCTGTTCTATTATGCCTTTTTTTTTTGTTTTTTTTTTTTTTGTTTTTTTTTTATTGTTTTTGTTTTTTTAAAGAAAAACTACGTATATTGAGCAGTACCCCTCCCTGCTGCCCTCGGTGCCGTTGGCATTTCGACGTGCAACGCTGCCTACAGTGCCTAAAGGGCAACACCTCACCTTTACGCAGTGCGTGCCGCAGTCGGGCCTTCCTGTGACATTTGCAGGCTGGCCCAGCCCCAGCCCAGCAGCGTTCATAATTTAATGTTCCGTAATCGGCGCGCTACTGCTGTGCCAACATCCCATCATCATCATCTGGAGGGGCGAAAGAGGGAGGGAGGGAGGAATAGGAGGGAGGAAAGGGATCGAGGAAAGACTACTACCATTTTCCTTATGGCATCAGGGACTGCCAAACGAGCGAGACCCGCCAAAACTGTGCTCACCCTATCCCGCCCCCGCCCCGCCGGTCCCGGCCCGGCCAGCTGATCGATGGCGATGTGGGCGAGTCCAATCACCAAATCTGCGTCCTCCACATTTGGGGGAGAAGCCCGTTGGGGGCTGAGGGGCCTGGCGAGAGGGTCTCCCGAGATCCCCATGAAGACGGGGCGCGGCCGCCACCATTTTAGTTAATATGCTAATGATAATGTCGCCCCTAATTGGCTATCCCGGGATGAATGAGGGACGACTCGTCGACAAATTTCACTGCGGCGAGTGGTGTGCAATTCGCACACTGCTCATCACCCTACTGGCGGGAGAGATTTTCCCGATTAACCCCTCACCCCCAAACGGCAATTCCTCCCCCCCCCCTAATCTTACCCTTCTGGGGCGATCAGGAAGAAGAAAGGGAGGTTGGTACACATGTATAGCGTGGACTCAGCGGTCTTCGTGCGTCGACTGTTTCCTAACGGCCTTCATTCATCCACACACCAACTTTGTCAGGATGGTGCTTGATAAGAGAACAATGAGCTTTGACGTCGGCAGCACTAGGAGTAGTTTAGCGAGTTCAGCGATCTGTAAGTTCATTATTGCTCAAAGCAGGGAGGGGAGAGAGAGAGAGAGAGAGAGAGAGAGAGAGAGAGAGAGAGAGAGAGAGAGAGAGAGAGAGAGAGAGAGAGAGAGAGAGAGAGAAAGAGAGAGAGAGAGAGAGAAAGAGAGAGAGAGAGAGAGAGAGAGAGCAAGAGGGGTAGGCTTCAAAAAGAAAAGGCCACTCTCTTGGAATAAGCTTCCAGCAGTGCAGCTATCGCTGCCGCCTCGCTCTGTCTTTCTTCCCCCTCCTTCTCTTGCTGGCTTCGATTTATCGTTTATTGGCAGCGCCACAGATGCCTCGGCCTGAGCGCTGGCCGGCTCGGCTCGGCTCGGCTCGGCTCGGCTCGGCCGTCCCCCAGCCATACGGCTCGTCATGAGAGGCTCGGGACGTGCGGGACGTGCAATCCGGCCGGCCACTTCACGGCCCAGACCGTCGGGGTGATGCGCCTTATTCGGGGATGTAGCGGGGAAATGAAAGGGAGGGGGGAGGGGGTGAGCGCGTGCGAGGCGGCTTCCTAGCCACACTGTTAAACCAGTAGCATCCTTTTAAAGATTGTCCCGAATGGCAAAAATTTTGACAAGCAAATATGGGGTAAATTTCAGCATTTGAAAAGAATGCCAAGATTTTTTGCAGTACTTAGTAATAAGGATGAATTGGATTTTCTTTGTTTTCAGTGTTTTTCTTCCCTTTTTTTTTGTAACATGGTATGATCCCGGCCAGGCCTGCCGCCGGCTTGATTGTTCGAATATCCGTGTCCCTGGACCACATTTCATAGGGTCCGCCCATCCTGGCTCGCGGCCGCAAAAGGTTTTATGCTTCCCGTCGTAAATCCCGACCGGTACTCGCAATAACCTTAGAGGCGGAACTCGACCATGTTCCGGTCCGGTCGGGTTGGAGCATTTCCCTAGCAGTGCATGACAAGTGCACTAGAAATAATAGTTAGTGATATTCTCCAATAATGTAAAAAAAAATAAATACGATTTCACGAAATCTTGGTAGACATCGAAGTTTTTTGACCATGGTAAAATTATTGTGAGGGTATAGTAAATCTGAAAGAAAAACTGGAATTTTCTGTAAATCAACGAGTTTTTGTTATTCCGTAGTAGAGCATATTGTTGGTCGAGTTAGTACAATTAAAAAACGAGGTTTAAACACACAGGTTCTGCCTCCTCAAAAAAAAAGGAGGAAAAATCTGCTGTCGGTGAGCGGAGCAGGGCAGTTACTTGTTTTAGGAAGAATAAGTCGAGGTGGTTCGGGCTGGAGGCCGGCTCTCATTTAATTTAATGTGTTATTGCGCTTTGTTGGGAGCCGCATGAATATTCATACAGACCTCTGTTGCATCCCCCGCACCCCTCCAGGCTACTGTAACACACGTACGCACGCGCACACGCGTGCACACACACACTCACACTCACACAGGGACGTGGGAGGCATATGAGTTTTATGACCATATGCCTTCCTCGCTCTGTGCCACTCTGCCGGAAGGCCTCAGGGGGCGAGCGGCCCACCGAGTAGAAGAAAAGGGGAAGGAGCTACTTATTACGAGGAAACAAACGCCTCGCGCGAGCAGCGGCGGTCGGAAGGGGGAGTGGCGGGGAGAGCGCCTAAGAGGTAGGCGAGCCCGCACGACGCGCGTGTCCCGCGGTGCGTTGGGTGGCCTACCCGCACGGCGCGCAGGGAGGCTTCGAAATGAAATTTATGGTACACCTCGTAATTCAGAAAAATTCTGTCCAATTAAGATGAATTCAGGAAAATTAGTTCAGAGAAATTAAGGAAAATTCAAGCAAACATTCTCAAAAAGTCAATAACAGTTCACGAACATTACCGAAAATTCCCGAAATATCACAAAATTTCTACACCAAAATTTTTAAAATTTGTATATTAAAATTTTCAAAATTTGTACACCAACATTTACAAAATTTGCACAAGAATACTTACTAAATTTGTACACCAAAATTTAGAGTTGTTTCCCCGTCGGCCCGGGGTGCGGAGGAGGCGCGGGGTGGGTGCGCGAGGCGGGAGCTAGACAGCCGGAGCATATTACATCGGATATCCAGCCGGCCGGCCCGGTCCGCCAGCTCCGGTGCGGTCCGGTCCAGCTCGGGTCCTGCCCAGCCTCCCGCCTGCCGCGCCGGCACGGTCCCGGTTCATCTTTATATTCCGCTCATGCAGCGGCGCGGCCCGTCCCACGTTCCGGTCGGGGGTTGGGCCGGGGCCGCCGTGCCGCACGGTCCCGCACCAGCGATGATAATATGGACCAGCGCCGAGCCGAGTGGGGGACTGCTGGACGCTCCCTCAGATTGCCCTCTCTCGGCGCACAGGCGTATTTAATGTTTTCATTCAAAATGACAACAAATTTTGTTTCTCTGTTAAATTGAAAGCAATGCGAATCCAAGAAGATGCAAAATTGACTTACAGTTTTGTTGCTGCAGGAGTTTGCGGTATGCCGCATATGCTGCCAGGATCTAGCATGAATTGCGCGCGCTAGCCCCGCTCGGCTACGCTTCTCTCTGTATCGTAGCAAGAATTGTGGAAATGGTCGGTGATCGTTGCCAAAGCGGATCGCTCTGTGTGTTTGTCTTGTGTTTGAGCTGAGAGGGTGCACTGCTGCGATAAGCCTGGAGAGGAGAGTTGAAACGCGCCTCTTTGCTCAACTTTAATTATTTTACGGCGCGGCGTTTGGCGTGGAGATTTATCGGAGTGTGAAAAGGAACGTTTCAGAAAGGCCCTGAACTGACTTTGATTTCTGCCTCGTTTTGCTTGCAGGTGAGTGCTGTCTTGATCGCCGTCGTTGTGGCATTGAGGTTGCTCCAGAAATCAGAGCAAACATTGGTAAGTTGGGATGAGAAAAATGTTCGCATTTTTTAAATGTTCTCAAAGCACAGTCCAAACTGAAACCACAACACTTGTATGACAAGATGAGACGATTGTTAATGACTGTCCCAGTGTGCGACACTATGGCAAGCATGGACTATTTACACTAAAATTTACTCCTTTTACATTGCTAACCATTCCCTAAAATAATAGCAGCGTGTAAAGGTTGGGGAAGGGAGGTGGATGGGTATTGGTTCAGCAAGGGAAGTGACTGTGACACGGGGGAGAATGGGAGGAGGGGTTGGAGGCCAGGAGAGGAGGGGGGGGGGTGTTTTCACAGCCATTAGCGACGTGGCTTGGATCACCCGGCAAGGAAGGAGGGGGAGGGGGAAGCTGCCCTGCCCTCCCCCCCCCCCACCCATATCCACCCCAGAGGCCGCGGCGCCTGTTTGACACTCGGAGCCCGACACATGAGAAGGGTCTGGCCAAAGCAGAGCAGCGGAGCGTCGGCGTCGGGACGGAAGTCAAGCAGCGCCTTCGGTGTGGCGTCGGCTTGGCTTGGCTCGGCGGGCGTAAGCCCCACGTTGCCCGACTTCCCGCCCCCTCCCCCCCTCCTCCCCAAACACCTCTCCCCGCTGCCGCCGAGGAGGTAACTGGCAAACAAGTTAACCAATGCTCCCTCCCGGCAGGCGCGGTGCCACGCGGTGCCCGCCGCCCTCACGGGTCGAGAGTCAGCCACATCCACGGCCGTGATCGGTTGCTCAGGGAATCAAGCCTGCGCACCGTGCAGCGAACCGGCGCGCCGAGCGCACCCCCACCGCCGCCACGGCAGTCATTGAGTCGTGTGGATATTGGACCAGCAGAGGGGGGAGGTGGGGGGGGGGGGTATGGCGGTCCTCCGACTCTGTGGCAGCAGCATCAGTTGGAGCGCTCTTGCTAAGGAGCGCTGCTTTACGCTCGATTTCACTCTTCCGTCGTCGTTTTCGGACACCCGACAGTGTATTTTTTCTTCCTTTCTTTTTTCGAGGTCCGTCTTTTTGTTTTGGGAGGGGATGAGTGGGGAGGGGTGAATGAGAAATGCCGGCCGGGGACCGTCGTTGAGGGTGAGAGAGGGGGGGTGGGGGATTGGCTGGTTGTACTGCCTGGCTGTGCCGGAGAAAAGTGGCTCCAAATTGCGGGGCCGAGAAAGTCTTTGAGCGCACGCAAGGGCTGGGCTGGCCGCGGCGGGGTGGGGCGGGGCGGCGCCGCCGCAGCACCAGGCAGGCACCTCGGCCGCCCCGCCCCGCCCCGCCCCGCCACCTCGCGAGAAGGAGCCCCACCCCAACTCTCTTGCGGGCAAATTGATGAAATTGGGAGGTTGTCGCGTTGTCGCCCGGAGCAGTCCTTCCTCCTCCTCCTCCTCCTCTTTGCCTGCTACGGGCGCGGCTCCTCCCTCGTCGTTAACCTGCTCTGCCAAGGAAGAGCGAGAGAGTTTGTCTGGGAGGAGTGGTGTGGATCTAGGTCCCCTCCCCCCCCCCTCCACCGCCCTACCGCCTTTGCGTCGTCCCCGCGAATTTCTTGTTCCTGTTCTCGGTGGCCTCGCAACATTGCCCCCATGAGGGTTCCGTCGTGGTCAGTGTGAGATGGGGGTGTGTGGTAGAGTTGGAGGGGTTGGTGCGGCGGAGGCATCTGGCCCGCATGCCGGTGGCTGTATAGTAGAGCCGGGGTGTCGCCGCTAATGCGACTGAGGGGGGGGGGGGGGAGTGGGCGTTTGGGGTGGATGTGGAGGTTGGATGGAGGTGGGGGGTGGACGTGCGGGTAGTAATGAGCGCGAACTGATCAAATGCGATCGCTGCTGCTCCCCTCCTTGCGGCACCTACCTCTGGAACTACGAACCTTATGCCGTCATTCAGTTGCCACCTTTTCAGACGCAGTATAGACTGATTCCGCAAATCGGTCAGTGGGAGGTAGACGCGGTCCTGCTCTCTCTCCCACCCAATGGCAGTGCCTCATGATGAGTGCGACAAAGGACTCAGGGTGCGGGTGGACCGGCACTCGCAGTCCAGCGGATTCACTACCCGTTTCCCCGATCATCAACGTCGTCAACCACGTCATCGTGATCGGCTCCGTTGTCGTGTCGTAAAGCGTGATGTGTGGCTGCTGCGCTATTTCGGTGCTAGGGCGGGGCGGGGCGGGGCGGGGCGGGGCGGGGCGGGGCGGGGCGGGGCGGGGCGGGGCGGGGCGGGGCGGGGCGGGGCGGGGCGGGGCCCGCTGCGGCCCTCCTGCGCCCATACAGGCTCTGCAGGGTGGGACTGTGGTATAGTGGCAGACCTGCACGAGTGATGGTTCGAGCCCCGAAGCAGTATCTACCGACACCCGGAAGCAGTCATGATTGTGGCTTCGTTGTGTTAACAACCGCGAGCACGCTCGAGCACGGAGTCAATTTCGATTTTACAAACAAGAATAGTTTTAATAGTAAAATAATTTTTGAAAAATGCTGCACCACTGCCGAAGTGATTACAAGTCATCAGACAGGCGGAGGAGTGTTCTTGCACTTCAAACCGACTAACAATCTCTAAACAGATGATGGTATATGAGTAAAATCGTAATTTGATTCCAATTTCTGCATTTTTAAAAGGGAATTTTGGGGTTTTTATATACGAATTTACACTGGAAAAACAATGGTGCTAACTAACACCTTTGCAGGGGTGCTAAAGAAATTTTGAGTTTATTGCCTTTTATAATGCACTTAACAGGCTTAAAGGTGCTAAAAATGAGTGCCTTTAGCAGTTTTAGTGCCTTTGTAGAAGCACTTATCCTGTAGCACCTTTTTTAAGGTACTAGTTAGCACCTTTGTTTTTCCGATGGAAACGAATAAACTTTTCCCTGCGAAGGGTTTTTCCTTTTTTTCCCCCCTTGGGTGTAACAAGCTGGGATGACGACCACGGAGTTGTCCTCTCCTCTCCAGGTGGCCAGTGGACACCGCTGCGCGACGCGCTACGTCCCCTCGCGGTCCGGTCCTCCGGTCCGGTCTGCCCATCCGCTGGTCGGCCTCCTTCCTGCTGGACGGACGGCGCCGCGCCGCCTCCCTGCGGACTCCCATTTCATTCACTCTCCGTTTCGCCCTCCTGACTCGCTTACGCGGTCGACAGCCGACGAGGGGATCGATACGACGGCCGGCCTCGGCGTGGCGTGGCGTGGCGCGGCGCGGCGCCACGGCGGGCTGTCGGCTGTCGTGCGAGCCCCCTCCCCCCTCCCCCCTCTGTCTGACTGTGCGACGTCATCCTCATCATGGAAGTGAAAAGAGACTGTAGGCGCGGCAGTTTGTGTTTCTTGGCGTGATGAAGTCTTGAGGCTTGATTCATTCATTGGCGGACTAGAGGGGGCCTGCGCGACAGGGGACCTGCGGCCTGCGGAGTGCGGGGCGCGAAAACTCTGCAAAGACGGCCGCCACAGCGGCTCTCCCCCCTAACCCCCTCCCACGACTCCGCCCCCTTTTCAAAGGCTGGACAGAAGCCGCCCAGAAGCCCTTCTCCAGCCTCTCGGACCTCTCTCTCACCCCTCAACCCCCTCTCCTCCCCTCTCTCTCGGAGCTCCAGCAGGGGGCTCCAGCAAGCTCAGCTCCAGCCCTTCCCCCTCCCCCCCCCGCCCCGAAGATCCCTTCTGTGGAGAATTCCCTAGCGGCTGCTCAGCACAGGGGCGTCTGCAGGGGGGTGTCACTGCGTGCGCGTTGGGACGACAGCAGGGCGCCCTGGTGCGAGACGTCCAGGTGGGCTTAGCGCCCGCGGGGCCCGTGGGGTCGGCCGGGGAGGCGCGCGCGGGATTAACGGAGAGAGGGCTGCTCGCCGCGCTCCGCCACGCCCCCACGACGTCTTTTAAGGATGAGGCAAATGCTCGCGCCTTCTGGCAGCTCAACAAGTTGGCCCGCGCCGCGAATCGTGGGTCTTCCGTCGGTCGCGGCCAAAGCAAAGGGGAAAGTGATGGTGAGTGGAATGAGGGGGAGGAGACGGGAAGGGGGGGGGGGTGAAGGGCGCGGTGACACCCCGGGGAGGCGTTGTAATTAATCTCTTTCCTCGCTGCTCGCACTCCCCCGCCGCTATCATTGCATGCCGTGAATATATATATATGTTTATTTTTCGAAGCATCAATTGCACCCCGAGGGGGGTTCATCCTCACGTTTATGGCCCGGTAAATGTCAGTTCGGTGACGACCAGCAGGCCGCAAAGCCGTGTGCCGTGCGCTTGCGGGCGTCTCGCTCCGTCAGCCAATGTCTAAACGGGCGGGAAACAACTATTAAATTTTGTACCCCCGTCGTACATCAAAAACCCAAAGGAAAATGAAGGGTGAAAAATACGGTTTCATCAAGTGGCAGGTAGTTTAGGATCAAGTTTCAGAAAGGTTGGATTCAAGTTTGATTTCAGACTTCTTATCACTAAGAATCAATTTAGTTTCGGCATAAGTTTATCAGAAGTTAATTTTATTTGTTTCTGCGTAAAGAGAGGTCCCAACAACTTACTTTCGGACCCAATATTCCAGATCCAGTGCATATTACTGGCATGAGGGTTGCTGATTTGAATTCCGGAGGTTTCTACTTTGAAACTGAGTTTCAAGAAATTGTAACAAGAATGATTAAAAAAAAATTAAGTCACATCTTCGACAAAGCTGTAAGGCTACCTCATGCCTAAAAAAATCTCCCCGAAAATTACAGACGATCTAGAGGGAACTGAAGTCCTAGTTTCGGGAAATTCAAAAACAAATTTTTAAAATACATATATATAAAAATTCATAAACGTTGATGACAGAAATTGGTACAAAGAAACTCAGAGCTGTTTCCGACTCGTGTCGAGAGCCTTTTGTCAGACACAGAGCGCAGCCTCTCCCGCAGCATTCAGAATACTGATAGCGGTTGTCCCGAGGGTAGGACGGCCCTTTCATAACGAGGTGTAAACACCGCACAGTTTTATTTCGCCCACAAATATTTCCTTGCCCCCCGTTATTTACCGGCTCGACCGCTCGGCGCCGCCGCTGCCGTATACTTCGGTGGGCGGGATGTATTAAACTTTCATCGACATTCATTGAAGGGCATTCTTCTTCTTGTCGGTGCGGGGCCCGGCACGGGAGGCCAAGCTCCAATCTCGCGCCTTTTCCTTTTTATTTCTTTTCACCGCCTCCCATCGACACACACACACACACGCACGCACGCACACGCTCAAGCACGCACGCACCCGCGCGCGCACACACACACACACACACACACACACACACACACACACACAAAACGCGTACACATATCTGTACGTTTCTCAGTGCGATAAACCTATATCATGTCTCTTGTGTTCCGCGCGGATAAGAGTGAGTGGGAAACACAAAGCCGGGTAGAGGGGAAGGGTGAAAGAGCGAGAGAGGAGAAAGAGAAAAGGGGAAAACATGTGAGAGCATGAGGGGTGCAGAGAAATTTCCATGGCGCTTCGTCGTGTTAGCGGCTCGTTTTTTTCCCTCGGCTCGTAAAGAAAAGGCACACACAACACAACAAAAAAAGGCAGCCCTGCTTCCAACACGCGCGCGAGCCGGGCCCTTTCTCTCGCCCACCTCGCAACCCGACCTGACGAAGTTAGATTAACTGCGAAACTTGACTTTGGTGGAGCGCAACGCCCCGCCACGCGCCGCCACGCCCCGCCACGCCCCGCCACGCCCCGCCGAGCCATAGTGGCGGCGAGGGTGCTCGTGGCGATGGGCTAATACGTTTATTGCGAGGGCTTTTTGCGCGCTCCTCTTTTTACCTCGACGCACGGAGACATTCTACGCCGGCGCGCTCGGAGCGACAAGTTGGGGGTAGGGGTGGTCTGTTAGAGAGAGAGAGAGGGGGGGGAGGGAGAGGGAGGGAGGGGGGGCAGGGGAAGGGGCAGTATGAACATCTGCTGTTTGTTTCTGCTGCGAGAACAGCAATAAACGGTATTCTCCGTTGTCGTCTGCTGTGGCGAGGCCTTTGTACCGAAAGCACCAAGAGAAAGAAGAAAAAAAAATGAGACCGAAAATAAAGGAAACCTCAGAGGATACGGGAGAGCGACATGGAGGAAAAGTAAGAAAGGGAAAAAAATGTAATCTCTTTCGAGACTTTGGAAAGTTGGAACCTTGGTTTCTTTTCCGGTCGGAAATTTCTTTATCGCCGGTCTGTTGGCCTGCCGGGTGAATCCCCGCTTCTTTCCCTATCCGAGCCCCCCCCCCCCCCTCCCATCCCTCCCTCCCTTTCCTTCAGACCGTCTGTCCTCAAGTGTGCCAAACTTCCGCGCGCAGAGTTACTCTTTTTTTGTGGCCGGCTTGGGTGGCTGGCCAACGCGTGGAGGAAGGTGGAGGGAGATACAGAGAAAAAAAGAGAGGCAGAGAGAGAGAGAGAGAGAGAGAGAGAGAGAGAGAGAGAGAGAGAGAGAGAGAGAGAGAGAGAGAGAGAGAGAGAGGAGGGTCAGGGTGAGAGAAGAGCGATCACCAGGGAGCCTTTCCGTACGCTCAAGTGGACAAAGTTAGGGTGACGAGTTTCCCTCGTTGCTAATACAGATCCGATATAGGAAAGTGCTTATAGGTGTTTCTCAACCTTCCCTTCGCCTCGCCATGGCGGTTGGCGGTGTTGTATCCAGGCGCCCCCGGGACTTTTACCGAGTGCGAATCCTATCCTGAGCGTGCACCATGATTTCCGCACAGCTTTGTTTCGACTCGCAGCCATGGCTTGCCGTGGCTCGCTGGAGCGCGGGTCGTGCGATGTGCGCGCGACTTTGAGCTGGGAGCCCTCTCGGGCCCTCTCCCGGGACTTGTACGATATAGTGTGACACAAGTTGGGTCCGTCACGTAGCTGCTGTGTCAAGCCGCGTGCGCGAGCGTGGCGGGGCGTGGCGGGGCGTGGCGGGGTGTGGCGGGGCGGGGCGGGGCGTGGCGGGGTGGGGCGTGGCGGGGTGTGGCGGGGCGGGGCGTGGCGGGGCGGGGCGGGGCGTGGCGGGGCGGGGCGTGGCGGGGTGTGGCGGGGCGGGGCGGGGCGGGGCGGGGTGGGGCGTGGTGTGGCGGGGCGGGGCGGGCCGTGCAGAGTCGCGTCCCGCTGCGCCTCGGTCAGGGATCTCAAGGGTTTGCGGAGAGGCCTTACCCCTCCCCCCCCCTCCCCCTTCTGCCCCTCTGCGTCGACTCGACGCTGCGCGGCTCGGCGCGTCGCGACGCTGAACTTTACTCCCGTACCTTCCGGCGCCGCGTAGCGGCGTCAGCGCTCCGGAGTAGTAATTCTTTATACCTCACGCGGCGTTCATCTCTCTCTCTCTCTCTTTCTCTCCCCCTCCCTCCCTCTCCCCCCCCCCCTCTCCCCTTAATCTCTCTCTCGTCGGCCCGCAAGCCATGACGCCGGGTCGGACCTCTTGGCCTCGTTCCAGCGCAACGCCATGCAGATGTGAGGTGAAGCCGAGTCCTCCTTACTATACCGACCGGAATAACCCCTGCGAACCAACCACCCGACCTGCACCCGCCACCAATGTGCCTGTTCAGCTCTCCTTTATCATTTTGCTCTGTTGGGACTGCGGGGAGGAGTTCGAAGAGGTGCAATCAACCAACTCATACAAAATGTATATAATTTTTTTTTTTTCTGTTTTTTTCTCTTAAATTTTCTTTTGATTTGTCATAGAAAATTTCTGCTACTTTAAAATAAGTTTTGATCCCTTACCCTCATTTTTTATTTGTTTACAATTTTATTTCGGAATTTCGTTCGTTTTTTCTTGATTTTTCGGATTTTTCTGCATTTTAATTTAGGAGTTAATTCGGATTATTTTTATTTTATTATTTTTAAACGATGTTTCTGGGGCCGTACCATGATTTTTCGGAGTGACCGCCCCTCGCAATTAACTCCCTCTCGACCACGCCTCCCCTCTCGCTCTCACCTTGTACCGCGTGCCGCGCGTACCGGCTGCAACTGAAAGCATTCCCCTTGGCGCAGCGTCCTGCCGCTCGATGGCGCTGTGGCGCTGCGCATTGTCCTCGCACAAAAGTCTCCCCCCCCCCCACCCCTCCCCCTCTCCTTGGTTACGCGCAGACTCAGCCCGGACTCATCCCGCTTTCTATTTCATTGTTTGGTGCGAGCCGGCTGGCTGGCCTGCTAGGCAGACCGCACGCACGCACGGTAGCTACTGAAAAACACAATTTTATCTCTTCATTTTCTCGGTGCGTCGCCGCGTCCTCGCCGCTGCTGCTTGCTAGTTCCCACTGCCCCGCTCGCGTGCGCCAAGATATTTTGTCTATCGTCTGTCCGAGTAGAAGTATAGTAGCACGCGAAAATGTAAACTCCCGGCACACGACCTCAAATTTATGTTGGTCAATCATTAAAAAGGAAATATGTACTTTTTTCCGCTTATATTTTGGTTGAAAATCAGTTTTTGAACCACAAACTTTCCAGTTTACAAAGATTATCTGCAACGTAAGAAATACTCGAAATTTTCAGCTGAGATTCGGATTTGATTCGAAAAACAAGGTGAAAAATTTGATTAGATTCGGAAAAGATGCGGATTCGTTTCGATTTTAGGATTTTTATTTTTCAATGATTTGATTTGAGGGCGAAAATTCTGATTCGTACATTCCTCTGACAGTAAGAAGGAGAAAAAGCTATTCACTATGTTCAATAAGCGCGTAAATAATGTGGGATGTACCATTCTTTGGTTCACCTTTCTGGGGCGTAATAATTCTGTCTGAAGTAACGAGGTCCTTTCCTTTGTGTCTCCTCCAATGAGACCGCACGAAACCGACTCCCATCCTCTCTCTGTGTATGCTGCCGGGTCAGCGCCCAGACCCAGACCCGGGACTTTTCGTAGAGAGAAATAGAATAGAGGGCTTGCGTGGTATAGCGGGCGAGCAGTGGTGGGCGCAGTCCATTCACAAGTATCATTCATTAGTCGGTCGCCTCGCCATTTATCTCTGCCTCTGGCCATCGGGCCGGCCATTCCTTTGATTAGCGCCACTGCGTGCCTCGCACCATCCCCCCCCCCCTCCCTAACGCCCCCCCCCCACCGGCCCTTACTATCCCCCCTCCCCACAAGACCGAACCGTCTCGGGCCGTCGCGCCCTGCTCTGCCCCGCACCTAGTTTCATTTTTCATTGCGCCATTTTATGTCCTACTCCTGCAGAGGAGCGGAGACCTCACTGCTGCCGTCTCCTCTTTCCTCCGCCCTCCTGGGCCGCGCACAATTTCGTGTGGCCGCGCCAGGCCGACCGGAAGTATGGCCGTGACTTTGTGTTTCTCAGGGGAGGGAAAAAAAAAAAAAAAAAAAACAGGAGGCAGCAGCGGCGGCGTACTACTGTGTAGTAGTGTCAAGTCGAGCGGAAGGCTACCATCTCTCTCTCTCTCTCTCTCTCTCTCTCTCTCTCTCTCTCTCTCTCTCTCTCTCTCTCTCTCTCTCTCTCTCTCTCTCTCTCTCTCTCTCTCTCTCTCTCAGGTTCCCTCCCTAGTTCACTCAGTCTACCTTTCATCCTCACGCACCCTCACTCTCACGCTGGGCACACTGCGCGGCCCATAACGACGCGCTCGTGAACACACGCGCGGTAGAAACAACACTGACATTTTTGTTCAATTCCTAATGCAGGAAAATTCAGGAAACTTTGGTAACATTCAGGGAAATTCACAAAAACGTAGGTAAAATTCGGCATGTCCTCAGAAAATATACGCACATCTGATCCAAATTATTCTCTCGATTACTTGATTCAATAGAATTTTTAGTAAATTATAGTGAATTATTTCGATTTATTCCAAATATTTGGAAATTAACTTGAATTGATGCAAAATCATCACAATTATTTCAATTATTTTTTTAAATTTTGTAATTTTAATTACAAGGGTTGGCGCGACAGTCAATTGGGGTCAGTCTACTCTGCAAATCTAAGTGTGATACTACACGTCAGTTTAAACTGCGAAACTTTAGTTTCGCAGTTACAACTGCAAAACTCCCGAGTTCGTCAGTTTAAACTGCAGAACTCCCGAGTTCGTCAGTTTAAACTGCAAAACTCTCGAGTTCGTCAGTTTAAACTGCAAAACAGTTTGACGGTTTAAACTGACGAACTCGGGAGTTTTGCAGTTTAAACTGACGAACTCGGGAGTTCTGCAGTTTAAACTGACGAACTCGGGAGTTTTGCAGTTGTAACTGCGAAACTAAAGTTTCGCAGTTTAAACTGACATGTAGTATCACACTTAGATTTGCAGAGTAGGAGGATTCGGCTGTGTTCATACATAGCCACCATAATGTGCTGTGTTCTGTTCGTCGAAGAGGATAGAGTCGAAGATACAACAAAAAATGCACCAACATTCGGAGTTGTTTCCCCCTTGCGCGGGAGCCATGCCGGCTCCCGCCGACTCAACCTGATTCCTGTTTGCCGCCGCTCCCTGCTTCCGGCCTGTGGCCCGCGCACTCGGTTAGTTTTGTCTCTTTTGGAAACTACTATTCGTACCATGCGAGCGGGGCGCGCTCTCGCCGGCTGTCAAAGTTACTTTTCGTCCCTCGAAAAATAGTAATAAAAGGCCCCGCGCAACATCAGCCGTGGAGGACCTCACCAACGAACCTCGCATGGCAGCACGATGGCGGGCGTGTGGAACGGAGATGAAGAAGGACCTCATGACGGCATACAGAACCCCTCGAAACAACCACCAATTAGCAACACACACACGCACGCATATACACTTACTCACTCGTACACTTTAAATTGAAAAATAAATAAATTTAAAAGTTATAACTGACATCTTTATTTGCAGCTCCATCTATCTATCTATCTATCTATCTATCTATCTATCTATCTATCTATCTATCTATCTATCTCACACACACACACACACACACACACACACACGGACGCACGCAACTCATGCTCACGTGCGCGCACGCACGCATCGAAAAAGGCCTTTGTCGGTGTAGATTTATGCCCGGGCGCGCAACACACGGCGCGAACACACGTGGTGCCGTGGGTCCGAATAGCTCCCTCAGCGGCAATGGAAAAAGTCCTGTATACCCCCGCAACGTGGAGGTTTGGCCTTCAGTTTGTGTATTTGTTCTGCGGAAGAAAATAAACGCTCACACGTCTGGAAAATTAATTTTTGATAAGGAGAAAACAATTCTTGTTGCTGAAGTTTCTTTTCCCTTTTTCCCGGGGAAAGAAATAAAATTCTCTGCAACAGCGGCTCATATTGCGATCAAGTCATTGAGTGACGTGAGTGGGTGCGGGAGGGAAGGCTGCAGAGAAAAAAATGATTCCGGGTGACGTTCCACTTACCATATAACTGACCGCATGGCAGATGCTGCCGCCGGGCTCCAGCACCATCAGCGGGGGCAGCTAGGGGAGGGGTGGGAAGTCAGCAGCTGAGGGGCCGACCGAGAACGGGAGAGGGAGAGAGAGGATGAGGGAGGAGGGGAGAAGGAGAGAGAGGGCAGAGAGGGAGCGCGGGAGGGGCACTTTTATTGGCATCTGCGATGAAACGAGAGACCGACGTGCGGTAAATACCGGTGGGTGGGGGGCGGACCGGGCCGGCCAGGGCAGGGTATATGATATTGGTCCGCCCCGCGCACGTGTGTGGTGGGGATGGCGATGCAACGAGACGGGAGAGAGAGAGGGAGAGAGAGAGAGAGAGAGAGAGAGAGAGAGAGAGAGAGAGAGAGAGAGAGAGCGCGCGTTAAACGGCGACGATAACCCACGTTCTAATTAAACCGCGGGTAAGGCCTGGGCGCTTATCTCGGTAAACAGCGCGTGGTAAACAATGACTTACAGGAGAGCGGGTCTGTGCACCGCTCCGCGCCACTCAGCACTGCGGAGGGTTGAATATCGATGTAACTCGTGCACACACGTGGGGCCGGGGGGGGGGGGCGGCGGGGCGCGGCAGAGCGCTACCGAGCGGAGCGAGCGATAAGCGCCCCTGATAAAGGGTAGTGCTATCAGCAAAAGATGATGGCCAACGCCCCCGCGAGCGAAAAGGGGGTGTGGGGAGGGAGAGAGAGAGAGAGAGAGAGAGAGAGAGAGAGAGAGAGAGAGAGATGGGAGTGATGGTACTATATGAGGACGGGCCATGAGTGAACCGTGGAAAGGGGAGGGGGGAGAGGTCGGATGTCGTAGAGAGACGCGGGCCAATGTTTTAATGGTCAGAGTCAGAGGGCGCTAACATAAGGCTGGACCCTGCCTGTCCCCGCGCCCGTTGGGTGCCGAAGGGTCGGTCCGGTCCAGTGCGAACTCTCTCTCTCTCTTACTCTCTCTCAGTCTCTCTCACACACTCACTCTCTATCCCTGTCTCTCTCCAAGGTCCTCACGTCGCGCTAACATCTGGCCAAACACTTCTTGCTCACGTACAGCTCCCCGCGTGTCGCGGCTGAGTGTCCAATGCAGAAGTGCAGAGGAGAGGGGAAGGAAGGGGAGGGGGGTACCGGGTCGGGCCAGCCGTAGCCGGCCGGCGCTTCGGAACTGTGATGAATGTCTCTCTCAGGAAACTCAACAAACCCGAGAGGGGTTCGAGTAATGCTGCTGCTGCTGCTGGGTGAAGGGGTAGCCGCGGGCGGCGCTGGCCGGAGCGGTCCCAGGCCGGGGCAGGACCGGTTGTTGTTCAGGCTGCTGAATGCAACTGACGCTCGCGGGGCGGGCGGGCCAGGCAGGTCACCTTGTTGACGCGGTCCTCGGCCCTACCGCTGCTCTGCTGCTGTCCGTTATAGCCGCAACCATCACCGCAGCCGGACATAATCCGGTAATGTGCCTTTATCTCTGCCGCCAGCCCGCCTGCAGATCGGAATAAAACAATGTCGTTTTCTCCCTCGCCCCTCCCCAAGAGCAAGACTTACGAGCGAAGGGGAAACAACTCTGAATTTTGTCGAATTTTTGTGAATTTTTGTAGATTTTGTTTTTGTAATTTTTTTAGAATTTAACAGAATTTCTGTGAATGGCACTTTCATTTTGCCTACATTTTCCAGAATTTTTCATGAATTTTATTGAAACTTTCTGAATTTTTCTGAATTACGAGATGCAAAAAAAAAAAAAAAAAAAAAAAAAAAAAAAGAAAATTCAGAGTTGTTTTCCTCTCCCTTACGAGTGTCCGACTCGTTGTTTGGCTTGCGCAAACCTCGAGGGTGCAGTTCGAATGGAGCCGAGTAGACTAACAGCAGCGACCACATCGCCTCTTACTTTTATTTCTCTAAACTTCAACCAACTCCAATGTCGCGTGAAATGTTTTCTTATGTGTCAAGTTCAAAATTTTCGAAACTTGAAGGTGCAAGAATGACGTTCTCGTGCTTGCAAAATCAAGGGTGGCACAGCAATGCAGTGAAAATTGTTGTGTCCGCATATGTAACAGTGAAATGAGCGAGACCCATTATGTCCTCGCCGTGTCTATGTCTCCACCATAGGGTGTCTTAGAGGATGCAATCGGTCTCGTAACTTTCTCTGCATGATATTTTGTGCCTCATTCTTTTTGCTGAAATACCATTGGTCTCACACTCTTCAGTATACCTTACAAAACTTGAGCTTGCGGAGAGTCTTCTCGATTTAACGACATTTGTCGTTGCATATCAGTCACCAAGCTTTCCACCACCACGACCGCTGGCATGCAAGGTTTTTCTTTTTATCCCCTATCCTTCAAAACTGTTTTTTTCTTTTCCATCACAGCAGAAGCTCAGCACCAGTGCCTCCCCTACTTTCCCATTTGCCTTTCCACTGTAATTTTCTCTCCCGCTGTAATCAAGTCCCGCTAGTTTGTAGCCGGGCGTGGCGTGGCGTGGCACGGGGTGTGGCTTCTCTATAGCGGAGCGGTGGGCTGGGCTCGCCTCGGCTGCCCTTTCAATCCCGAGCCTGGTTCACAGTCATTAGAATCATTTTGGAGCTCCTCGCTGGCCGTGCGCGGCGCGGCCCTTATTCGCGCTGGGAATATATTAGAATAAAGAGAGCGAAGGAAGCCACGGCCAGACCCAACAGGCAGTAAATGCGAGGCACTAAGACCACGCCGAGTAGGGGCCTGCGTGCGCGCACGCACGTACACGCGCGGGTACACACACACACACAGACCGCTCGCTTTGCATTGTAAAATTGCTCTCACAAAAGTTCAAAAGGTACACTGACAACTTGTAATGGTTTGCTTGTTCTTTCTTCCTCGCCCTTTTCTTCTTGCTTCGCCTCCTACCGGCCCCTAGCTGTGTGTGTGGAGTCCGGTCGGGGCGCCTCCATAATGAAGACTTAGCCCCACCACGCCCCGCTCCGCCCCGCCCCGCCCAGCCCCGCGGACACACCGCCGCCACGCCCCAGTCCACCAAGACCCCCTACACTCAAAAAATCGTCCTCTTGAAAAACATACTAATCGTTTCCTCTAATGATTTATCTAAAGAATATACTAGATTATAGAATATTATCTGGTAATGCAATTTCCTCTAATGTAGAATACTAGTGTATAGTATATTGTACACTTAAGCTAGGGGTTTAGATTTTCCTCTATATATTAGTGGAATTTCCACTTTCTATCGAGGAACTGTGTACTGCGCGAAACTGCCGCTAGATGGCGTTGCAGCAAACGCATCTCTTTCAGAAACATTTATTTAGGTTTAAGTAAACTTTTCACAAAAATATAAACTGTAACTTCGTACAGTATGTTCCAGAACACAATGCTGCTGGCGAGTCTGCATTTGGTTTTGCTGAAAAATTCAACCTTGTGCCAGAAGTATTTAGTCAAAGTTTAACGCCCGAAGGTCCCTGCAACCTCTCCTTGGTCAGGTACTGCGACGTTCTCCATTGCGGATGTGGAACACCTCAGGTGCACCACTGTATTTTTAAAGGTAGTAGCTCGCACTCACAGGTAACAAGCCCCCCACTATTATGAATCGTGTAGATGCAGACGTTTCTTAATAGTTTATAGAAAAGGCTTCTGATAAAGGAACAAATGGGGCACACAACTCCACGACGGTTACTAAATACTGCACATTAGATGAATTCTTAAGAGGAATCCTCTAAGAATATTTTCCACTATTTCTTAGAGAATCCACTAGGTTCGTATTAAAGTCGCATTTCCTCTAAAATATAGTAGAATCTGCTTATTTCGAGAGGACGATTTTTTGAGTGTATATCGCCGTGCCCTGCGATTTCCTGGCACGCCTCCCCGTCACACCCCGCCACGCCTTGCCCCGCCCCGCCACGCCCCGCCACGCCACGCCCCACCCCACCCCGCTGCAGATACATTGGCCTGGCCCTTTAGATACGCAGAGGTAAATAAGTCACCGTGGAAGGAGCAACAGGGAGCGGTGCGGGATGTTCTGGGCCGCCCCGCTGCTCCACCACCGCGCCCCACCCCGCCCCACCCCGCCCCACCCCGCCCCGCCCCGCCCTACCCCGACCTGCCGTAGAGCCTGCAGCCACCCTCTCCCTCCGCGCCCCTGCTACTCCCCGACCCGCACCCTTCCGACCAGCAAAGGCATGGTGAGGCAAGCCCGCAGCGGTGGCAGCGGCAGCGGCGGCGGCAGGCACTGGGCGGTATTGATCCGTGCGAGTACGGCACAGCACAGTGCCCTGCCCTGCCCCGCCCCGCCCCGCCCCGCCCCGCCCCGCCCCGCCCCGCCCCGCCCCGCCCCGCCCCGCCCTGCCCCGCCCCGCCTCTGCCCCTGCCACGCCACGCCTCACTCTCAACCGCCCCGCACACACAAACGCCTGCTCGGCCCGGCCCGGCGGCCCCACGCAGTCAGCCGCTGCGCTCGGTTCCAAGCCGCTCTCGGCCAGAGCGCGGGGCGGGGCGGGGTGGGGCGGGGCGGGGTGGGGCGGGGCGGGGTGGGGCGGGGCGGGGCGGGGTGGGGCCGCGGGCGTATGGGGCAGCGTGCTGCACGCAAACACACGCCGCGCGGCGCGGGCCCTGCCCTGCCCTGCCCTGCCCTGCCCTGCCCTGCCCTGCCCTGCCCTGCCCTGCCCTGCCTGCCCTGCCCTGCCCTGCCCTGCCCTGCCCTGCCTGCCCTGCCCTGCCCTGCCCTGCCCTGCCCTGCCCTGCCCTACCCTGCCCCGCCCTGCCCCGCCCTGCCCTGCCCTGCCCTGCCCTGCCCTGCCCTGCCCTGCCCTGCCCTGCCTGCCCTGCCCTGCCCTGCCCTGCCCTGCCCTGCCCTGCCCTGCCCTGCCCTGCCCCGCCCTGCCCCGCCCTGCCCTGCCCTGCCCTGCCCTGCCCTGCCTGCCCTGCCTGCCCTGCCCTGCCCTGCCCTGCCCTGCCCTGCCCTGCCCTGCCCTGCCCTGCCCTACCCTGCCCCGCCCTGCCCCGCCCTGCCCTGCCCTGCCCTGCCCTGCCCTGCCCTGCCTGCCCTGCCCTGCCCTGCCCTGCCCTGCCCTGCCCTGCCCTGCCCTACCTACACAGCACCAGGTGATCCAAAGAAATGACGCGGAAGGGAAAGTCCGCCGACGCGAAGCTTTCGTGCTGCTGCGTCCGATTTTTTTTTTAATCAATAACGCTTTGGTTTCTCTTCGAAAACCGAAAGAATTGGAATATAAGTGTAGAAATATCCTTTGACAGTTTATGTTTTTTCTTTTTTTTTACTCCTCCCCTTATTTCTCCGTTTCTTTTCGTTTCTTCAACTGGAGCCTTGTCTGATTGCAGGTGAGGGTCGGGGTCGGGCTGCAGGTGCGCTGGGCGAGGTGTGAGCGTCATGAGGGAGCGAGACGGCGCCTGCCGCTGCGAGTGAGGGAGTGAGAAGGCATGAGAAGCCGGCTCACCCGGCCCGGGCAGGTCTGGCAACAATAAGAGAACAGGTAGGAACACCTGCGCTGCGCCAGGCGGGGCCGGAGCACCAGTCGGAGTGGGGCGGAGCGGAGCGTAAAAAAAAAGCAACTTGCCAAAAGCAACAGTCGTCGTAGTCGAGGTCACATACGAGGCAAGCACCAAAGGTGAATAGGGCCCTATAAAGAATAATACCGCACAGGTCATAAAAAACATCCGTAAAACAGAACTGTAAACAAAAGAGCGAAAAAAATAAAAGGAACAAAAAAAAAAGAACAAAAAACAAAACAAAAAAACTAAAACAAAGGGGGATAGTCAATCAACATCGTAAAGACAACCGGGGCACTATATAACGGTGGAATAATGACGCCGCCGAGCAGGCGAGGGCGGAGTATTTTCATCGGGATCATCAAATGGGGTCAGCTGCACCGCTCACAGCCGCACTCGACCTGGGTGGATGGAGCGCGCCGGTCCAGTAGCCTCGCTGCATTTGGCGCCCGCTCAGTAACACCAACACTCAGCACTTTAAGGCATTATTTGTATTTTCCTCAATGAATATTCATCACCCGCCCATCTCGCTCTCCGTCTCGCTCTCTGTCTCTCTTTGTCTGTCCGTCTCCCATGCCTCACTCATTATTAAAAAAAAAATCTTTGCTCTGCCAAACATGTCAATGTTTATTCTCTCATTCTCTTCCGCTTTTGATCGCTGTTTTTCATTGCATTCAGTTCGCAGCGCTCCCTGGCTTTTGTTCCAAAGCCGCCATTTATGGCCCGCAGGCCCCTGCTTCTTCTCTATTCATCCCTAAAGTTTAATTACGACGACCCTGTGTAGACGCGGGTTTTTTTCTCATCTCTTTTTTTTTGTGTCTCAATTTGACGAGAAAAAAACTGACGAGCTCTAATCTTATCACCAATGACGCGCGGGGAAGGAGGAGGTTAGGGTTATGACAGAGTCTCGTGTAGAGCGATGCTCGCTTAAAAAGGTGGTGTGAGTTTACACTGCTGTCCTCAAAGTCTCTCGAGATGAGAGTAGGGAAGGATAGCCTAGGGGTCCTTCACTATAAATTTAAGTGTTCACCGATTATTTTTTTTTTTGTGATTATCCTTGAATTTTACTGATATTTTATTGTCTTTTTTTCTGTCTTTTAAACTTTTTTCCTGATATTAACTGATTTTTTTCTTGATTTTTTTATTCAGAAAAATCTGTGTACGCTTGAATTTATAGTGAAGGACCCCTCGGCCGATCCCATGCACTGCACTCTAAATGTCAGTGGACAGTTTTTGTAACTAACTATGAACGAATTTGTACGTCACTAGACAAGATACAATATTGTGTGCCAATCGTTACAATTTGTAACGAACTCCACACAATTTGTAACTAACTGCACACAAGTAAGAGGTGAAAATTGTATCTAGTTATAGTGACGTGCAGAATCGTTCGGTGCTAGTTACAAAAATGTCTATGGTCATTTAGGGTGTGCCAACGGTTGGCGGGTGGGCCGTGGGCCGATGCGATGCTCACTCTACGCGGCGCTCTGGTTAGGGAGCGGTAAAACGCAGAGATGTAGAGGTGGAGGCGGGCGGGGGTTGTGAGGAGGGCCGGGGGAGGGGGGGGGGCACATGACAAGGATGGATGGCTGTGCGCGGTTAGAATCCTGACAGCCAAACAGTTTTCCTTCCTTCCTTTCCCTACCCGCCCCGCCCCGCCCCGCCCCGGCTCACACAGCCGCGCCGCAGACCGCCGCCTCTAAAGAACAATGCGGGGATTTGCTGCAAAATTATTTATCCGCGTATAAATAGAAACAACACTATCCTAGACATCAAATACGATCATAAAATAACATCTCGGTGTTGATTTTGCTTTTGGTGTGCGGCGGGGGCTGAGCTGGGCAGCGGCAGTGTCGGCAGCGTTCGGTAGCTCCGCTCCGACCCGACCGCCTGCGGGGTAGGCACTCCCGCAACGCGCTCGTGTCGAGCGGGCCTGCCCAGCTCGACAATGACAGGCGCTCCGTGTCGCACAGCAGCGCTCGCTCGGTCCGGTCCAGCATGGGCGAAAGGGGAAACAACTCTGAATTTTGGTGTGCAAATTTGTTGATTTTTTGTGTTTGTGAATTATCCTGAATCTAATAGAATTTGTGTTGAACTGTGTTCAATTTTTGCTAGAATTTTTCCTAAATTTTTATGTTAATTTTACTACGCTTTTCTGAATTTCTCTGAACTTTTCCGAAATTTTCCGAATTTTATGAATTTATATGAAGTAGGAAGTGAACAAAAATTTCAGAGTTGTTTCCCCCTCGATCAGGGACTTCAAACTCGCGCAATCCGCAGAGCCGCACGCAGTCACTGCAAATCTGCAAATGCAAGAGTCAGATATATAAGAGAGCGAGGTTTTTGCCTCATTTGAGTGATAGTTCAGGAACCTCGCTGTAAATGAGAAAGAATATAAAACATCACTCAAATTAAGTAGAACTGAGTATATGAACCCTTACTCGAAATATTCGTTTTCAAGAAAAGTAAAATATTAATTACCACGACAGCTGATATTCCCCCTAGTCTACTGCTTATCCAGCTCATTGTTTTTTTTTCCCATATGTGAGACCGTTGCATTAGAGTCATTTAGCAGCCCGCTCTTGATACTTTGCGCGGCAGGAAACGCCTCACAGAGCGCTTTGAAGCCCTGCCCTAACCGGCCTCCGCCTACCTCCCCCCTCCCCCCTTCCCCGAGAGAAGTGAAGCGGTGCGGCCGTTTTGCACATTCCGTTGAGACGGGGCGAGCGTACCACTGCCGCGCGCTCCGCCGTGTGTTTGCAATCCACTTATTGTGTGCGCCAACTCGGTGTGGCGGGGCGTGGCGGGGCGTGGCGGGGCGCGGTGGCCATGGGGACGGGACGATTCTCTCCCATTGTTCGTAACACACCCGGCCGTCCGCCGCGACCATCAACAACTACTACTGGAACGGGGACTCTATCTATATACAGGAGCGGGTTGTGAGGGAAGGAGGGAGGGAGAGAGAGAGAGAGAGAGAGAGAGAGAGAGAGAGAGAGAGAGAGAGAGAGAGAGAGAGAGAGAGAGAGAGAGAGAGAGAGAGAGAGAGAATGAGTCCAATTCAACCATCTCTGCGGCGTTGGATGAACAGTTGCTGAATCGTCCTGAAATTAGGGCGATAGTGATGGGTATTAACTTGGGCTTGATGGGAAAGGTTTTGTCGGGGTCGGACCCGCTCGTGCAGAAGGTAAAGCTTGTTGCCATTAGGGTTATATGGGAGTTGGGGCTAGTGGGCAGATTTTTTAAAAAAGGGAGTTTCTCTTCCTCGTTTTCCTCCACAACTCAGACGTTGTTGTACACCTCGTAATTCAGAAGAAGAAAAAAATCAGAAATTTGGGTGAATCAGGAAAATTCTCAAAAGTTCGTCACTAAAATTTGCAGAATTCTAGACGAAAACTCAAGCAAAAATTCCCTAAATATCACAAACATTATCAAAATCTGTACACCAAAATTTAGAGTTCTTTCCCCCTTGTGCCTAGCCGGCCTGCACTCTTCTGACAGCCGGTCGTAAGTGCCGCATGTGGCGCTGTGCGGTGGATTGGGAAAAGCACTGGAAAGCAAAGGTAGGACTGAATGCCTTTCTAGGGGAATGAAATTTTAATGCCTTTGCAAAGGCACAAAATTGTCAAAAGGCATTAAAATTTAACAACTTTGGGGCAGTTTTAATGCCTTTGCAGGGGTGCTAATTTTTAATATGCCTTTGTGAAGGCACCGAGGGGGTAATTATTGTGAAATTTTTGTATACCTCGTGATTCGGGAAAATTCAGAAAAGGAAAAAAAAAAGCAGAAAAATTTACAAAAAGTCAGGGAAATTCAAGAGAAATTCAGCAAAAATTGGAAAAGTTTACCATTATATACGGAAAATCGAGGGGTAAATAACTCCGAATTTTGATGTACACCGCTAATTCAAAATTCACACTAATTCAAACTAATTCACGCGAATTCAAAACTAATTCACGCGAATTCAAAACGAATTCAAAACAAATTCAAGCTAAATTAAGGAATGACCTCAGAAAATACACGCATATCTGGTCCAAATTATTCTCTCAATTACATGATGAAAAAGGATTTTTAGTAAATTATTGTGAATGATTTCTATTTATTCCAAATTATTGGAAATTAACTTGCAACTGCGCAAAATAATCACAATTATTTCAATTATTTTTTAAAACTTTTCAGAAGCAAATTTTGCTCTGCAATTGAAAGGGTGGCGTGAAAACATGGAAAATTTTTGCGGCAGTAAACCTCCCGAAGGAGGTTGCGGTTCCCGCCAGGCACAGGGCTTTTACCCCCTGTGGCAGCCAACTGCTTCGGTGTTCCATGGGAACCGGCGCTTTGCTGACTGCGATCCTATCGCGCAATTCGACAGATTTGATCCCCGTACCACCATTGGCCTACCCCTAGAGGTACGAGCGGTGTCAAGGGCGTTAGACTTCCTGATCCCAGTTTCAGAGGCCTTACCTCAGAGGGGTACGCGGGATTCGAACCCACAACCCCGAGTGCCGACACGTAGCCAGAACAGGAAGCGACCCAACGCCCAGAGCCACCGAGCCAACGGCGGTGAGACGTGTTTAATTTCTATTTGACCTGCCATCCAGCAGCGGCCAAAGGGAATGTCAAGCGCGAAAAACACTTTCCCAAGTGGGAGTCGAACTTCAGACCACTCAGTTCGGTGTTGCGCGCTCTACCAACTGAGCCACGACGCCACGATGACTGTACAGTGCGACGGGTTCGACTTGTGCCGTATCCTGCAGCCTCCAGCCAGGAGGACAGGGCAAATACAACTCGAACCCGTCGCACTGTACAGTCATCGTGGCGTCGTGGCTCAGTTGGTAGAGCGCGCAACACCGAACCGAGTGGTCTGAAGTTCGACTCCCACTTGGGAAAGTGTTTTTCGCGCTTGTTATTCCCTTTGGCCGCTGCTGGATGGCAGGTCAAATAGAAGTTAAACACGTCTCACCGCCGTTGGCTCGGTGGCTCTGGGCGTTGGGTCGCTTCCAGTTCTGGCTATGTGTCGGCACTCGGGGTTGTGGGTTCGAATCCCGCGTACCCCTCTGAGGTAAGGCCTCTGAAACTGGGATCAGGAAGTCTAACGCCCTTGACACCGCTCGTACCTCTAGGGGTAGGCCAATGGTGGTACGGGGATCAAATCTGTCGAATTGCGCGATAGGATCGCAGTCAGCAAAGCGCCGGTTCCCATGGAACACCGAAGCAGTTGGCTGCCACAGGGGGTAAAAGCCCTGTGCCTGGCGGGAACCGCAACCTCCTTCGGGAGGTTTACTGCCGCAAAAATTTTCCATGTTTTCACGCCACCCTTTCAATTGCAGAGCAAAATTTGCTTCTGAAAAGTTTTAAAAAATAATTGAAATAATTGTGATTATTTTGCGCAGTTGCAAGTTAATTTCCAATGATTTGGAATAAATAGAAATCATTCACAATAATTTACTAAAAATCCTATTTCATCATGTAATTGAGAGAATAATTTGGATCAGATGTGCGTGTATTTTCTGGGGCATCCCCGAATTTAAAACGAATTCTAGTAAATTCACAAAAAGATCACAATAATTTAAAAAAAAAACTTTGCAATAAAGTCAAAAACTTCAAAGCTAATTCAAAACGAATTCAATTCAATTTAGACAAATTCAATTCAAATTCACGCAATTTGTACACCGAATTCAGAGTTGTTTACCCCTCGCGGAAAATTCATGTAAAAAACACAAAAATTCTATAAAAATTCACAAAAATTCACGAAAGTTTTCAAAATGTTTACACCTGAAGTCGGAGTTGTTTCTCCCTCATCGTGGAACGAGAGAACAACAATTCCGATCTAGCTCATATGACCATGTAGAGGACTCATGGCCATGTCATCCGACTTTCTCCCCCCTCTCTCTCTTTTCCTCTCTTTCTCTCTTTCTGGCTGCTGCTGCTTCGTGCGGTTGTAAGAAGCATCGTCTTTAGAAGGGCATGGTGGTGGTCTTGCTGCAGACCCTCGTCTCTAGGCCCGCCCTACCCCCGCCCCCTTCGGCCTGTCCAACTTGCCGTGACGAGTGTCAGACGAGGGGAAAGATGGGGAGGGGGCGGCATCGTGATGGTATCATGAGCAGGGCGACAGCTGGTCCCACTGGTGGCGGTGGGGGGGGGGGGACCGCCCCCGCCTCGGCCGTGATTGAGGGAAGTAGCCTTGGGGGCGGGCCGGCAGGGAGCACCTGCAGGGAGAACTGGTGTGCCTGCACTGTAGTGCATGGCGTCCTTAAAAACTATGTGTCGTCGCTTACAGCTCCTTCGATCCATCTTTGTCTTTCTGTCTAGTCTGTCTCTCTCTTTCTTTCTCTTTCGCGCGCGCCTGTTTCCCTTCGTGACGTCACACCCCGTGCCCGCCCTGCCTCCCACCCCATAGCGCTCGACTTTGCCTCACGCTGCACAGCCGGCGGGACGCGACAAGCCAGGCTAGCCGCCTGGTGGTGGTGGGGAGGGGAGTTGCGGCAAGCGAGCTGGAGATTGCTCCAGGAAACATCACAGACGCCGTTAGGTATATAACGTGACACGTCGTCTGTGAGGGCGACACAGCGGGAGAAATATCCTCGTAAATTTACAACATATTTTGGCGTGATCTCTAAATGATGATATAAGTTTCGGAGTGGTATCGAAAGTTATTTTACGAAAACCATCTTATTTTTGTTCGAGACCGACACGTCGTCAAAAGCAAATGTGATTCCAATCACTTAATTTTACTGTTTAATATTTTTAACTTTGATTTTTTTGTATACTCTAGACTCCCAACAAAAGCATTTCTTCCACAGTGGAGGGGAGGGTTAGCAGGCGGGAGTCAGAAGAGGGTGGATGTTTGTCGCGGGGGTTGGGCGCTGGTCGGGCCTGGGCGGGGCGGGGCGGGGCGGGGCGGGGCGGGCGGGGCGGGGCGGGGCGGGGCGGGGCGGGGCGGGGCGGGGCGGGCTGTCCTGGCGCCGCGGGGAGAGGGAATCAAGAGTAGGATGTCGCGTCGCGTGGACCCAGCCGGCCGGGTGGCGGGCGGGGCGAGACGGGGTGGGGCTGAGGTTGGGCGGGGCCGGGTGGGGCGGCCCAAAAAGGAAAGACGCAGAGTAGAATGAGCCCGGGCGGCTCGCCCCTAGCACGCCTCGCCCCGCCGGGGCCCGCCGCAACGCTACAAACAATATAGCGACGGCAGCAGCCGCTTGCTTTCCTCTTCCGTGTTTACTATTTTTGTCGTTCTCTCTCTCTCTCTCTCTCTCTCTCTCTCTCTCTCTCTCACTCACTCTCACTCTCACTCTCACTCTCTCACTCGCCTTCTACCGACAGTAGCCTCCGCGCCGTACCGTGCGGGCCGCACGCACCGCAACGTGACAACTCTGTATTTTACCGGATGAAATCGCCTTTGTTTCGTTACCCGTGCATATGGCTTCCACTGCCGACTTACAATGAAATAAGTCGTGCTGAAAAGTTTCTCGAAAAAAAGAAAAAAAAAAAAAAAAAAAAAAAAAGCGTCCGAGCAAACAAATTAGCAGGTGTACTATTTTTTTAGCTGTAAAGGCCTTTATAATTTTTAAGCTCCCCTGCTTTTTTTTATAGCTACCCTGCTATTTATTTTGACGCTGGTTTAAGTTTTTAGCCGTAGTGCTAACTTTTTTAATCTGATTTCAGCAAAGCGATTTTTTTTTGCGTGTTGTTTGCAAAAGTTCCGGTTTTTAAATAAGACGAACTGTTACTGATCTGAATCTTCACCATTTCGGCGTTTCTTGTCAACGTTGCATTCGTCAAGACCCCAGGAAGTATGAGTGTATACACTGAGATATCTGTGAACATCGCCTTGGCTCTGTGGTTTATCAGCGAGCACGCCTCGCACCCTGATTTATCTGAGGGGGAAACAACTCTGAAATTTTTGTACACCTCGCTCGTTATTCAGAAAAATTCAGAAAGTTTCAGAAAAATTTATATCAAGTCACAAAAATTCTGGGAAATTCAAGAAAATTTACCAAAATTTAGGTGAAATTCAAGTGAAAATCCACTAAAACTACCAAATAAAATCACGAAAATTTACGAAATTCAAGTGAAAATTCAAGTGAAAATCCACTAAAACTACCAAATAAAATCACGAAAATTTACGAAAATTCACAAAAATTATCACGTAATGCGTTGACACCAAAATTCAGAGTTTTTCCCCCCCTTTAGATAAATTAGTGTGACATTGCTCTCAGTTTTCTGATGCAAGAGACATTCGCACCCTAGGTTTTCGAATGTGTGTCGATACGACGCGGCACGACTCGGTCCCCTGATGCAATCAAAACAAACGCGACACGTCCCCCGGCCCGGCGCCTAGCGCGCGCGAGCAGCCTTTCTTTGACATTCAAATCGGCACCCATGCAGATTGACCGACCGGCGGCGTGATTCCCTGCCTGCTCGCCGCTGCTGCAGGAGCGTACGCGTCGCCGCGTGCCATTTCTGGGAGGCCCTCGGGTATCCGCTCTCATCTCGGAGGGGTGGGGGAAGGCCCACAAAATGACTCGGCGCACAATGCGCCCCACGCCCCATCTCCCCCGCGTACTCCGTCTCCCCGCTGCCTCTTTCAGAGAGTGAATGCAGCAGCACTCGCGTGTTCCTCGTTGGATTGCAAGCCCAGCAGCTCCCCGCGGCTCACGCTGTAAGCAAAAAAGTAGAAAGGAAGAAAAAATCCTGCCAATCAGCACTGGAAACAGATGATGCTACAAGAGACATCGTAATCCCCGGCGTGCGTTTTGTCATCTGACAATATGGCAATGTGGGTGTTTGAAGGTGTATTGTCTGCCGAAAGCTAAGCCCTCAAAGCGTCAGAATTATTTTTGTTGAGTCACATTTTGTTTTGGGTGCCCTGCAATGACGGGAAGATACGAAAAGAAATGCCAAATTACTTGATGGTACGTTTTGTAGCACAAGCTTACCTCCTCCCAAGCATACCGTACTGCTTTCTTCCAAATAAACATAACTCAAAAAGATGTGAAGATATCGAGGTGAAATTTTTACTGTAGCTTCCTAGCCTAAACAGCTCGGACGAGTTGGAATATGAACACTGTGGCTCGAAATCCAGCGAATCCTGAACTCCTGAAATAACGCGGACGTTTTTCTCTCGATGAAGGCGCCGCCCACGCGCCTTCCTCGACAATATGAGACTGCCAGAGGCCGCTCCGCTCTGACAGGCAAACAAAAGCGCGCCGCGGCGGGGGCTTACCGCTGAGGGAGCGAGCGAGAGAGAGAGAGAGAGAAAGAAAGAGAGGGCGCGAGACACTGCCTGTCAAACCCATAATTAAGAAAGCCACACCGACAGACCGCGTTTATTTATGCCAGATCGATCGGTAACCGCAGCAGTGGCGGTGGCGGGTGGCGGGCTCTGCTGCGGGAGTCGGCGCACGTCGACCGGAAGGGGGAAAAGAAAGGAAGCATTGTCGGGATTGTCGAGGGGCCTCTCTCCTACACAGGCGCACAGTTAACGAAATGAAGATGAGTCCAATGAGCAGTGCAGCGAGAGTGCTGAGGAGTGAGAGTGAGTTTAGGCAGGGAGTGATGTGAAGCGAGAGAGAGAGAGAGAGGGGGGGGGGGAGGGGGTCGAACCCGTCCTCCTCGTCCGTACATGTTGCCTCATTGTTATTTCGCTGAAAGCTAGAGGCAGATCGTAACGGTTATCCGCGCGCGTCGGGCGTTTAGGCCGTTCTTAACCCGCGCGGCGCGCTCAGCACATCCCCCCTCTTCTCTTCTCTTCTCTTCTCTTCTCTTCTCTTCTCTTCTCTTCTCTTCTCTTCTCTTCTCTTCTCTTCTCTCCTCTTTATACCCTACTCCCTCCGTCCTGCCCTGCCTTGTAGCTGTGATTTTACCTCCCCATAAGCCCTCCCTCGTGCGTCCGTCGCTCCTCCTTCCTCTCTCTTGCCCCCTACCCCCCCCCCCCTCTCTCTCTCTCTCTCCGCCTTCATTCCTTCCACCCCCCTGCACCCCTCGAGTTTCTCGCTCGCCCAGTGTGGCTCGCTGCTGCCCCTTGTGCTGCTCGGCGTGCAACAGGAAACCCTGGGCGTACAGTCGGGCGGATGTTTGCGCTGCTGGGGGTGGGTGTTGGGTATGGGAGAGGGCTGCACCTGCCCTGCAGACTGATTCCGCAAAGCGGTTTGTAGTTTCCTCTCGCTCTCTCTCTCTCTCTCTTGCCCCTTATGGCCTCGCCTCATCAGTGCGATGACGACAGAGAGACGAAACCGCCTCGCGGAGTCATCCCACTGCACAGAGTGCAGGGGTCCGTAACTTATCATAACGCACACCACTTGTTAGTTACAAATTTTAACGTTATCAAAAATAAAATTGTATAAGTTAAGTTAAATAACGTAACGTATTAGAAGGGGTTATTCCCATAACGTTATAGGTGTCACCAATTACTTTCTCGTTAAATGCCATTTTCACTTATTTTGTGACTGATGTCGCACAGAGACGAAAACAGAAATATCGTACAATTCTTTATCTTACATATGTGTGTTATATCTATAACGGGTTACTTTATACCGATAGTGAATACGTTAATTCTAGAACTGTTATGTGTCGTACTGCGCGTTATCAGTTATTCGGTGTAACGATACCGGTTAACTTAACGTTAAGAGGTGCTTCTGTGATAAGTTACGGACCCCTGACAGAGTGGCGCGCAAGACCATAGTAGGGGTCCCCGTACCTGCAAGCTTCATCCACCACGGGCCGTCCTCCTGACGACGGCTAAAACGGGTCCCGTGTGTCGTTTCAAGTTTCACCTTCTCCTCAGGTGGGTCGAGGGGCGAGGTGCGGGGGGAGAGGGGGGGGGGGCGAGAAAGGGACGTTACAGCCTAAAAGTGCGCAGCTGTGGGGGTAAAATAGTCGTGAGAGGGAGAATGTTGGGGGTAGGGGGGGGGAGGGGGAGCAGATGGGTTGGAGCATGAGGGCTGCGGACAGGCGCGCGCGAGGCGAGCAGGGATGGAGATGTGATGTGAGAGGAGGGCGGAGGCGGACAGGGCATGAAACAATGTAAGCAGCCCGCAGAAACTTAAACTTGACATGTTCACGAGGCGAGCAGGCGGTCCGGCCTCCTCCCGTGAGTAGTAGGGCGCGTAATATCTCGCTGCGCCCCGCGCACTACTTCAACACCTGCTCGCGCCACGCCGCGCCACGCCGCGCCACCCATACGTCAGAGAGCGCGTAAGCCCTTTTGGAGCGGTGCGCGCCGGTGCTATGGTGCTGCCGTGTGTTGTACCACGAGTGAGCAGGCTTTCCGCGCGCGCGCGCGCTCGCGCTGCAGAGGGTGATTCCGCACAGCGGTTGCGTCTCTCTCTCTCTCTGTCCTTGTCGCACTCATGGGGCGCTGTCATCCTCAACATGAGGGCACCGCCATAGGTGCGACAAGGACGGAGGCACGAGAACGATCTTCGGAATCAGATGGCTGGGGACGGGCCGGGCCCGGGCGGGTTGTGCGGCGGGAGCGGGGGACTTTGCGGCCCCGCGGAGCTTAGGGGGCCCTCCCCTCTCCTCCCCTCTCCTCCCCTCTCCTCCCCTCTCCTCCCCTCTCCTCCCCTCGCCCCCCCTCTCCCCACGCGCCCGGCTCGCCGCAGTAGACTGATTCGGCATGGGACTTTCGTACCTCCGTATCCTTGTCGCACTCATGAGGCACTGCCGAGGGGTCCACCACTCTGGTAATCCTGTGTGTACACGTTCTCCGATAACTACTGGTAATCTTATTCCTAAAACTCTTCTATTCGTCGTTTTTCGTGATGTTTTGGGTTATCCCTCATTTAAATATGGAACAATTAACAAAAATGTCAACTTTTCTTAGTTATCGTGTGTACGCTCCTAAAACCTCGGGCACTACTGCTACTGGGTGGGAGAGAGAGAGAGAGAGAGAGAGAGAGGACCGCGTCCACCCCCTTACTGACCGCGATGCCTACAGTAGCGTGGCACGATAAGCCGTTTGTTGGAGAGAGAGATATTGATATTGATGATTGAGAGAGAGAGAGAGAGAGAGAGAGAGAGAGAGAGAGAGAGAGAGAGAGAGAGAGAGAGAGAGAGAGGACCACGTCTACCTCTCATTGACCGCGATGCCTACCGTAGTGAGCACAAGCATCGCGCGACGCGATGCCGTGTGTGGGGTGGCAGCGGGCGGGGTCCTTGCGCGCACTCTCCAATATCTGCTTCCAGGCCGCCTACGTTCTTATAGGTGGGGGGAGGGGGGGCTCTTTTATTTACCATAGAAACCCGCCACCCTCTTTCGGCCAGGCTGTATTTGCGGAGTTCGGCTCGAGGGATAAACTGCTGCCGCGCAGCTTTCCACGTCAAAATCAAGCAGATTATATATTGTTATTTAATGTTTTCTTTTTCTTTAAGGAAAAAATAAAATAAAATGGATCTATTACCTCCTCCCATTTCCCATCCCCTTCCCCTCCCTTCGCCATATAACCACGCCATTTTCCGAATAATACACGCATTATTCTCTGGGACCGTCACGTGCCATACACACCACCAGCCGGCCACTCATATGTGCACTGGCACGGCGCCAGACTGGCCGCCGCCCCTCCATCCACCATCACCATCATGACCCGCATTTCATTATCCACCATCGCCTCAATACTCCCCCGCCCCTCCTCCCGTCCCTGCCGAGAGGGCTGCTTTCCTCCCGGCAGTCCTCCGCCACCTCTTCGTCCTCCTCCTGCTCTTCCTCCTCCCCCTCCTCCTCCTGCTCCTTCCCCTTCTCCTGCTCCTCCTCCTCCTCCTGCTCCTGTTCCTCCTGCTCCTCTTCGTCCTCCTCCACCTCTTCGTTCTACTCTTCCTATTGCTCCTCCTCCTCCTCCTGCTCCTGCTCCTCCTCCTGCTCCTCCTCCTGCTCCTCCTCCTGCTCCTCCTCCTGCTCCTCCTCCTCCTCCTGAACCTCCTCCTCCTTCCTCCTCCTGCTCCTCCTCCTCCTCCTCCTCCTGCTCCTCCTCCTGCTCCTCCTCCTCCTCCTGCTCCTCTTCCTCGGTGCTCCGCAGCAGCCGGCCCGGCCAGCCCTCCGAGAGGGCCTCTGGCCCCGCCCGGCGCGAAGCGTCCATGGCCCAGCCTCACGTCCGCTTGACATGCTGTCATGGCGCCGGCACCATAAATCAAAAGCTCAGTGCTGACCCGCCACGCCCCGCCACGCCCCGCCCTCCTAACGCCCCGCCGCGCGCCGGTCGGCACCGTATACGTGTCCCTCTTAAGCCACTCCGGGGGGCCGGCAGGGCCTTGCCCACTGCCGCCTCGCCTCTTTGGCACTCCCCCCGCAGCAGTTCTCTCTCTCTCTCTCTCTCTCTCTCTCTCTCTCTCTCTCTCTCTCTCTCTCTCTCTCTCTCTCTCTCCATCGCACATAATATTTCAGATCGTATCAATTATTTATCATATGTCCATAACATGCATAGGGTCCGTGGCAATAAACTCAAAATCACTCCCACATACTCGCGCACACCTCTTGTCTTTGGACCCGATTCACTTTTCCCCCTCCTCCTCCTGACCTCCCGAGGTTCCCTCTTCTGAAGTTCAGACGGAGCGAACTCTTCCTTGCGGACGAGTAATTATTTCCCCCCGCCGGGCACCACCACCACCCGGCGCGGGTCGCGGGTCGGTTAGGCGCGCGCCGCGCATCCGCAGTACCCTCAACCCCGCCCCGCCCCGCCCCGCCCCGCCCCGGCACGCCTCGCAAAGCCCGGGTCTACATTGCCATTCAGAGGGGCAGACTTGCTAATCGTTTTCCCGACACCTCCCCACGTTTCGGTTCGTCGGGCAGAGCAAGTTGCGCGTGACGGGGCGGGGCGGGGCGGGGTGTGGCGGGGCGCGAGCCGCTACCGGAGGAGGAGGAGGATGAGGAGGAGAGGAAAGCAAGTAGGATTCACGGAAATCCGAGATTGGAATTCGGTCGCGAGAGGGGAGGAGAGGGGTTCGAGCTTGAGCGTGGGACTCAAAGCGTAGAGGGCAAATGAGGAGTAGAGTGGGACTCTGAGACATGCAAACACAGGCGTTACTTCTGCAACGGCTGCGGTGGGATGGATCGTTCTCGAGCTGCTGCGAACGTGTGTGAGTGAGTGAGTGAGAGAGATAGAGTGTGTAGTGATTACGACACACATAGGGTGGCTACAGACAGCAGGGTGGGGGCGGCGGAGAGGTGGGGCTAACTACTTATTCATTGCGCCACGCTCGACGACAGCCTGCTCGTCTACGACAGGCGGTCGCAGTCGTGCAGGCGTGTCATAATGATGATGCACGGAAGCCTTTATCACATGGCGGCGGGTATGATACGTATTCAAAGATGTAAGTTATTGCACTTGAATTTTTGTAGGCACGAAGGATACTGAAGGTTTGTTTCAGGATCCGATTTTATTTCGAGCTAAAATCTGTCTCCATTATGGTGATGCAACGTGGAGAGGCAAGCCGAGACGGATCGCGGGAGCGGAGCATTGCTTCAAAGGCTCAACACCACTGCGTGGCGCGCTAGAGGGAAGGCCCATGGCTGTGAACCTGTTGATTTAAAGTCATTGATAGTAGTTCATAAAATAAAATTTTTAAGAACATATGTCTATGTAGGCCTTTTTCAAACATCCGGGAAACTTGAACCTAAACTTCCTACTACTTCGTGATATAGAGACTTCCAGGATTTCACTTTTCTGAATTCACCATTGAAGCGCTTTCTGATTTTTTTTCCTTGCTTTTCTTTGTTTGAATGTGATCAATTCTAACCTTAAAGGAAACAATTCCTGCGTACTGTCGTATATGTGCGTAAAAGAGCTTGAAGTGTAAATGAAATAACGCGCGCACGCGCCCGCACACGAAGACGCGTCCTTTATGGGTGTCACGTGATAAATGGACGGCCCTTAAGTACCTGCGAGCAGTCCAATCTAGCGTGGGGATCGGTCGGGGCCCGGGCGCTGCCACGGCCCGCTGGGGCGGGGAAGGGGCGGGCGAGAGATAGGCCACGGCGATAGCCCAGCCCGCGGGGAGAGCTCGCTGTAGGCCACCATTTGCTGTGGCCTGCTTACGGAGCGCGGGAGGGAGCGCGGGAGAGCAGGAGTTATATAGGGACCAGAGAGGGAGAGCAGGGAGGAAGCAGATGAGAGGGGAGACGTCATGTTTCATCGTCATAGTCATCATACATCGCGCACAAAATGATTCACGGACTCTCTCTCTCTCTCTCTCTCTCTCTCTCTCTCTCTCTCTCTCTCTCTCTCTCTCTCTCTCTCTCTCTCTCTCTCTCTCTGTCTGTCACTCCCTCCCACCTCGACGACCCCGTGCGCCGCCGCTCTACAGATCCAGCGATGCCACCACGTCATGCCGGCCTCTTCCTCCTGCTATATTGCATCGGAAGAAAAGTTAAGTAGAAATCAGTCTGATCGAATTGATGGGCGCCGTCAGTGTCGTCTCGGACACGCAAGGATGAGGAGCTGGGGTGGGGGGAGGGGGCGGGGGCAGCCTTGGCAATCAATCACTTTGGGAGGGGGGAGGAGGAGGGGGCAAATATTTATTATATTTGTGCTCCCTCCCCTTTTTCAAGAATTGCTCGACCCTGCTCTTTCAGCTATGATGCTCCTTTCAACTCCCCAGCTCCAGCGTGTACCCTGCTACTTTCCCTATTTTTCCACACTGACAGTTTTAGTTATCAGGAGAGGGAGAGAGAGAGAGAGAGAGAGAGAGAGAGAGAGAGAGAGAGAGAGAGAGAGAGAGAGAGAGAGAGAGAGAGAGAGAGCGAGGAGGGCAAATGGACGTGGGCCTCGGAAGCACAGCAGGCCAACCCGACGACGGCGTTAAGTCCCGCGGCGGTTTTGGCCTTAATAGTAGTAGGGTTCAACCCCCCCCCTCCTCTCTCTCTCTCTCTCTCTCTCTCTCTCTCTCTCTCTCTCTCTCTCTCTCTCTCTCTTTCTCGTTCCCTCCTCCACCCCTTTCCCCGATTTGAGGGGAGTGAGGGGGAGGGGGATGAAGAGGGGGTCAAATAAGGCAAGGGGGCTGGAGAGCTGGTGATGGCGTTGCGTGCCGCGGGCGACGGCCGCGCGGGGGTCAAACTGCTGCGGGCCGTGGGGCAGAGAGAGAGAGAGAGAGAGATAGAAAGAGAAAGAGAACGAGAGAGAGAGAGAGATAGAGGCCCAGTAGGTCGCCATATCGCCGAATTGAAGGAGGGGCGTGGCTGGTGGGTTGAGCCTCATAGCGGTGGTGGTTCTCGTCGGCGCGTGCTGCTGGTGTGCGGGGGCACGGCGGGGTCAGTCGAGAGTGAGAGGAGCGGAGGAAGCGGTGTGGCTGGCTGTCCCGTGTCGCAGCGAGGCCGGCGGGGCTATGTGCTGGGGTGAGGGGAATTGGGGGGCGGGGCGGGGCTCTACAATCTGCCGACTGATTCAGAACATCGCTCTCGTCCCTCCGTCCTTGTTGCACTTACAGTGGTGCCCTGTGCCCATGCTCGCCATGGTAGTGCTCCATGAGTGCTACGAGGAATGAAATGAAAGCGATCTTCGGAATCGGTCGTCTGAAGTGCGTGGAGGGGCTTTGCCGGCCACTCCCTGTAAAGGGTTTGCTATGAGGTCGAGCTCGCCTCAAGCGGTGCGCGCAGGGTATGGCATCTGCATCGGGCCGGCCAGCGCCAGCGCGCGCCCCCTGCAGGGAGATCAGTGCACCGAGTGAGCCGAGGGGAAAATAACTCTGCATCTTGATGTTTACATTTTGAGAATTTTCGTTAATTTTAATTGTTTTTTTTTGGGGGGGGGGAGTTTTACTTATTTTTTTGTGAAATTGATTTTGAATTTAACATTAATTCTGGTTAATTTTTCTAATTTTTTCCCAAAGTTTTCCTAAATTTTCCTGAATTTATGTGATTTTTGTTTTGAATGTTTCCAATTTTTTTTTCTGATTTTTTTCTGATATTTTCTGAATTCTACTGAATTACGAGGCGTCCAAACTTTTCAGCGTTGTTTCTCTCTTGGAGTAAGCGGCGGGCTGCCGCCTGCCGCTGCCGGGGATCGGGATCCGCACGACCTGCTTCCTGGAAGCCTGGGGATTGGTATCGGGATCCCGCTCGCGGAGGCCCGGTCGCGGCCCGGCCAGCCAGAGACACAAAGACCATCTGGCAGTCCTGACCGGAACGGAACGGAACGGAACGGACGCCACAGCCGGACCGGCCGGCCTGGCAGGGCAGGGCCTTTACTGCACCAATAAATGGCTTGATGGCAGTCAAGGCTCATGAAGCGCCGCGCCCCCCCGCCCCCTCCCTCTGTTCCAACAACGCCCTCTGTCTGTGTCTCTGTCACCTCTCTCTCTCTCTCTCTCTCTCTCTCTCTCTCTCTCTCTCTCTCTCTCTCTCTCTCTCACCTATCTTGCTTTAGCTCTTTCACTTTCTCTGTCTCCGCCTCCCTCACCTTTAGGCTTCCAAGTGTACACCTTTAAATTTCTTGCTAAGAAAATTCTTGTATCACAAAGAATTTAGTGCAACTGTAATATAAAGCCAAATTTTCTTTGCAATACAAAGATAAAATCTTTGTAATAGAGATATTTTTTTTATACCATGAAACCTCATATATATTGCAGCTGCACAAAATTCTTTGTAGACGCTTCGATGTATTTTCTCCAAAAGAAAACCTTGGCTGAGTGACAACGAGCTCAAATGGGCTTTCTTTGATTTACAATTCCCTACATAAATTCACAACTGAATATAGTAATCACAGATTACGAAAAGTCTGACATTTTTAGAAGTGCGACTGTCACTCTTTTCGCTGTTCACCTGACCCTTCAAACATTCTTGGAAAACTCACACCCTTTCTTTTTCACGGGGGAAATTTCTGACGGGTGACAGGAAGAAGGTGTGGCCTCTTATTCAGGGCGTGTCACGTGACGCTTAGCCTGGCGAGGCTCTCATGATAAGTTTATTCACAGGACGCAGCCGTATTATTTACACGGACACGAGAAGGCTCTCCTTGCTCACCCCTCCCCTCGATCTCTTTCCCTTTCTTTTCATCTTCTTCTGTATTTCGCTCTGTCAAGCTACCTCTGTCCCTCTTTCCCTACCCTTCTCTGTCGAGCTAGCCGGTCTGGTTGCGGGTCCACCCCACTTGCGGTGTCGCCTCCCCATGCTCCTCGGCCCCGCCTGTGTCGCGTTGTTATTTCGGGTCGGGTGGTGGGGATGGTGTGCCGGATTAAAAATTAACTGTATAATGCATATGTGAGTTGCCGTCACGGCGCCGCCCCCCCCCCCCCACTCTAACACCTTACCTTACCGCGGATTCGGACGGCCAAGAGTGGAGGAGCACAAGGCGGTAATGTTAACGACTCAAGGTGGAGGGGGGAGGAGGACGAGAGGGTGTGTTTGGGGAGGGCGGCCGGGGTGCAGGCACGGTTAAAAAAGTGTAAAAAAAAGGGGGGGGGATCGTCCCTTGGATGTCAGTGAACTGCCGCCTAGTAGGTTAACCCGTTAAACCACAAAACCCTTGTGTAAGTAGGACCTTCTCACGAGACAAAAGAAAGGGCCTCCATAGGAATAGTGATATGGATGAGAAACGGCCAAAATGACGTAAAATATCAAAATAAAATGGAAATGGGGAGTTGTTTTTCCCGTGTCCCCTTCCACCATATGACAGAGTAGCGGGTGACACAACACGGTAAAAACAACATCTGATTTTTTGAGGGAAAAGGGAAAACTTTGAGTGTCCCTCTTAATTTGAGGAAATATCCTCATATTTTGAGGAAGTCTCCTCAAAAGTTAAGGAAAGTTTCCTCTTTTTATTTTGAGGAGACTCCTTCAAAAACTGAGGAGTTTTCCTCAAAGTAATTGAGATTCTCAAAGTTTTCCCTTTTCCCCTAAACAAATTAGACATTGCTTTCACCGTGAACTGCACTGCCTGGCCCATACTTGCTCCTAGCGAAGGCGCCAACAAAGGGGTCGTTCATTCAAAAGATTAAGTGTACGCCCGAAAAAAAAATCACTGCAAAATCAGAAACAATAAGAAAAAATCGAAAAATTAGAAAAATATAAAGGTACAGTTCCCTAAAAAAAAAAAAATCAGTTAAAAAAACAAACAAGGGAAATCACGAAACACCAGAAATATCAGTAAAAATGGCGTACGCTTTAATTCATAAAAAAATAAATAACAATAATAAAATAAAAAAAAAAAATGAAATAAAAAAATAAAAAAAATATAAAAAAAAGAAAATAATAAAAGCATAAAAATAATAAAGAAAATAAAAAAAGAAAACGGAAAAAGTGTGGCTCCTCCATTCCCGCTTCAACCACGCACTCCGCTCCCCGTGTCTTCAATCCCACAGCGCACCCTCTCCACAAACTTACCCCGATCACCCACCAACATCTCCCCGACTTACCCCGTCCCCGCACTTCTACACCCACTACCCCACCAAGCCCGCTGCTTGCGCGCGCACCTTACTCCACCCGCTTCAACACTCACCTCGCCCAACCGCACCACCACTCACCACTCCCCGTCCCCACACCACCATCTCCACTCATGCAACCACCCCGTCCACACATCTCTCGCACCACCATCACCCAGCCTAACCCACTCCCGCCCCCTCCCACCACTACGTGCCCACCACTCTCCTCACTCGCGCACACAAATTCCACACATCCTGTCACCACCCGTCGCCCTTCACAGACCACCGCCCTAACGCCACCACCCACCCGCTCGCACCACACGTCACGACGCCCCACACGACGACGCGCGCACACCCCACCACCACCCCCCCCCACCCCCCCCCACCACCACCCCCCCACCCCACCCCCCCCCCACACCCCCCCCCCACCCCCCCCACACCCACCCCCCCCACACACACCCCCCCCCCACCCACCCCACCCCCCCCCCACACCCCACCCCCCCCCCACCCCCCCCCCACCCCCCACCCACCCCCCCCCCACCCCACCCCCCCCACCCCCCCCACCACACCCC